>JAYXIM010045507.1:0-462701 GCA_037575425.1 Anastrepha fraterculus
TTGTATATTCGCTCGGATGCGACGCAATGGGCGGTTTTATATGTGGGCCTCCACGGTCGCTCCGATGAAATATTTTATATAAAAAACAGAAAAACACAGCGTGTCAGTATATATTTTGTTGGCTGACACGTCTGGTGGCTCCTGGTTGTACAATCCAAGTGAAAGTTAAATTTAGAATTTAAAATGAAAGTAACCTCGCCGAACAACGTTTAACACGGTAAACGTTTTAACTGTTCGGCGGGGAAATGCCAGGGTTAACGGCCTTCACGTTGCAGCGACTGGAAACGGTGGTTAGCAACAGTCGGAACGGAAGGCGCAGTTACCATTAGGGTGGCTAAAAATTTATATTTAATATTAGGGTGCGACCTAAACATGCCGGCCACCTTGCGATAAGCAATGAATGTTTTTAGGACGGAGGTGTCAGCCAACGTTCGGTAAATTGATGAGACATCGGAGGCTGTGGCGCCGTCTGAAATGCTGTAAAGATATGTAACTTTATGTACGTGGATTATTGCACACAAAAAGTAAAATTTATTATATTAAAATTTATTGATTCGTTATGAACAAATCATTTAGGGCCGTGATACCTGGCGAGGCCTAGTCGCCAGTGTATTTTCGCCCGTTCTTTTATTTTGGCGCATTATCGTTGGTTGCGCACGTGGTCGAAAAGGCCTGGTTTCCGATCCACGCGCACGCCACTGTTCATGCTACAGCTGGGGTTGAAGAGGCCTCGTCTCCAATCCCCTATCTTCATTGAGGCGAAAAGACCTTGTTTCCGCTCTGCTTGTTCAGGCGAAAAGGCCTAGTTTCCGCTCTGCTTGTCTAGGCGAAAAGGCCTAGTTTCCGCTCTAGACTCAGTCCTTTGTTTTGTTTTTTACAAACAAAAGGATTTTGAATTAATTTTTTTTTTTTTTTAACTGAAAATGTGTAGTGGTGTACACGGCTTTATAAATAGTTGCTTAATTGCTTAATTAGCTTTAGTGTATTATATTTGTAGTGGTGCATTTGGCTGGTCAGTGCAGTGCTGATCACAGCGAAGGAGAAGACAAAGGAAAGTAATATATATTTTTTTGTTCACTAAATATGCACAAGGCATTTTAGGTTTTTTTTGTTATTATTTGGCTATGAGCAATTTTCATAGCCCTATGAGACACCCTGCCACCCAAAACAAAAAATGTACCTAATCACATATTAATGTCATTTTAATTTGCATGTTCACCGCGAGGGGGTGGGTACATACTAATGGACATTGCAATATTCGCCGCAAAGGAGGATCGTGTCTTGGCTATGTGTGGATCGTAACCAAGTACAAGGTGTCCTCCCGTGGTGTGCATGATATATATTTTTTTTCTTTTTGTTCTAATTATATTTTGGACATAAGAAGAACAAAATGATAAGCAAAAGAAGAAAGGAAAAAAAAATAATTATATATATATATATAGATATAATTTTGCGTAGCATTTGCATACATAAGTGCATGATGTTAGAAAAACTAATAGTTTGCGTTGTTTTACGCAAACTATCCCTGGAATGTGGAACCCATATATATCATTCCTGTAGGGTATTTTTGTTTTTGTTTCTTAATCCCTAATTTCCTTAATGGCCGTCACCATTTCCTTTTCAAGTGTAGACAGCGTGTGACGCTAACGTGCGGGCAAATTGTGGCGTTAAATAATTAAAAGTGAAGTGTGTGACAAATCCAAGCGGAATGGGGAGCAAAGGCAGCTAAAGCCAAGGAAGATTAGATGAAGCGGTCAGAGAATTTGAGGCCAATGGAGGATTGAAAAACACGTTTGCACAAAGTTTCAAGTCACTCACATTAAAGGTAAAATAAAAATAATATGCGTAATTTTCGGTCGTTTACACATGCATTTATCGTATGAAAAGAATTTGGTGGTAGTGAAAGTAACAAAATAGAAACTTTGCATTTAATTTAATATAATAAAGTTAAATAAATATTGATCAAAATGAAAAGTTGTGAAAAGAAAAAATAAAAATTAATATTATATGTGAAAAAAAAAAAAAAAGTGACAAATGTGCCAGTGAGTAGTGTTAGAACTTGACGTTCTTCTGCCCAGTGAGAAATCGTCGCGCTAAAAAAAATTTCAGGTCGGGCTTTAGATTAATTACACAAGTGTTAATTTGTAATTTGTGGGCATTCCGGTTTTGCGTGTGAATAAAGGCTGTATAAAAAGTGCGTAAAAAGTCCACAAGTGTGCGTTACCAGTGACGGCAATTTAGTGGATGGGCCACCCACAAGTAATCCTTGGACCACGGCAAAGAAGGAGCGCCATCAGAATTTACGTATGGAGCTCGCATTTGGATCATCATGGAGCGAGGGCGAAATATGGTATAATATTTTAATTAAATTTTTATTTATATTAAAGGTGAGTTTATTATAAAGTGTGAATTTTTTACTTTGAATAATATGAATATTGAACATTTGTGATTAAAAAAGTCTAAAAGAATTAAATCTTTAAAAAATATATATATACGTATATGTTCAATTTAGCAAAAATTATCAATATCAATTTGGAAACAATCATCTGCCGTAAAATCATGGAATTGCACCATCAGAAGCATCATCAACATATGTGCACAACTTGAATGCTGCCAAGGCGCAGATTGCTGAAGCACAGAAAAACTGATGTGACTACGACCATCCCATGTTGAAGCTATCTGGGATGCCGCCAGCTGGAAGGATATCTCTAATCCCCTCGTTGCCGCTGCTAAGAGGTAAATATGTTAATACTTGAAAGTGACTGTAAAAGTAAAAATGTGCCTTTTTAGACGTTTGTGTCATCCAAGCTTTAATTGACCTAGAGAAGCCTATTCGAATTGGTGGGACGAATGTTGGGCAAAGCGGTGCTTACTCTAAGGGATAAATTGAAGGAGCTAAAAGTGCATTCGGTGCTAGAAATCAACATCAAGTTAGGGCGGCACAAAAAGCGGTCGCCCATGCATGCGCGATTCGTAGGGTATGATCAAATGCTATGTTTTTATTTTTATTTTATTTATTCTAATTTTTCCTTTCATTGAATAGAGAAATTCGCGTGTGCTATCTAACTTAGAGTATTGAGAGTATGACACGTCGCATCATCAAACTAAACTACTACAACCAAAACGCGCTTTATTAAAGGATTATAGAAATTATTCCATGTTAGTTTTTGCTTACAAGGTAAGCAAGGGAAAGAAAGTTCTGTATACATAAGATGAAATTGCCTTTTTTTTTTGTTTTTGCTCCTAAACTGCAGCACTTATGTGTTGAAGATTTGTTATTATAAGTAATGTCATGTATGTCGGCGTGGATGAGTAGTGAAAATGTAAATTTTATAAATAAAAATATATTATTTGAAACTAAAGGAACTGTAAATGAAACTAAGAATACCTATTTTTTGTCCATTTCATAGCAACTTTAGTTTTCTACAACAAACTTCAGGTAGGGAATTACTAAAATAATAGGAAATCAAAACAGTGAATTCAAATATTTCTACAGATAATAAAATAAATTTAAAAGTTTTTGAGAATGTCAATGCAATTGCATCCTTGGTAGGTTGTAGGTGTTGTTGTAGCTTCCTAGGTTTTTTGATGTTTCCACTTCGTGCGTTTTTGCAATTCGATGAGGAATTCCCTTTTCCATCGTTTGCAAAAGGTTTGATGGAGGGCTTTCAATTTCTGCCACCACAAAGAATTGTGAACCAGTTCCTCTTGCAGGGACGGATTTTTCGCGAGACGCGTCTCATTCCGGAAGAATTGAGAGCAGGCGCTCTTGAGTGATGGTCCCAGCTTGATGTTTGATGGATTTGATGCCGAGGCAGCTAGTTGCTTGTCCAGTGTGACTTCGCTGAAAAGAGAAACTAATTTTGTTTTGGGTGGGTTGACTGTTTCGGCTCGACCAGTTAGTATCCACCCGAATACAGTCTCTTGGGCAAGAAGTGTACTTAGTACATTTTTCTTCAAGCCGCTTAAAATAATTTGGGGATAAATGTCTCCGCCGAGGACAAGGTCCACTGGTTCATTGACGAAGAACCTCTTATCCGCCAGTGTGAGATCTGGAAATGCTTGCCTTGTCATTGCGCTTACTAGGCAAGTTGGCAGATTTCCAGTTAATTGCGGCACAACTAGCGCAATTGTATTTACTTTTACAAAAGGGTCGATAGGCGACCGCAGTTGTAATGAGCACGCTTGTCTTACCTGCGCAGATATAGAATTGTTGATGCCCGAGACTTGGGCATGCAAGCGTTTGGATGGCAGGTTGATTCTACGTTTGAGGCGTTCAGTGATGAACGAACACTCAGAACCAGAATCGATCAGAGCTCGTGCTGCAAAATTAACATTATTATGGAATATATTAACCATGGCTGTTCCTAGTAGAACCCCCTTGTCCGTATTGGAATAGCACGATTTAAAATTATGTGTTGTGCTATCCTTTGGCCTATTAGAGTCGAGTCGTTTTAGGGCCTCCTTGGATGTTGAGGGCAGGTCATCAGCGGGATCTCTGCTTTCCTTAAGAGCTGCGGCTTTTGTTTGAACGGCTGTAATGTGCAGGAGCGTGTTGTGTCTTGAGTGATATGTGCTGCAGTTATATGAGCTCGTACATCTCGACACCGTATGTCCTGACGACAGACAGTTCAAGCAACAGTTGTTGCTCTTGACGCACGCGATGCGATCGGTGACCTTTAATTTCCGGAACTTCGGGCAACTTTGCAATTTGTGGTCGTCAGTGACACATAATTTGCACATATGTTTGGCGACACTTACCTGAAAGTTACCCATCCTTCTTGGTGTAGTTTCCGTATGGTGTTGTAAGCTTTGCGCCTTGGGCGCTTTGTAGGCTTTAATCCCTTTTAAGCCTGACACTGTTTCAAGTGTCTGAAACCTGTTGGAAAGGAATTTGTCCATATCTGTCCACTTTGAAATTTCAGATTTGTTCTCTATCGTTTGTTCCCAAAGCGATAGAGTACTTTCTGGCAATTTCGTGGAGCATAAATAAGTAATAATTGCATCCCAGTTTGAAATATCTATCTGGTGGTTCTGTAATGAGGAAATGCAATTATTGATGTCTCTTTGGAGTTTTTTTATCGAACTGCCACATTCAGTTTCGATTGTCTGTAGGTTAAACAGGATCTTCAGCTGCGTGTTCACCAGAATCCGTTTGTTTTCGTACCTTTCGAAGAGATTTTTCCACGCTGTAGCAAACCCGTCATTAGTGAGCGGGCATTTCCTGACAATGTCTCTGGCTTCACCCTGCGTTTTTTGGTTGAGGTGGAACAGCTTTTCGACCGGGGTGAGGCGTTTATTTAAAATGTATATGGCCGTGAACATATCGCGGAATGTTGGCCAAGATACGTAGTCACCTTTGAAAATGTCCGTATCGCACGGTGGAAGGTGAATGTTAAGTTCGCGTACTGCAAGCTCTTCGCCTTCCCGGTCTGCCTTTTCCAGCCTCGCAGAGAGGTCAGCCATCGTCGACATGCCGCGCAAATATGTGTGGTAACATATTTTATTTCTCTTCTTGATCGCGGCAAGATCCTTAGGAGAAGGACTTTCTGTTGAAAGCAAGTGGTCGTACGCGGCTTTGGCTTTTTCCCACATTGCTTTCAACTCCTCCTGTTGGATCCGGAGTGAAAACTTCGAATGGTCACTTGACGGAGTGCCATTAAAATCGGATTCGAATTCCGTCACGGCGTCGACTAAACGGATATACGTATCCATATTGTAGGTATGGGATACAAAAACTTACGCGGTATTAAACAAAAAAAAGATGCTCCTTCGCGAAATGGAGACGAATTCACAGCGAGACCCAAGCCCAAAAATGCACCACCGAGATTAAAATAACAGTATATATTATGTATATTATGTATGTCTGTATATATTTATTGACCAAAAAGGATAATATATTTAAATTTATATACGAGAATTTCGCCACCCACACAATAATCAGCGGTATGTATACACCTGTGCAAAAAGTGCGCTGGGATCGATTTCAATTTACTGCGGCGTTGTTTGTGTAGTTGTGTACTCAACTTCACAGCGGGAATGTACAAGTAAAAGGAATAAGAAAAAAAATGAAAATTCCCAACAACGCGCTATTAGAGGGTTGATCTACTTGAAAATACCGCGCGCACTTGTATTGTCTGTTTGCGGACAGACGGAGTCGTTGACCCTTTTTGATTTTTTTTTGTAGTTTTCTTATTTACACCAAAAAAAAAGGAGTGTGCTATAAATCCACGTACCTGTTTTTTCTGGAACGGATTGTTGGTGATTTGCTTGCTTGTGATTTGCTTGCTGCTGATTTTGTTGGCTTGCTGGTGATCTTTTGGCTTGCTGCTGATCTGTTGGCTTGCTGCTGATCTGTTGGCTTGCTGGTGATTTTGGCTTGCTGGTGATTTTGGCTTGCTGCTGATTTGTTGGTTGCTGGTGATTGGCTTGCTTGCTGGTGATCTGTTGGTTGGATCTTTTATTTTATCCGGCTCGAAGGACCATGTATATTCGCTCGGATGCGACGCAATGGGCGGTTTTATATGTGGGCCTCCACGGTCGCTCCGATGAAATATTTTATATAAAAAACAGAAAAACACAGCGTGTCAGTATATATTTTGTTGGCTGACACGTCTGGTGGCTCCTGGTTGTACAATCCAAGTGAAAGTTAAATTTAGAATTTAAAATGAAAGTAACCTCGCCGAACAACGTTTAACACGGTAAACGTTTTAACTGTTCGGCGGGGAAATGCCAGGGTTAACGGCCTTCACGTTGCAGCGACTGGAAACGGTGGTTAGCAACAGTCGGAACGGAAGGCGCAGTTACCATTAGGGTGGCTAAAAATTTATATTTAATATTAGGGTGCGGCCTAAACACTGGTATATCAACTGCACAACATGCATACCTTAAAGGCAAATCTACGGATACAGCGCTTCACGAGGTAAGCCGAACAATAGAGGGCTCTCTAGAGAGCAGACATTATACCCTGGCGGCATTCTTGGATATAGAAGAAGCCTTTAACAATGTTAGTACAGATGCCATCCAACGGGCGTTGATAGACGTAGAGGTGGACAATTGCATTACTAATTGGGTCATCTCTTTGCTAGAAACCCGGATCATCAAAGCTAATATGGGAGTAAAGCCATGTCAAGTGATCCTCGAAAATTTCACTAAGTCACGGATTTTAGGGCAAGATGTCTCTTTGTGTAGTCAAAGTCATGTTAACGCTGTTCTATAAATATTTCGCGCAAATTCCAATTTTAGCAATTGTTATTAACAATCAAAGTTTTAAGCAAGATTAAATTGAAAAATTAATTACTCCAAAACTACAATAGATAATGACATGAAATTTTGCATACCAGTCAAGTATTGTGGGTACTATTTTTTAAGTGTTAATAACTCTTTTTATTGTGACAAATAGATAAATAAATAATAACTTTTTGTAATCAGTTGTATTTTTTCATGTTTTCTTCACGCTGTTAAACAATCGGACTTACGAATAATTGTGCGCAAAACGTTTACCTTCAATAATCTGAAATTAGAATTTTGTACTTTTACTCCATTCCCGAGATATTGACTGTTTTGTAACTTGATGCGCTCGACGGTGGTATTGCTGCCATCGGCTGATCGGTCGCGCGGCGGCTTGAGGGACCGCGCAAACTGAAGCAGCGTACAACTACGTCTCACTTTCTGCACTTTGAGTAGGACTGAAAAGCGCATCAAGTTACAAAACTGTCAATATCTCGGGAATGGAGTAAAAGTACAAAATTCTAATTTCAGATTATTGAAGGTAAACGTTTTGCGCACAATTATTCGTAAGTCCGATTGTTTAACAGCGTGAAGAAAACATGAAAAAATGCAACTGATTACAAAAAGTTATTATTTATTTATCTATTTGTCACAATAAACAGAGTTATTAACACTTAAAAAATAGTACACACAATACTTGACTGGTATGCAAAATTTCACGTCATTATCTATTGTAGTTTTGGAGTAATTAATTTTTCAATTTAATCTTGCTTAAAACTTTGATTGTTAATAACAATTGCTAAAATTGGAATTTGCGCGAAATATTTATAGAACAGCGTTAACATGACCTTGACTACACAAAGAGACATCTTGCCCTAAAATCCGTGACTTAGTGAAATTTTCGAGGATCACTTGACATGGCTTTACTCATGGGTAATATCAACATAACCAAGCAGGTCGACAGGGGCACTCCACAGGGGGGATTATTATCTCCACTTCTTTGGCTATGTGTAATCAGCAAAATCTTAATAAAACTAAATAGAGCTAAAATAGGGGTAAAAGCGGAGGCGTACGCTGATGATGCTGGGCAAATGGCGCCAGGACTGTGCCCTAATGCGATCAGTGGGATCATTCAAAGGGCATTAGGCGAGCTTAACTCATGGGCTACAGGCTGTGACCTAAGTTTAAGCCTGCATAAAATAGAACTTGTGCATTTTACCACCAGATACAAGGTACCACCCTACCAAATATCAACGGACAAACTCTTTCACTTTCAACCACTGCAAAGAACTTAGGGGTAATTCTGGATTCCGAACTAAGCTGGAAATTAAACGTCGAGGAAAGGGTAAGGAAAGCAGAAATCGCTTTATATACCTGTAAACGTATGCTTGAAAGAAGATGGGGTCTTCAACCTAAGTATACTTTATGGTTGTATAAGGCGGTTATACGACCAATTTTATCGTATAGTTCGGTAGTTCGGCGGAAAGCTTATAATCATTGCACACATGCTTCGAGCAGTCGTTATTGTAACCGATAGTCAAGCTGCTTTTAAAGCAATAATGACTGTAATGACCAGCTCGGAATGCGTGCAACACTATAGATCCAAAATGCATGGGCTCTGCGAGAATAGATAGGTCACAATTTACTGGGTACCAGGGCCTAAGAGAATAGAAGGAAATGAGAGAGTTGACGTTCTTTCTAAGGCAGACATCCACTTGACTAGGATACGCTCACTTTTGAAGACGAAATTAGACGAGGAACGAACTCTGGAAGCACAGCCTATATGGAAAGCCTCGATCTCCTACAGGATTGCCAAAATAATGCAACGAACTTGCAACCCGAAAACAACCAACTTTATTTTATCACTCCTAAGGGGGGATTTTAAGATATTGGTTGGAGTACTGAAGGCACATTGTCTCATCTCATATCACTCAGCTAAAACAGGATTTGTACAGAACTACGCGTATAAATTATGCGAGGAAGAAAATGGTACGCTAGAACACCTCCTTTGCCACTGCCCTGCTCTAAGCAGAACTCGTTACAACTACCTGGGATCGGTATACTTTTCATTTCTGAAAGATATTGTGGACAAAAGTTTAAACTGTTTATTAAAACTTGCCAAGATATGAATCCCGAACTATGTTTAACACGACTCCAGCAACACTGGTACCACTACGCACCCTTGAGGACTATATGAAATCAAATAGGTCAGATATACCTAAAATAATCTGTTACTACAAGGTGAAGTCCACTTTCTTTTTAATGAGCTAGTGCGTTGAAAGTTACATCTCTAGCTGACTTCCAGTGAAAGCTTGGTGACGTTCGGTTCAGTGGAAGCGAAGTTATTGCGTCTAAAGTGTCAGTATGTTTGAGTCATCGGTACAAAAATGAGTTTCGGTAACAAATGAACCAAAATCATCGTTGAAATTCATGAAATCGGAATTGAATATCTCCAAAACTTTGATTTATCGCATTTTAACTGATCATTTGGGCTTACGAGAGGTCTGTGCACAGCTTACTCGGCGGAATACAAAGATCAGCCTGTGCAATAACGGTCGGTGTAATCAGATCATGTCCCAGGGGAGATCTTTCCTAATAAGAAACTATCCGCCGTTCGGAGGCGACATAAAACTGTAGGTCTCTCCATTTGAGGAAAAATAAAAAAATGGTTTTTTTTCATTTCATATATTTTAATTACATTTTCATCTAATTTGCAACATTTAGAGAGAAAACTTGGAGTAAAATACAAATTTTATGTAGCAAACAGCCGAATAACTAACCATTCCGTTCATCTGCTGAAGTGGAGTGGCATAAAACTTTCAATCATTTTGAGTTAATGCCATAATTTGGAGTAAAATTTGAATACCTAACTTTTCAAAGCTTTTGCTCATTTAATCGTCCACTAAAGTTAATGACAGAGCCACGTGTATATCTGTATGTATGTATGCATGTATGTTTGTATATATGTATGTTTGTATGTATATATGTATTCATATCCAGCTAAAGATTTTCACATTATTATTCTCCATCGCTTTTCGCGGAATGACTGTTTTAATTATTGCGATTTGGTTCATTTCGTTTTAATTGCAACATTCAATTTCGAAATGCGAAACTCGTAAAGCTCAGCTTGACTAATGAGTGGCGAACAGACTGCGAAGGAGCAGCCCTCTGAATAAGTAATAGGAAGCGCTTATTGCAAGGTGGATAATTGTTTACGTTTTATTTTGCAAATAAATGCACCAGGTGGGGCAAAATTAATCACTTAATCACCCTGTCGGAAGATTTATAATTTTTGCAAATGGCTATGTAAACGTGATTCAAACGTGATTTCCAAAAAGTGATATTAAAAAGAGGTTATCTGTAAAGTCGGTTTACTGGCGATAGTTTAACGTGATAACGTCATAAGAAAATACTGATTGAATGGTTGCATTTTTCAAAAGAAAATTTTAATTTTATTTGTTTGATAGATATTTTGTATGGATATAGAGAATGAGTTAACATTAACATAACATAATATACTTTAACATAACATAACATAACATAACATAACATAACATAACATAACATAACATAACATAACATAACATAACATAACATAACATAACATAACATAACATAACATAACATAACATAACATAACATAACATAACATAACATAACATAACATAACATAACATAACATAACATAACATAACATAACTTAACATAACATAACATAACATAACATAACATAACATAACATAACATAACATAACATAACATAACATAACGTAACATAACATAACATAACATAACATAACATAACATAACAACATAACATAACATATCATAACATAACATAACATATCATAACATAACATAACATGCTGTTCAAGCAAGGTAACGACGCATTTTTTGGTGCGTGCAGCCGGCTACATAGAATTATAAGACGTTATCACGTCAAAAAATAATAATAACATTAAAACAACAGGTATTATTAACAAACTTGGTTTTATTTTAAATTCTTCAAGTAAATCAAATTAATAATAATCAATAAGAAGGCATATGAAAATACAAATACGTGAATTTATATATGTACATATGCGCATATACATACGCATATACGCTCACTTAAGTAGGAGAGAGCAAGATGTCGAACGTTGCCGTTCGTTTGCTTTGTTTGCTTTGTCGTTCGTTCCGCGCTTTCGCGTGCAGTTCATTCAAGGTAACGACAATGAGCAAGGTAACGACACATTTTTTCGTGCGTGCAGCCTGTTAAATCGAATTATAAGACGTTATCACGTCAAAAAAAAACGTTTGTGGCAAAGAATCGCATATACTACGAGGATAGATATTAGCATTTCGGGATTTGGGCACTTCTACACTGTCAGGCGCCTGATATCGGATGTCGGATACCAAGAAAACAGTTTGAAAATAAGATTGGCAAAAACAGAAATTTCGTCTAAACTCCTCGCTCGGTCTGACATTTTTCTGTGGTGCTACTTAAGGACTCCCGGTGGTCGAGATATCAAAAAAATCCATTTTTTTTTTATATTTCGAAAGTTTAAGTAAGAATATATTGTCAAATTTTTGGAAGGATATTCCCAGTATTTTCGATTCTACAGCCGTTTTAGCAGGACGAGCCAGATTCGTCACTCTCAAAACTTTCAACTCAATTATCTCGAAACTACTTTTTTCGGCCTGTGTTGGCAAAAAAAAAAAAACTATTCAATCGAATCGTTTGCAATTTTAATATTGAGTTCACAACATCAATGGCTATCGCCTTTACTAGAGTCATATTTCAATTATTTCGTATTTTTTGATTAAAAATCCGGTTAAAAAATGATTTCTAAAGTTTCAAATGCAAAACCGCGCCATTTTGTAAACATTTTTTTTTTTTTTTGTTATCCTAGTAGCGGGACGTAGCTACAGTCATACTGATTAATAATTTTTTTGGTTTTTGTAAATCAGATAAAAAGAAGAGCCAAAGTGGATAACATCGTCAAGGTCCAATTTTTCGAAAGAGTCAACTTCAGCGCCATTTTTAAAATTATTAAAATTAAAAAAAAAAAATTTTCATTTTTTTTTAATTTTTTTCAAAAGTTTCTTTTTTTTCATTTTTGTATATAAAGAAGTTAAATAAAAAGCCTAAAAAATTTAATTATCGTTTTTCTTTTTTTTATTGTAAAAAAAATCCTGAAAATACTCCAAATTTTCGAACTCTAGACCACCTGGACCCCTTAATAAACCTCAAACAAGCTATTCGCCAATATTTGCGAGGAAATCCAAGTCATAATCCTAGAAATCCTCCGAAATGTTGTGAAAATACAGAAAAAAAAATCCCAAATGTGCGTTACTGGAAGAGGTGGCTATACTAATTTTAACGAATGAATAATCAAGATTTTCAATGCATATTTTATGAGATTTGCCTTGACGCAGTAAGCAAGGCCTGGTGTGATGCTCTCGTATCCTATCGCTAGGACACCTGAGATGTCGGCATCTGCTAGTTCGCGCTGCAAGTGTTTTTAAGTCGACTACGACCTCTGCTCCCTTGCAGGTGCCTGTTCAGCGCCATTCTCGTGATGCTATCTGGTGGTTTTCTCAATGTGTGACCTAACCATCGCCACTTTCTGCGTTTGATTTGCCTATGGATGGGTTCCTCGCTCGTTAATCTCCACAGTGCGTCGTTACTGATGGTGTTTGGCCAGAATACACTTTACATACACCCACTAATAAAAGTACAAAGGAAAAAAGTCCGAGACGAGAGATAAATTGTTCACCAAAACAACGGCGCAGTAAATCGATTGTCTTACAGTCCGAACCAAATTTTGTGATTATCATGGGCTTCAATTTTCGGCATCAAAAAGTCGTTTTCATGTCGGGGTAGCGTTCGCCATTCGCCAGCCTCGTCTTTGAAGAAATATGGCTCGATGATTCCTCCAGTCCATAGGCCGCACCAAATGATTGTTTTCAATGGCTGTAATATCAGTTGTTGAATGGCTTCGGGTTGGTTTTCACCCCAAATATGGCAATTTTGCTTATAGACGTAGCCATTGGATCAAAAATGGGTCTCATCGCTGAACACCATAAGTTGGCCCAAGCGCGCGATAAGCACTTTTCACAGAGCGCCCATTTTCGTAATACAATTCTTCGCCGATATGGTGGAGACGTATTAAGATTTTTGTTGCGAAAGCTCGAACTGACTCCCACTTCCTGCTTCTTGAACACATATCTCTCGTGAGGGTGTTTAAGGCTATTGGATGCTCCAGAGCTCTTTCTAGTGCATCCTTTTCTACTTTAAAGAGGTCACATTACAAAATTACTTGCTCCGCGCTCTCCACCGTATTGGGGCAGTCTGGACAAAAAGGGGTGTGTGCCAGCTTAGACCGATACAGATATTCTTGGAAATAGCCATGTCCGTTCAGTAATTGAGTGAGGTAGTAGTTAACGTCCCCGTGTTTTCTTGTAAGCCACTAATCGATGCACGGAATGAGTTTGTACTCGTACATCCAGCGCCCGTTTTCAGACAGCTCCCAACGCGGCTGTCATCGTCTAATTGTCAGAACCGTTCTGAGGCTTTTTAATGCGATGTAGGCCGAGACCCTGCGTATCGGCTCATTTTCTCTGTCAGCAGATCTAAAGTAGGCTTTCATGCAATGACACAGATTGCGTCGTCCGATACGGTTCTATAAGCGCACGCTACTCGCAGACTCGAAATATAGTCTTTGTGGCCACTGCCCAGACAGGTGCCGCACACAAGGTGATAAAATCTACAACCGTTGACAGTAGACGCCTTCGATTGCCCTTTGCGCGAGCTATTTTAGCCGACTATTCACACTTCATCCCCCAGCCGACAGATCCAAGCGCCGGGCCATCAGACGGCTGCACTAACTAACGAACGACAGTGCACCACTTATTTTCTGCTGTGATGAGATGCAGGGGGTCATCAACAAAACCAAATCATCGAAAGCCATTGGCCCTAACCGACTAAAGATGCTGATGCTGAAGCACCTGGCTCCAATGGGAGTAGGATTTTTCACAAGGGTTTTCAATCTGTCCTTGGCCACTCTCATTATCCCTGACAAGTGGAAAGCATGGAGATTGGTCCCGCTACTGAAACCTGGAAGACGCGCCAGCCAAGGGGAATCTTATCGGCCGATAACTCTTCTTTCCTCAGTAGTGAAGACACTTGAAGATAAAGCAAGGTGTTCCCCAGGGTGGTGTCCTAACACCTTCTATATATCGAAGCTGCCCCAACCACTAGAGGGAGTCTCCCTGGTCTCATACGCCGACGACTGCACGATAATGGCGTCGGGCAATGGCATTGGTGGCCTGTGCGAGAAAGTGAACATCTACCTCACCGATTTCTCTCGCTATTTCACTGCGAGGAATCTCCTACTTTCCCCCACAAAGTCCACGGTGACCCCCTTTACCTTACCACCTGCACAAAGGAGGGTAAACTGCCACTCAAGGTAAAAGTCGATGACATACTGACGTTGTGTTTTGCCGCTTTGGAAGTGTTATCTTTAACATTTGTCAATTAAACAGATGCACTATTTTACGGGATAGAACAACGCGTTAAAATTATTGAAACTTGTTTTGAAAATTGTCGGTCTTAAGATTATTGGTGGCAATAATCGTTAAAGGTTGGTAAAAAAAATTTCAAGAAGCTGGTTCTGTCGGGTATAGAAAAGGACATTTTGTTGAGAGTTTTGCTGCTGTAACGGTAAGTGTTGCTGAACAACTAACAACCACAACAACAACATCGATGCTCCGACGTTCTCAAGAACTAGGCGTTCATTAATCGGCTGTTTGGCGGATTTGGCTTGTAGACCTGGTGCTCATGATGGATATTTAAATGTAATTTTTCACATATATTTTCTTAAACGCCGTATTTTGCATAAAAACCTGTGAAACCTGAAAGAATCTAAATTTTTAAATATTTTTTAAAATATTTTAAAATAACATCTTGATGCGTCTCTTGAAAGTCTTTTTAGGTTGTGTATTCAAATAAATTACAGATAAAACAAAAGCATGTTTTTTATTGAAATTTTTCTATAATTTCGCTCAGTATATCCAATACATTTTCAGCCAAGTAGTTCCCAATACCATAAAAAATTCTAATTAATTATTAAAAAAACAGTTTGGGGATTGATTGCCGAAGTTTACTCTATCCAAAAAACAAATCACTGAAAAATATTCTGGCACCTTGTATTGATAGCCGAATTAAACCACAAAACACAAGATGAACCACCCTGTATTTACAAGCAAACACTCGCTTAATTAATTGTAGTTCAAGCGGAGCACCCAAGCATGACCCACCGAAGCGCAGCAACCAACATCCGCAGTAGGCAAGCGAAATCAAAACAAATAAAAATAAAACTTTTTTTTTTAACCCATTACTGCATAAAGTTTGTCCTTATACTTATAATGAATTTCTGTGAAAATTTCGGCTTATGGAGGTCACATAAATCGAGTGGTGAAAGAAAAGTTACACATTTGTCTGTAGTTTGTTGTAAACAAGCCGTCCGATTTATCGAACGTTATGCATACCGGCACCTCAAGCTATCCCATGAGAAATAAAAAAACCCGAATGCTTCTAGCAAAATTTATTTAAAATATTACTGAAAATGAAGAAATACAAGTAAATTAATTATATATAAAATATATTTAGGTATTGGGCTCTACATGATACTCCATGAAACACTTAGGATGGAGGCCTACTTCACATTTTTGGCATTTGTATTTTGATTTCCCACCACACTTATTTGCACAACGGCGTTCGGAATTTATTGGAACAATCCAATGGTTGAGGCAATCAAACCGTGTAGTGGACAATGGTGTAGCTGATTTTCGTCCTTGATGGAGGGGTGTTCCGTGTGTCACAAGCAGAGTTCGAGCCACATACCTCCTAAATGCAAACAAGGACTCAGTGTCCTTATTACAGGAAACATCAACGAAATAGGCAAAAATTGGCCACCACCATTTCCTTATTCGCATCCTTGTACGCAAATTTGCAATCGCCTGATCGCATTTATCCACTTCACCCATATACTTATTATAGTTAGAAATTAAAGACGGTTGGGGGAGTGCAATTTTTGCTTTATTCACGTGTGACCACCGCGTGGCAGTTGTCATTGTCATGTTTTTGAAATTGGTTGCGACCGTAACTACATTGTTATCAGATCTTGATTAGATCCCCTATTTGTGTGAAAACGACGGAGTTCGCACTTAGTTCGCAATAACTTACGTCCTAAATGGTTCAAATTAGCATCGTGCTCTTCATCCGATTTATCACTGTCCTCATCTGTGACTTGGCCTTCAAGTTCGATTGGTGGCTCTACGTAAATAATATTTTCATTGTTAATATTTCCATCATCGCTCTCCAAAAGGCTCAAAATTTCACCTACAGTCAATCTGGAAAACGCAAAAAACCAAACCACTTAGAGCCTGCTATGCATAAGGTTCGATATATCGGACGCCACAACTAAATACTACAGTAAATGTTTGATAATGAAGCAAACTTCACAATTTTTTATGTTTTGCTTACTAACACACTTATGCACTAATAACCACTTGTCACTAAAATTGTTTGCTAAAAATATACCAAAAAAATTAAAAAAAATATTTTACCCTTTACGCGAAAAAGTCTGCTTGCAATCCGCCATACTGAAAAATTTAAAATAACTGGAACTTTTTACGAGGGGTCGACAAATGAAGCGTTGCCATTGTTGAAGAAATAGTTTTGTTTCGATTACAACCTTTAAGTCCCCTCCACATCACACTTGCTTGATACAAATTTAATTTAACTCATGTCCGATATATCGAACGTTATGCTGTAATGGGTTAAATATACAAATAAAACCACAACAATTTTTGACTTCCTCCATAATAGTTACACCCTTTTTATTTATTTATTTTGTAAAATATTCCACCAATGAAAATACACAAAAGTAATATTAAACAAAAGTGAATGTGCACTGCGTAGAGAAAGTGAAAAATATTATTTTTTTTTACAAAATAAAAATTAAAAATAAAATTTAACCGCGATAAAAAAAAAACAAAAAAACATACACACATAGTAAAACGTAAATTGAGAGAATAACAACAATCAACGAAATCTTTGATGTCGAAAAACAGCCACATACACACAAATATATTTACATACAAATATATAAATTAATGTGGAACAAGCGAAAATGCAAATCGCAGCGGAAGCAAATCGAAGCCCGAAAATCGAATTTCCAGTCAAAAGTAATGAAAGCGCAAATAAATTCGAAATCTGGTTGAAATGGCAGCAAAGATATGCACAAAAACGAGCGCGGCTGGGGCAAACCACCGCTGCGGGGCTGCTGGGCTGCTGTTGACTATTTGAATATTCCGCATGGCAAATAAGCGCGCTGAATGAGGCGCATTTCACTTGGCATACTTTTAGGCGCTACAGCTTGCACTGCACTGCACTGCACATGTGTAGGTAGACCACATCCGTTCCCAACAAGGTCGAGTCGTAGTTGTTGTTGTCGTACCTGACACGCAAAGTGTTTGTTGCGGTTATTTCGCTCGGTTGTTATGCGGCCATACCTGGGGGGCGCTTTGTGTTATAGTTGTTGCTGTATTTCTGTTGTTATTGCTGTTGTTGCCCTTTGTTAAGCGCTTGCTTTTAACTCCAGAAAGGCAAATAATTTATTTATAAATTATGTAAGCACTTTTTTCTGCTCCAGCGGCCACGGCAGAAACCACAATCCACTACCTGCCGCTGCTGCTGCACTGCTTTTGTTGTACTGTTTTTGTTGTTTTTGTTTTGCTGTAGATGTTTTCACTTGTTAACATTTATGTGTATCGATGTTCTTTGTGTTGTTTTTTGTTTTTGTTAATAAGTATTCATTGTTGCGTTGATTGCTGTTGGTGTTGTTGTTGTTGGCATCGTTGTTGTACGTCATACATAGCTGTAATGTTTGTTCTTTTCATAATTGCTTTTCCTGCTGTTATCCTACATAATAATGATTCATTTTGCTGTTTATTTGTTTATTTTTCTTCTTTCCTTATTAATTTCTGCCTCGTTAATTTATTTTTTTTTTTTTTACTTTTTGTTTTATTTGTAATTTGTTTTAGTGTCACGGCGTTGGCGTCGACGTCGACGTGCGCGGCGGCCAGCCACTAGGCGACGTCCAGCGCTCTGCCGCTTAAGCTCTCCCCGTCTCTCGCAATTGTGCTTCCCCTCTCTCTCTCTCCCTCTCTCTACACCTCTCTTTTGTTTTTTGTTGCTCACATTTCTCGATTCTTCTGCCTTATTAGTAGCCATAATGCACGCCATGTCCGGCGACGGCGGTATGCACTAAAGCGGGGGCGGCAAGGGCTCTGCAAAATAATAAGTAAATAAATAAATAAAGGTAAATACGTAAGCAAATTCCACAGAATAAAGTCAGGGAAAATGGCTGCACTAAAAATAGTTGTAATATTTAATTTTGCAACTAACTAGGCATGTAACACAGCCTGCCCCTCTTTTCCACCCCTTGCATTTGATGCCGTTTCTCATTACTTACTTAACAGCTACTGGTGCTGGGTAATGCGCCAAGGCTGGTGCGGCAATTGGGATACCTGGATGTCCAAGGAGGCCATGCGATACTGTGGGCGTTTTGTGTGTACGCAAACGAGGCATAGGAAAAAGAAAAAAACAAAAACATTTATTTTAATATTATGCGCATCACCAGAATAAAGTGAAATTTAAGTTCAGAAAAAAAGATGCATGGAAAAATATTAAATAAAAAAAGTTAAGTTTAATATTTAACCTCCCCCAACTGTGGTGACTACATATACATATCTACCAACACCCTAAGATAACACATTAATTATAAAAACAGTAAATATAAATATGTTTGTATACGTATTAAACATGAAAGCAGCATTCGAATACTTTAAAGTGTTTTAAGTTTTCGTAGTGGTGGTGGATTTAAAGTAAATAACTTTGGCGGTAATTTTTTCAGGTGAATTCTGCTTTGTGGTATATTTACAAAAGTCTGTTATTATCGTCGTTTTCGTAATTTTTATTATTCGCAGAAATGTTGATCTATATAAATATAACTTTAAGTTCCCTTCTGCGCACTCAGAAGCAGTTGATTACGGATCTTTCAATACAAAATGAGTGACATAATGAAAAGGTCACCACATATGGATGAGTTTTGACCACTTATTTATTTATTTTCTAATTTTAATTATTTTCTTATGAAAATTTTTTATGAAATTTAATTCATTCTATAGCAAAAAATAAATAGGTTCAGATTTCTACCAACTCATTTTATACCGGCTGACATTTTTTTCATGTATTGTTGACATTTAGTAGAATAAAAAAAATAGTAAGCTGCGCGGTAGAGGGGGGAAAACACGTCAGCTGAACAGGTGATCCTGTAAAATAAATTGAAAAGTAAAACTACCGATTGAAATTTTGTTACATAATTTTGGACACATATGAGAATATAATAATGATGGTCTTAAGTGAGTTGTTAAAATTTTTTTTTCGACACGTTTCGCAGCATCCCACGCAGGTACCCACCGCTACTGAGCCAGCTGACGGTTGGTTTCGTCATCCATTGGATTGCGTCTGCCTTCAGTATTAAAATCAATCGGCATGAAATGATGAGGTCAGAATGACCCCTGGCTCCCGGACTAAGGAAAAAAATGATTACCACTTCACAAACTTGGGCTTTATTATCATCATTGTTAGCTCAACAACCCTTGCCGTAATATTTTGCTCCAATCCGATATATCCCTCGCTTGAGTTCTTCAACAACTGTTACCAAATAGCTCAGCGTTCCGACCTACGCCATCCAACCATCAGAGTTTTGGTCTTCCTTTGCCTCTATTTCTTCTGCTCATACTCAGTCCGATTTTCATTGGTATGCTTCGTCTGCCCATGTCGTGATAATATCCATTGCCTTCGTCTTGTCTGCATTAAGTGATAATCCCATTATTCTGGTCGCTTTGGTTTCTTAGGGTAAAAATGTGGTCTATGGTGGACCCTCGTGATTGGAAACCAGCCTGATAATTTCTTATATATTGTAAGTGCTAGAGAATATTTTATAGCAAATATTAAGTCCTGTTATCGGCCTTTAGTCCTTACAGCAGATCGTTCAAGGCTTTAACCCTTATCCGTCATAATTTGTTTTTGTTGTATTCTCTCTCTTTTTGCCACTATTAACTCTATGGCACTTTAATTTAAATATAATAATTAAATGAACTATAAAACTTGATACCTAAAAATTATTCTAAAAATATTAAAAATTCTGAATTTTTTACTAAAATTTGTCGAAGATTTATAAATTTTATATAAATTTTCAAAGCTGGATTTATATGGTTTTCGTTATGAAAAACAAAAATTAAAATTAATTCGAAAAAAAGGTAGTCAAAACTTATCATATGTTCGTTCGCTGTTCAGTTGAATAATTTGAATGGTCCCGCCCAGCCTTACAGTCACAGTTGCTTGCTCATAAATCTGTAACCACTTTCACATAGGCGGACCATTCAATCTCCCAATCGATCGATCTAATATGCAGGAATACAGCTCTTTTAAAAGGGTTTTCTAAACCTGCAGAACGCAGCCAACAGTTTCGGCATCCACATAAAAGAATCAAAAACTAGATTTTTGTGCTCTGGAAAAGTTCCAAATGAATGTAAATCTGCCATATTGGACGGCACTTACACTTGTGAACGGATGATGATGCATCTCTGTGTACGCAACATCCACACAGAGAGTTAGTGTGAGCCCCCAGGCTGCAAACGTAGTATTCTTTTTGCCCTACAAGTTCTAAATTCCTCATTTCTTTCTAAGCAAGCAAAGCTGAAACAATAATTAAGCCTTGCGTTACTTATGCTTCCAAGACCTGGAGGAGATTTGGAAGGCGAATGAAGAAAATTTTAACTTATTTGGACGGAAAATCCTACGCCTTACCCTTGGGCCGGTGCGGATACAACACATCAGCTATCGCCTACGTTACAACGATGAGCTAAACGACTTTCAAATCGCCGGCTACACCAGGCTCCAACGTCTTAGGTGGGATGCACATGTTCTGAGGTTGGAGCCAAACGAAATTTCAAAAAGAAATCTGCCTCATAAAAGGGGTTGCCCATGGAAAACCTAGATTGACACAGCAGCTAAGGATAACACCAAGAACTGAACTGAACTGAAAAAGTGAAGGATGTCTGCAAAGGATCCAGATTCTTGGTCGAAGTTATTGAGGGAGGCCAAGGCGGCCGCCGTAGCTGAATGGTTTGGTAAATGAATAACATGCGGGAGTGCACAGGTTCGAATCTTCGTGCATGAAAAAGCAAAAAAATAAAATTTTTCTAGTCTAATAGCGGCTGGCCCTCGGCAGGCAATGACAAACCTCCGAGTGTATATATGCCATGAAAAAGTCCCTCATAAAAAATAAAGGGTTTTCCAATGACAGGTGTTATTTTGAATAGCCCGCTATTGTCACTTTTGAAGCTGTCATTTTTTGATAGTTGACAAGTAGAAACTACGTCGATAAACAACGCATTGAAATTATTAAAATTCACTATAAAAATTGTGAAAATTTGGCAGAGACGGTTCGTAAAACTCGAACATTTTTGGGTCATCGTGAAGCACCTTGTCGAGCCACAGAAATTGGTGAAAAAATTCGAAATTCGAGCTGTTGAGGCAAGTTAGTGATGTGAAGAATAAAACCCGTGCATGTCGCTCAAGAACAGCCGAAAATATTTCTGTTGCAGCCGAAAGTGTTGAAGAAAACCCAGGTTTGTCCATTCCTCGCCGTTCTTTGGAACGTATTTTGCATAAAGATTTAGGTCTTAAGGCTTATAAAATCCAGTTAACACAAAAACTCAAGCCGGCCGATCATCAACAACGTCGTGTCTTTGCTGATTGGGTCGTTGAAATGCATGAAAATGATCCAGAATTCCATTATCGGAAAATCATCTTGAGTGATGAGGCCCATTTCCACCTCGGTGGCTTCGTCAACAAGCGCAAAATTGTCGGATCTGGGGCTCAGAAAGTCCAAGAGATATTGTTCAAAAGCCTCTCTATCCTCAACGTGTGACTGTTTGGTACGGTTTCTGGTCCGGCGGAGTCATTGGACCTTACTTTTTCGAAAATGAAGCTGGAGCAACAATTACGGTGAATGGATTGCGCTATCGAGAGATGATTAACGATTTTTTATGGCCGGTATTGGGTGGTATTGATCTGGACAATTTTCAACAATTTCAACAAGTCAGCGTTACGTACCACGCAACGAAACCATTGATTTTTTACGGGAAAAGTTTCCCGATAACACCTCTTATTGGAAAACTCTTTACCTGCCCTTCGAAGACTTTCGGCCTGTAGGTCACAGAAGTGTGCTAATTATTTGTTTCATTTTTAAGGTCCAACCGGACTATTGCGCCAACAATGCTGACAATTATGATGATTTTTAACAAAGAAATGTAAAAACAAAAAAAATAAAATTCTAAGACAAGCCAAATTAACCTTTCATATAGAGTGGCATTTTACTATTACTACTACTATTACTTTTTGTTTGTACTTTTAGACCATCAAACTAAAATTATTTTCAGAGCTTTGAAAATTATAAATATTTTTTCGCTTTAATTTTTTGAAAACCACTTTATTATCAAGCTTGCAAAGTGGCTTACCACCTTAAGTTGTTTTATTAAACGTTCAGTTACATTTATATGTATATATGTATATCTATATAAGTATGTATGTATGTATTTACACTTGTAAAAATAAAAACATGCCATTCTGCTTTGAAGTTCCAGCCAAACTTTTCTCCTCTTCAATCTTCAGCATGCCGAGTTATGCTAATTAAATTCAGTAATTCCTAATTTTAAGCACATCAACATACTTATAATGCTGTTAAATAAATAACATTTATATGTTATTTACATACATACATACATACATACAAACCTACCTACATACACAAAGCAACCTCATTTGTCGGCTGGTCTTATGCATTTTAGGTATTACACCACCCAAATTCTTATTCAAACACGAAACTTTCCACCAAACAGTGAATATTTTCCCCACATTCCTTAACCCCTCCCCCTTCCCCTACAGCGCACAATATTATCCAAAACACAAAGCTCATCTGGTATGCGCAGCCTCTTCCTTATAGCTACATTCATACATACACACACACATGTTTATGTATGTATGTATATGCGTGTGTGCGTACTTCACTATGCCAGCGATAATGACTTGTAACGGTAATTAAAGCTGACACACATATTTGCACACCATCACCATCACTTATCTACTCAGCGACTGTCTACTTTATGTCTCTTTCGCATTCTTCTTGCGCCTGCCTGCCAGTCGGCCTGTCTGTTTGTCCACCAGGATGCCTCCTGCCAAATGTTGCTTAACTAATTGTGCGTCTTGTTTAAATTGTCGTCGTAACCGCTCTTATTTGCATATCCTGCCGTAAATATATTGCACTTAAATCGTTGAAAATTTACAGCAAAACAGCCAATTTTGTGCTTCGCAAATGAAATTATTTCATTGAAGTGGCTTAGTCGGTTTTGTTTGTATCGCTTAGTTGTTTACTTTGCTTGTATTTGAATGGCAATTAAATTGAATAGCAATTGTGAGTGCTTACAAATTAGCAAAGCAAGAGGTTAAATTCGATGTTAAGTGTCAATTAGTTTATATTTACATGGCAAACGCATAATCCAGCGCCCTGCGAAAGGCTTGAGCTCTCAATAGGCGCCCACTACTCAAATAGACTATAGCGTACTGTACTCGTCCCCTTAGATGGAAAATCAAGTATTTACAATTTTATCAAGAGCTTGGTAAAATTGATCAGCTTTTGATGCTCGTTGGTTGGGGCTGCAAAGTAATCGGTAATGCAGACGGCATAGTTGTTGCCACATGTGGAAAATATCCCTCAACTCTAAGCGGTCTAATGCAGACCGCTCTTAATAAGTTGTCTGGCTGTCGGCTCTCGGCTCTCAATAGCGGTTTGTGTGTGACTCCTCAAAAAACAGAATTAGTGCTTTTTTCGAGGAAATACAAAATTCCATAATTTGTGAAGCCAATATTAAATTGTGTAAGACTAGAAATAAGAGATACCGCCAAATATTTAGGTGTAATTCTCGACAAGAAACTAAATTGGAGCACGAATGTAGAGGGCAGAGTAAAGAAAGTTACTGTAGCTAGGCAATAGGACGCAGGTGGGGTCGTTCACCGAAGAATATTCACTGGCTGTATAGGACCGTTGGTTGGTTGGTTGGTTAAAGTGGTGATTCATCCAGAATCCAAATATTCATTTTGTTAGTTTCTTGACGTCTAAGCCAGACAGTTGTTCGAGATTCTCGAACTGCGGTTGGCCCAGGGTTAACATTCTGTCCTTCCATAGGGCAGGGCATTCACAGAGGAAATGGAAGATTCTCTCCTTTTTCTCCGGTTGTTTACAACTATGACAGTGTGCGCTGTGAGCGATACCCATTTTGGCCGCTTGTTCTCCGATAGACCAAAAGCCGGTTATGACTGCCGTTAGTCTCCAGGCGTCTCGTGGACTCATTCTTATTAATGCCGACGATTGCTAGGGCCGTTATCAGACCCATCTTCCCCCTAGGGAATCTTAGTCTGGTGGACGGCACTCGACAAGACAATGATTAGAAACAGGCCTTAGTGGGTTCAACGTACTATATGGCGCTTGTAGGTATGTATCAGTGGCGCTTCCTAGTCACTGTAGCGTTTTTCAGGCTGAAATTCTAGCCATTAATGAGGTAGGTAGCCTTATTAAACGAAAATGTGATTTCCTTCAGAGAAATCTATATTTACTCCGATATGCAAGCGGCGAAAAAAAATCTCTTGGTGAGGTTGTCACTAATTCCATCATTGCTTACAAATGCCGGGAATATCTCTTAAAGAGATGGCGGAATATTTCCGTATCCACTGGATATGGGTGCCTGGACATAATGACATACCAGGAAATTGTGAGACAGACAAATTAGAGAGCGAGCACACTATCACTCGCCTCCCTCTAGGTATGGAGATTATATTATATGTATGTAGATATACCCCTCTCCACCTACCAACTACGTGATGCAAGTATCATTGTCACTTCAGCCAACACGAAATGTGTTGATTGTCCAACATGTACCGCTACAAAAAGAATTTGGCGCTCAAAGGAGTTACTTAATCGGTCAAGGAAAAACATTTTTCTGTTCATTACATTGATCACAGACCACGGCCTCATAGGTCGACATGCTCGAAGACTGAGCGTATCTCATTACAACTATTGCAGAAGCTGCAAAAGTGAGAAGGAGTAAGAATTCGTTAGACATCTTCTCTGTTACTGTTCCGCTTGGCATGCCACTAGGTTTAGATACGTTGGCTCATCATGCGTAAATGTTGCTGATGACTTTAGGGATATAAGTGTCAGCCAGATCAACGGGCTCGCACTTAAAACAAAATGACTTAACGAGGAGTAGCAGATAAACTGCTACTGTGGCGTCACAGTGGATCGGTCACAGTCTAAGTGAGATGGTTTAGAGACCGACTGCCACTACCTATCTACCTACCTACCCACCTATCGAAATTGTTAAAGTAGCTATTGAACTCATCGCTCTCGCCTCTACTCCGTTTATGGGTCCTATATCCAGTTTTAAATTAGTGCATACATTTTCACTATTTTATAAAAGTAGAACTGCTGAGTGATGTGTATCCACACTCGTACTTCTAAGCAATACTTCCAATATGAAGCATATGTGACTACTAATCACTGCCAAAAATAATATCTCCCCACTAGCGCCACCTTTTCAGAATTTGTTTATACTTCGTATTGGCACTAGGTAGTAGTCGGTAGAAGTTTTTGTGTTTTTAACATAATAAATAAATTTCAAAAATTCAAGACGGGCAGAATTAATTTTGTTCTTAAATAACTTTGATTGTGAGCAATGGAAATCTTTCTTCTGCCTTTACGCGCTTTGATCGTTGCTTCTCTGTAGTTATATTGCAGCTGTTTAGTTCACAAGTGGAGTGGGTTAGCCAACAAGCAAACAATTTTAAGTCTATGCTCGTTGTCAAGATGACATTTCACACGAAAAAAATTATTTTACTGTTATTTGTTTATTCCATTCAGTTTTCAGTTGTGATTTACAGGTTGTCAACAGTGAAAGTCAACAACGAAAGAATTCGGTACATTTTACAGTCATTTCTGTGATGTGTTCTAGAAAGATGTTCAGGCAGAGCCAATTCTCTATGTTGTTCCATATTCAGCTCTATTTGTTCTACAGCTCTGTGCCGCCTCTAAACAGTGGATGTTAATTTATGAGAAGCTTTTTCCGAGATTTTTCATTGCCTCTTAAAAGGGAATTACTATTGTTACTATTTTGTCTTCAATTGAGATCAAACGTAGGGCCTGCAACCTGTATGTATGTACATTAGGGTGACTCACCAAAAAGTTACTATCTTTGCACTGGAATATTAAAATATATTATATTTTGTAACCTTTACCAAAATACCAGGGATCTATTGCGCAGAGCTAGGCATCAGGCAGCCAGTTAAGCTTCCTGACCACTGTAGTATCTTTCAAGCAGAAGTCTTTGCGGTAGGAAAGGCTGCAGAAATAGCAATCGCAAAGGCATGAAGCAACTCCAAAATAAATATGTATATACGTTGACAGCCAAGCTGCACTCGGACTCATATGAAATTTTATCTAAAAATGTTCTAAAAAGCAGGGAAGCCATAGAGAGATTAGCCGCAGACAGACGGTTGCATATCTATTGTGTACCCGGACATAAGAGCATTGCAGGAAACGAAATTGTAGATGAGACTGCCAAAAGCGCTGTTTACAGAAAATTCGAACAAGAAAACGGCATACTGAAACCTTTAAATCCGGTATACAATGGCATCGCTGCGGACATGAAAATACGGATAGAGAAGGTGGAATAATCTAGCTACTTGCAAAACCGCGAAAATCATGTGTACACAGATAAATACGTCCGATTCGTACCAGCTCTGTCTAGAAAAGAAAGCAGAACTATCGTAGGTATGCTGACAGGCCACAATTTGCTAGCGACGCACGCATAGAAGATAGGAATCACAAACAACGATTGCTGCAGATTTTGCAATGAACTAGAAGAGAGGGAAACGCAAGAACGCCTTCTATGTCCCTGCCCTGCATTAGCTAGAACCCGAATGAAATGTTTAGGAGCTTGACAATATGAGTAGTTAGAAAACCTCTCGGGGATAGAGCTCCAAAGTTTCATTAGATTCGCAAAAGACGCAGCCGTATCACAAGATGTCTACTACAAAGAAACGTAAAGGTCTAGCTGAATAGGTCTATGTGATGGCTTTCAGCCAATCACGTCAGCCTAACCTCGCCTTTTTTATGTAGGATGATCCACCCTAATATACTTTATATAAATATCTACTTGTATATAAATATATAGAATTTAGAGCCACCGGAAGCTATATGCGATGCTTAAAGTTGCGAAATAAATCCTAATACCCCTCTAGTATAGCAAACTTACTTTGCTTGCTCGTGTTTCGGCTCGTCTTCGATTTTTACCTATTCAAAAAGATGGATCAAAGAACCTGTGTCAAATTTTGAGTGCAAAACCGAAATTAAGTGCGCGAACGCATTCCGAATGTGGGCTGTGTCATACGGAGAAGCTACTTTGGACCAAAGCAACGTTTATCGGTGGTACAAAATGTTCTCAGAAGGCCGAGAAGATGTGAACGACGAAAAGCGGACGCCCGAGCACTTCAACAACAGATTAAAAAATTGCTGAAGCAAAGAAAATGGTAATCGTCGAGTTCACCGTTAGAGAAGCTACTGAGGACCTAGACATATCGATTGGCTCGTGCCATTTCTTTTTTTTCAATGATGTGGACATGAGACGCCGCAAAGTTCGTACCAAAACTGTGCAATTTCGACCAAAAGCAACATCGCATGAACACTGCTAATGGAGATGTTGGACTCTGTCCGCGACGACCCACATTTGCTCCAGGGGGAGCACCAGTAATCGTGGGTTTATGGTTATGACGTAGACACCAAAGCTCAACCATCTCAATGGCAGCTGCCGCACGAACCAAGACCGAAAAAGCGCGCCAAGTTCGGTCGAATGTAAAAGTTTTGCCTACCGTTTTCTTCGAGTGCAGGGGCGTTGTGCATCATGAGTTCTTGCCACAGGGTAAAACGGTCAATAAGGAATATTACCTGCAAGTTATGCGCAATTGGCGCGAAGCAAACCGCCAGAAACGCCCGGATTTGTGGAAGAACAAAAATTGGCTCTTGCATCACGATAATGCCCCTTCTCACGCATCGTTGCTTGTGCACGACTTTTTGGCCAACAACAACTAATGATGCCACAGCCACCGTATTCCCTAGATTTGGCCCCCTGTGACTTTTTCTTGTTCCCGAAACTGAAGAGGCTCATGAAAGGACGACGCTACGCTGTGATTTACGACATAAAGACGGCATCGAAGGAGGAGCTGAACAAGATGAAAAAAAATGATTTTTGAAGTGCTTCGAAGATTGGACAAAACGTTGGCACAAGTGCAGAATAGCTCATGGGGATTACTTTGAAGGGGACAAAATAGATATTAATGAATAAATAATTAATTTGTGAAAAAACACAAAATTCGCGATGCTCTTCGAACACACCTCATATACCTTTTGGCCCCTAGCGATACCAGATGCAGACTGACCTTTATTGAGATTTAAAGTAGACATCACGTCGAATGTCAACGCTTTTAGTGAACCTAAGAAGCGCAGGAGTATCTATTTTTGAGATATCTTCCAGAGCCTCAAACTGTAGGGCTCGCAGACATTTCGAGCGCGTTTTTGGTAATGTCGGGGAAAAACACAGAAGGTGCTCTAAAGTTTCCTCTATGTCCTCTCTCCGCTTCTTGCGTTTGTCGTTGCTAACAATCCCTATCTTGTACGCATGTGCAACCAGTAGATTATGACCTGCCAGCATACCTATGCAAAATCATTAAAAAGCAACAAAAATTTTCAGCGACTTCACTTTGTTATACTAAAATTAAAAAAAAAACTTTTAATTTAAAATTTTAGTAATAAAATATGTTCTGTTTATACTAAAATTTATATTAAAATTAAATACTTTGCTATACTAAAATTGGTATATTAAATAATTGGGTACCGATTTTTTTTTTTGATTCTGTTTAAAAAGTTTCAAATTTTCATAAAAATTTGCCGAAGTTTTATAAATCTTTTACCAATTTTGCAAATATGATCCTTTTTATAGAATCGACTATATTTTTTTAAAAAAAGGTAATTAAAATTAAAAGCTAAATAAGCAAATAGTCAACTCTTGTCAACATGTGGGGCCTTTGCGGGGACATAGTAGACAGTTCCAGAGCTGAGAATTGTAGAATGCCTTCGAACTACATAAGCTAATATCACAGACTAAGCTGCTTACGGGTTTTCTATTAACCGCTAAAATAGCTTCGATTCAAGCATACGCCAAATTATATCAACTGTGCGCGCCAACGAGAGTCGCTAATCTCTATTAGAGCCACCGCTTGGCTGTGTAAAGTTTTACCAAACAAGCAAACATTCACACAAACTGCCACCCCATCCTTTCTAAGCCGTGTTCAAACGATAAATGGACACCTTGCGAATGATCAATAATCTAAAATTCCCATCACGCCCTTATGTAATAAAATGTAAAAAGCATAAAATATTTCTTGCACTTTTAAAATTCAAATGCAAACAAAAAAAAAACACTAACTTTCTTCACGTAAACTTTTCCCACGTGCATGCGAAAATGCATTTACCCACGCATCAGAAGCAAATGCCTGCACATTCACGCAACGAGCTGGGAAAGAAATTTACAGGCGTACGCGTTGCCAACCTGCATCAAACATGAATATACAATGAGCACTCACATGCCAAGTGCAAGCGCTGAAGACTTTCTCGTTACTTGCCACCAGCTAAGTACGTACTTAGAGGATTTCATCTTTTAGTTGAGGAAATGCAATTTCTTAGCGTCATTTTCAATGGTTTTCCGCAAATAAATTTCCTAAGCCAATGCAGGACCTTTTAGTGCCGCCCCGAAAGGAGGAGTGCAGCGAGTGGAGCGAGAAAGGGAAGAATGGTAAGGCAAAGTGATAATAGCAATCAGATTTCAGTTGAATTCCCTTTTCAATGTAAAAGGCTTGTTTGCTTGTATGCGTAGTTATAAATAAAAGATTAAGAATAGATGGAACATAATGAAACGGCCATAAATCTAGGTGGTAGTGGAGGAGCAAGCACACGACTGACTAATGGCTTAACTTTATGGCATCTTGCATTCAGCAACAAATTCATACGAAAGAAGCTCGAATGAAATTTCTTTCAAAAGTATTACTTTATTTATATGTTTTTATGTATGAGTAATTTACGACATGTAGTCATAAATTGCGTGCGCAGTGGAAGCAAAAGTGAGATCTTCCGAAGAGAAAAGCGATAAGAGGGCGAGATATGGCGAATGCAAAGGTGTGGCCAGCATCAAAGCGTTAATCGCCTCTCAGTGAATTTGAAAGAATCAGCTGATTTGCTAACGTAATAAGGGATATGTCAGCGATTTGCTTACAAAAGAAGTTGGAAAAAACTGGCATTGTGTTGGCGACATGCGAAAAATCAATGCAGTTACTACTTAATCCACTACGTTACCATCTGCCTAGGTGACAAGATGAAACTTTTTCATTTTATGTCAGAGCGCGCCTAGAAACTCGTTTGAGTAATTTGCAGTACTGCCAATCATCGGCTGATGGACAGCTGACGGACGAAAGAGCGAGCTACCAGAAAGAAGGCGCCAAATATAATGAAAACAGTTTTGTTTTATGCCAATGCCACCATCTACATACCACCTAGAATGCAGAGGTTATCGCTGAAAACTGAGGCCTTTGTTGAGGCAAAAGATAAATCGTTCTACAAAAGTAGTATTGAAATGTTGAACAAACAAAAAAAGTTTTTTTTTTTCTTTACTAAGCCCGAAACTTTTCAGCCCATGTGTTATATAAGCAGGTTTTGTGTGTTTAAATTTTCTAAATCTATCTTCCTTTCATGCGTGCGGTTGTATGTAAGTCATTATTATTACACATAGACGCGCATTCCCTTTTATGTAATTTAAGTAGAAAATAATAATACGAAAAAAATTTTGAAATATAAGAAAAAATATCAGCATTTTTGTGTTGAGGTGAAAGAAGAATAAAAAACAAGAAGAAGAAGAGCACTCTCAACAGATTATCGCTAGCAAAGGCTTCTGTGTGAGTGTGTGTAGCTTAAGGTGCTCGATATTGCCATAGGAACTGCCAAAAACTTTGACTGGAATATAAATATTGTTACGCACATACAGGCATACGCACACACCCCTCGACACATAACACACACACACATACATACATACATACGCATATGTTCTTAGCAGGCCTATCACACCCATTACTTTCCCCTCTTCTCCCTCTGCCTAGGCACACAATCACACACATGCATATGAGAGTTAACAGGTGTGCGTATGCTGGTATGTGTGCGTGTGTGTTCCACTGTAATATCGCTGCGTTATTTAGTGACAGTAATCTTTAATCTACTTAAAAGCTTTTAGTGCTGTGCCTGTTTGAAGTGTTGTTAAGCACTGCAATGAGCCGTGAATAAACGCCCTTTAAAACAGGATAATAAATACATGCATACATTTCGCCGTGTAAATTCGTATTGCGTTGTAAATTCGGATAGAATAGACCACTTTTAAAATGCCTTGAATATGATAGCGGCCTTCCAGTGCTGTCCAATTTCATTAAGTTTTAAATTGTGTTATGTCTTTCATATATAAAAATTAATAAATATTTTGCATGTGGTGCGCTAGTCCAAAAAAAACTTTTTTTTTTCATGCTACCACATAAATTTTTTCTATGGGCAAACAAATTGGGCACCTGCTTTTTTGTTAATTTTTTTATTATTCAATATTCGTTCATGCCGCCACCGCTGTGAAATCTCGCATCGAATGGAAGGAATGCACCTTTCCGCAAATTTGTTGTAAAATATTTAAATATTTACGGATCGACATTACTGAGTCTCCTCTTTTAATTTGCCTTCACAAATTTCCGTGCTTTATTGAAAAAAAAAATGTTAACTATTTTTTAAAGAAACCCCAGAAAGCCTGGGGCGCATGAGTGTTTTCTTGTTCGCTGTGCACGTTGTTGTCGTTTTTGCTTTAATGAGAATTCTTATTTATTTCGGTAAAATAAAGCACAGGGTATTTTTCATGTTTTGTATATTTGCAAAGGAACATTTAAAAGAGAAGATTAAATAAAATCGGCGTGCAAACAGTACCCAGTTTCTTTGCGCAATCAGTCCTGAGGCGAACCCTCATTCAGACAACATCTTAGGTTAGGTTAGGTTAGGTTGAAGCGGTTGTCCTGTGGGACACACTCAGGCTCATAGCCCATGGTGATGCCGCGTGACGAGCTTTCCCTATTTCTCCTAAAACCATTGTATGCTTTTCAAAAATTTTAGAATATCTCCTATTTCTGCGGAACTGAGATCTTCCAATTCGTTAAAAAATTGTCTGCCTAGAATAGTAAATCTCCGTCTGGATAGAGCAGGACAATGGCACAGAAGGTGCAGGATCGACTCTTCCTCTTCCCCATCTAGACAACTTCTGCAGAAGTCATGTGCTTGCACACCCATCCTTTGGGCGTGCCTATCTATTAGAAAATGTCCCGTTATGACTGAAATCAGTGTGCTAAGACTGTGTTTATTTTGGCTTAGCAAAGATTCTGTGCGTTTAGCGCTAAGAGTCGGCCACAGTTGATAGGCGAGTTTGCAGGTGGCTTCATTACGCCATCTTTCGTTTGCTTTCCTTACGATTTCTTCAAGGATAAGTAGCTTACATGTTTGTAAGGGTATGCCTATGTCATTGGCAATGTACTCATCGGTCAACTTGGTGACGAGTCTCGCTAGTTCATCGGCTCTACCTTTACCCTCAATGTCGCGATGGCTAGGAACCCATATTATCCTTAGGTTAAATGACTCAGCCATCTCGTTAAGAGATGTGCGGCTTTTCATGGCTACCTTGGAGGTTGTCGACTGCTTTGTGAGGGATTTTATCGCCGCCTGGCTGTCAGTGAAAATGTAGATGTCATTTCTGAATATCGCATCACATTGTACAAATGTCGCGGCTTTCGTTATTGCCATCAATTCGGCCTGAAAGACACTACAGTAGTCGGGGAGCCGAAAACTGAAGGAGATCCCCAGATGCTCGGAATATACACCTCCGCCCAGCCTGTCCTCGAGCTTTGAGCCATCTGTGTATACATGGATAGACTCGCCCTGTCTTACATCGTCCCGTCCCACTCTTCCCTTGAGGGTCGTGAACGATGTAATGGCAAGTGTGGACGGGAGTGCATAGTCCACCAATCCGGGAATCTCCGAAGTGCCAGCCAGGATTTTGCCATGACCGTAGCTCTTATTTGACCACTTACTCAGAGTGTTCAGCCTTATTGCCGTGCTGCGCGCGATATATTTTGCCTGCAGATTTACCAACAGTTAGTTTAATGTCGCATATAATGTTTTCGATGGTGTGGTTGACATCGCGCCAGTTATGAGAACAGATGCTAGTCTCTGAACCTTGTCAAGTTTTTTGATGTTCACCCTCTTCTCAAGGGCATTCCACCATATTACAATACCATAGTAGAGAATGGGCCTAACCACTGCTGTGTACAGCCAGTGTATCATTCTAGGTTCCAATCCCCCATCTCTTTCCAATTAGCCTTCCGCAGGAGTACAACGCCATCATAGATTTGCGTACTCTATCTGCGACTGTGAGCCCCCAATTTAGCTTCCTATCCAGTACAAGTCCTAGATATTTGGCCTTTTCTGGTACTCTAAGTGGTTTCCCTCCTAGGAATATGTGTTTAAAAGCAGGTGTTTTATGTTTTCTGCTAAATAGTATCAAATCCGTTTTTTCCGGATTTGCTTCAAGTCCTGGACTTTTACACCAAAGTAAATACATCTGTTGAGGGATCTTTTTTGAAGATCGCATAAAGTTGGAAGGTGTTTCCCCGAGATTGCTATAACAATATCATCGGCATATGAGATTATTTTCTCTCCCATTTTTTCAAGTTCTTGGGGTGTGCCCCTGATCGGGAATTTCTTGGTGGATGTGTCACCCAAATTTGCGATTATCGTCCGCCCAGTTAGCATTCGTTCTATAAACGAGACTAGCGCCCTGTTTACACCCATTTCCGTTAGCAAATAGCCTCCGGATATATATTATTGAATGCACCCTCGATGTCTAGAAAGGCAGCGAGGGTGTATTCCTTATAGTGAAATGATTTCTCAACTGTGTCAACTAGCGCATGGAGGGCTGTTTCCACTGATTTACCTTTGCTGTATGCGTGTTGGGACGGTGATAGCTTATTGCAAATTTCTCCTTTGATATGCATATCTAGTAAACGTTCTAGGGCTTTTAACAGAAAGGATGATAGGCTTAACGGCCTGAAGTCCTTTTGTTTCGTATGTGTGGTTTTCTCTCCCTTGAGAATGAATACCACTTTTACTTCCGCCCATTTTTTGGGGATATAATTGAGTCGTATCGCCGCCTTGAAGATTAAGGCGAGTATAGGTGCGATCATATCTCTTGTATGTTACAGATCAGCGGGGATGATTCCGTCTGGACCTGGCGATTTGTAAGGTCTAAAGCTACCAATGGGACAACATCTTACTTCTACTTCTCTGTACACAACTTCCGGGCTTCGGACAAGTATCCTCTGTGTAGCTTCTGAACACCAGGTTGGGAGTGAGTTAATTTGAGAAGACGAAATAGCTAAGGATATCTGGTAGAGCACTGGGTTTGGGACTCGCCACGTGAACATTTGTCCCCAATGAAGGGAACAACTTACAATCATTGGAAATATCAGTTTCAACATAGTTTTTCGATTAGTTATCTAATGCGAAGATTGGGTAAAGCTCAGAATATTACGCAGTTTATCGAAGTTAGCGAATTTTTAAGTAGTCACCCGCAACCTTGCAGAGATAAGATTGCTGGTAAAATTAGCTCTGAAAGGAGTCAGAGAAAACTGCTGCTTTGTCGAATATGAGACTACACACGATTTGGTGGCTTGAGTTGGCGGTGTACATATTTCGTCATGCGAGTTCCAAATAGTTTCAATGCTGTAAAGTGCTTAGTGTTGGCACTAAAGACAAGAAATGCCCGAGCGAAGCGAAACAGACGAAGATTTTAAGGCAATGCCCAGTTAAGACTCATACGATAGACAAGGTAATCGATACTCCAAACGGTTAGTTTTACTAACCACACTGCATATTAGAAATCCTTTCAACTTTGGGACGACACAATTGAAGTCTTAAAGGTAAAATTCAAGATCCCAAATAATCTATTGAAGAATATTCGTAGCTATCTACGCAACCGCTTCTCTTATACGAAGCCCGAGAAGGATGCAAGACTAAACAAATAACAGCCGTTGCGACCCAAGGGTTAATACTCGGAACTGAACTTTGAAATATAAGCTACACTGAAATTCTTCGAATAGAGATGCCTGTGGATGTGCATTTCGTGGGATACGCAGTTGACATCGCAGCTGGAATAATCGCTCGAAACACTGACGAAGCCAAAAGGAAGCTAAATCAGGTGATGATCCGAGCTCAGATATGGCTGGATTAAAGCTGGCCACAGAGAAAACACAGCTCATCCTTCTAACCAACAGACGTGTCCCATTAGAAGTAGATATACAAGTACTCAATGCCACTTTATCAACAAAAAGAGTGGTCAAATACCTTGGAGTGCAATTGGACACAAAGCTAACTTACTGGGCGCACATAAACCAAGCTGCCACAAGAGCTGCCAAAGTAAGCGGCATGTTAAGTAAGGTCATGCCAAACCTTGGAGGTCCAACGCTGAACAAGCGAAAACTTTTAATGGACACAACGAACTCGATTCTTCTATACGGATACGAAATATGACCAGATTCGCTAAGAGCGCAACGCCGGCGAAAAACTCTGCACTCTATGCAACGCACCTGTACTCTCAGAGTAGCTTCTTCATAAAGAACAGTATCTGAAGCAGTGGTTTTAGTTATCAGCGGAACCACCCCTTTAGATCTTCTAGCACAAGAGCGCACACGGAGATGGAAGTCAAAAATCTCAGGAATCCCAGTACCACGCATCTCCGATATTAGAGTTCAAACGCTCACACTTTGGCAGGCAAAATGGAACTCTGAGCGGTACGGTAGACAGCGAGACTAATAGCCGATCTAAAAAAGTGAGTAGAAAGAAAACACGGTGAAGTTAACTATTACCTAACACAATTTTTGTCCGGACATGGGTCCTTTCGCAAGTATTTGTGGCGAATGGGAAAAGTGAGCCTAACAAACTGCGTATATGGAGATACTTAGTTTGATGATGCGGAGCACACCTTCTTTAAGTGCGAGAGGTGGAACATAGAGAGAACAGCTCTGCAACGAGTCATTTTTGTATGTACACCAGAAGAAATAATTGAGAAAATAATGATAGACGAAGAAAAATGGAATGCCGTCGCAAATTTCGTGGAGGATATTATCCGAAAAAAAGAAGCGTGAAATGGAAAGCTATGCTGAAGAGCATTGAGCATAAGTTTCTCAAGACAGGCGACCCTGGACGCAGGGTGAGTAAAATAGCGTCCTTCTTAGAACGCCGTATTGGCCCTCTATCTCGAAGCAATGCGGAAGCCGTCCTGCGGTGGAGGGAAAAATCCAAGAGAAGAGGAGGGATATTTTTAGTGGAATCACCACACACGTAGTAGCGATGGCTACTACATGGTGCGAAGGCACTTTTAATCCAACCTCAACGCCAAAACAAAAAAAAAAAAACAAGAAATGCTTTCAAAATCAGTGAAAGTAGCAGAAAGAAAGAAAGAAGCGCATTGAGATTCATACAAGTGCAAGAAAAGTGGATTTTATGTGAGTTGAGGACTTGCGATATTGAAAGGTAATTTTGTCTATTGAAAAGTATTTTTGCCAAAAACAGAAATTTCTGTATCAGCTGATAAAAGTGAACGAAAAGCTAATTTTTTAAAACAACCTTTCATGCAGGAAATCATAGGTGAAGTTTAGCCGACCCGGCACATTGACTCAGAAATTCAATATTCGTAGTGGGAAGGTGATTTGTGTTGTAGCATAGGGGGTACCAAAAGGCAGTGATGTATTTTCTCATCATATTAAGAGCCGTTAGAAGCTTGCGAAACAATCACTGACCTGTTATATGTTACGCAGTTGATTCATTTCAAGAGAACATTGGCAGAAAAGTGATCGGAATTTGCGTGTGAATATGAACAAATAATTTGCATCATAACAATGCGTGGTCTTACGTTGAACCGCCAGTTGTGGAGTTAGGAGTAGTCAGGTTGGTAAAGTTTTTCCAGATTGTTAGTTTTTTTTTTGTATTTGTTTTTTTCTTTGCAATATATTTTAATGGTTTAAAAAAATTCTCTGAAAATTTTAAATCAATTGAATGAATAGTTTGCGAAACATCCGACAATTAATGTGGATCATCGATGGATTGGAAAGAAATGTGTTCAGCTTACAGAACACAAAAATCATAAACTCTCGTTTTTTTAAATTTAAAATTGCGGTCTTAGATTTAAGGTGATCGCTGCGACGCTAGAGGAGTCCATTTCACAGATTCACTCATCACAGATTCGCTTCGTTCGTCACTGGTTTGCTGTACGTATTTGAATATAACTCGAAAATCCCATTTGAATTCGATTATGAAATATGCAGAGATTACTGAACATAGTCTTGACTATTATCAAATAAAATTAAGAAAGAAATCAGAGGACCGTGTTTTGCAAAAGTTGGCAAAAAATAATTTTTTTCTATATAAATTTTTTTAATTTTTTGAGGAGGGTTTTTTGCAAAAATAAGTCCAAAAATGTTTTTCACAAAAATTTTAAACAGAAAAAAAATTTTTTTTGTGGGGCGTATTTTGCACAAATAAGCAAAAAACAAGGTTTTTTCCTGTATACAATTTTTGTGAAATTTTTTTAATTTTTTGAGGAGGGATTTTTGCAAAAATAAGCCCAAAAATGTTTTTCACAAAAATTTTATACAAACTAAATTTTTTTTGAGGCGCGTAATTTGCTTATTTTTGCATATTACGCCGCTCAAAAAATTTTTGTTTTTGTATAAAATTTTAGAAAAAAAATTTTTTTTTGGAAAGTTTTGGAAATTTTTTTTCGTGTTTTGCAAAAACAAGCCCAAAAATGTTTTTCACAAAAATTTTGTGCGGCGTAATATGCAAAAATAAGCAAATTACGCCCCTTAAAAAGAATTTAGTTTGTATAAAATTTTAGAAAAAAAACTTTTTGCTAAAATTTGCAAATTCGCTCTCTAAAAAAAAATGTTCCCTCCTTAAACCTTCTGTGAAATTTTTTTTGCTAATTTTGCAAATTACCGTCCCTCACAATAGTTTTATGCCAAAAAAACAAATTTTTTCAGGGCCGTATCTTGCACAAATAAGCAAAAAACAATTTTTTTCCTGTACAAAATTTTTTTAATTTTTTTAAATCTTATGTATCTATATAGAAACAATTTTTTTGAGGGGCGTAATTTTCTTATCTTTGCATATTACGCCGCTCAAAAAATTTTTTCCTTTGTATAAAATTTTAGAAAAAAAAAATTTTTGCTAAGTTTTGCAAATTCATTCCATAAAAAAATTATTTTCCTCCATAAAATTTTTGTGAACATTTATTTTTGGCTAATTTTTGCAAATTACGCCCCTCACAATAATTTTATGCAAAAAACAAATTTTTTTTTTGTTTTTCACAAAAATTTTAATATAGCAAACACAAAATTTCGACATCATTAATTCTTAATTTGTAAAAAAACATTTACCCAAAAATTGTATGCAGAAAAAAATGTTGACCAGCGTATTTTGCAAAAAAAAAAGAAAAAAAATTTTGAATTTGCAAATTTTTTTGCAATTAATTTAATTTTTAAAGGCATGCTCTGCATATGATAAGATTTGAAATCGGAGTGATTTGCAAAATAATTTAATGAAAAAAAAATTACCAAAAAAAAAATGCAAAAATTGTATACAGAAAAGCAATTTTTAAGGAGCGTGGCTTGCAAAAATAATTTTTAAAACTTAGCAATAACATTTTTTTCACAAAACTTTTATTAATTTTTTCACAAAAATTTTATACAGAAAAAACAAAATATTTGAAAATATTAACTTACAAAAAATAGCAAGCAAAAAATTTTTTTTCGGTATAAAATTTTTTATTGTTTCAGGAGGCGTAAAATATAAGTTACCCAAAAATTGTATACAGAAAAAAAAAATGTTTGTGGAGCGTATTTTTAAATTAGCAAAAAAAATTTGACTTGAAAATTTTTGAATTTGGAAAATTTGTTGCTATTAATTTATTTTCAAAAGGCATGTTCTGCAAATGTTAAGATTTAAAATCGGAGTGATTTGCAAAATATTTTAGAATATTTCCAATGCAAGTAATGAACTTTTCAAATGGAAAATGCTTGAAACACGCCATCTACGTCGTATCCAATGATTTAGTGTCACATTTTAGAGTTTTTTTTTTAATAAATTAGATTTGCAAATGGCACTGATGTGCTTTACAATTTTTCAAAAGAACTGTATACTACTTCAAAAACCCTATAATTTTCAGCATTGAATAAATCTCAAACTTATTAATTTTTTTTTTGTTTAATATTTTCACTTTACTTCCTATTATATAATATTCAACTAATTTTTTGCAATTGTTTGTACACGAAGTCGCTCATGCAAGTAATGACGATCATTTTGAACGCAGAATCATTAAAATCGGTTCATTTTTGACTAAGTTATGAGCATTTAAAAAAATTGTTTTCTTATATAATTAAAAAAAATCGATTTTGAGCCGAAAAACAAAATTGCCGATAAATCTTGAAAAAAAAAATTTTTGGGCGAACAAAAAAATACGTGTCTCATTATTTTGACCAGAGAGCAACATATTTGAGTTACATCGAAATCGAAGAACATGACCCGAAATCCATGAATTGAAATGGATGAAATCGCTCATGAAAAATACTATCGCACCAGCCGTATTCTGCAGTTGGGGCACTTTCTAATTCAGACTACTTTATGTTTTAATTTCCGCTCACTATTGCTTTGATTTCTGTGAAGAGCTGCTCACTCGTGAATTTGTGCTTTTTCTTTTTTGTTCATAGTTTTCATCTGGTCGTCGAGCAGTAAAATTTCTCTCAGCATGCGCTTACCAAATCACTTACAGTTTTACTGCCCCGAAATATGTGGACACTTTTGTTGAATCTTTTAATAAACATATTTCCGGTGAAATAGTAAAAATTTCAGAACACTGCAGCAACGCGTTTACTCGCATGAATACCTAGTTGCCCAGTCAATTAAGCACTTCATAACTCAGCTTCTTATTAATGTTGTTAGTGTTGTTTACTTTTAGCAACTTACCGCAAATATCGACACTCAATTTTCGCTCAGTTCGTAGAACCAAAGCTGCACTCACCTCTGGTGGGTTCACACTTTGTCACGCACACACACACATCGTAGCCCTATAGCGTGTACAGCCTTTTCTGCTCCATTACACTGCTAAGCAGCTATTCAACATTGTTTTCCACTCCCTCCCCAGTTTGGTTGAACGTAAACGCTCTAGTGAGGAAGTGAATGCAGCAGCGAAGAAGTAAACGCAGCAGCGAATAAGTAAACGTTTTTCCTCTCGATTCATTTATGTGTAGCATAGTTTGGGGCGCACAAAACAATAACTGCTGGCTTGGCAGCATCACTTAAGTCATAGCAGATGGCGCAACACAGCATCCGGCTGCCAACGACAACTTTTGACCAACAAAAATAATCAGTCATTATTAATTTTATAGTCTTCGCTCCCTTGTTGCCATTTAAGCAGCTCCTACTGTGTTTCTGGTTTTCTACTGCCGTTAGCTGCTCGCTGTTGCTGTTATTGCTTTTTGTTCCCATCCATTACTGCCGGCTATCCCGTTGGCTTTTGACTGATGCCGCTTCCGCCATGCGTCTCCAGCCCGTGGCTGTTCGGGAGCTATTTTATTAATCTGTCAGCTGGCTTGTCCATCTGGCTTGTCAACTGGAAAAGTTCGGGTACTGTGTCAGGCGCAATACATGTCTGTCTGCAGCCAGAGCTGGCATGAGGCGTGCACGATGCCGCGCACACACACACACACACATGCACAAGTGCTTAGTAGGTATGCATGCATATCACATAGTTTGTCTGCTATTTTCGCTTCCTGCTTAGGTCCTTAGGGGATGTTTCTGTTTCGCTTGTAGACGCGTGTTTTCTTTTTGCAGCCATTTTTTAAGCTTTCGTGTTTTTTTTTCTTTTTTGTTCTATTTTGTCCATGTAGTAAATTGTGAGCTTCCTGCTTTCTGCTTGCTACTTCCGTTTATTTTATTTTCTTTTTATTTTTGTTTTATTTTCATTTTTAATTTTTTTTTAATTTTTTTTTCTGATTTTTCTTTTGCGTTTATGGCCACAACTTTACAAATACTTTATTCTTAATTTTTCCCTAGCGCATATTTCGTAAGGCGAAGCACCCAAAGCTGTGCTGGGTCAGCTGAAGCGTTAAATGCGCTGGTATGTGCGGAGTGGTGTTTTAGAATCTGTTCAACAATAAATTTAAAGAGCCCACAAAAACCAGCGTAGCTGGGTGTGAAGAGCATCACTTTGTGTACGAGTAGAAAATTTAATTTTGACTAAAAAGTTGTTGGGGCGACCTCTACTCTTCTGCTGTGCAATGCTTGTTTATAGCTCCAAGGCGGTCTTTAAATTGTATTTGTCTACGAAACATGAATTTCATTACTGAGGCACTGGTTGCGGTGGTAAATGCAATAAATATTAGCAACATTTTTGTTCAGCGGCCTTCCGAAGCGCTCCACTTGTACTTCCATCCATTGCAAAATTGTGTTTTAGTGATCAGCGTCGATTTATTTTGAGTGTGCGACAATGTGCTTGAATTTTAGTAAAATAATTTAAGCTAAAATCTGCAAAACTTGACTTAATTTGTCTCACTTGTTACTGGACAAGAATAGCAGCCTAAAATTATCATTTAATAAAATTTAAAAAAAATATGTGATTACTTTGCCGTGCCATCTATTCCTCTCTTCGTGGAATACTACTATTTTACTATAGCTTTCAAATATCCATACCGCAAAAATTACAATATATAATATAAATTCAGTTTTTACTACATAAACACCTTTCTTCCTTTTGTAAACAATAAATGACTAATAGTGCATTTGACTCCATCCGTCGGGACGCTTTACGTAGTTCGGTGCAAAGCTACGGCATTTCTGGCAAAATATTATTTTATATGGTATTATCCTTGACAGCAATCTTACAGGGAAACCCAAGGAAAGAGTGAGGAAGGCAAAAAGCAACTTGTATGGGTGCAAGGGCGCAATTGGCAAAAGGTGGGACCTTTCGCCTGGAACTGTTTTTTGGCTATATAATAACATTGTAAAACTAATCTGGTTATATGGAGTCATAGTCTGGTGGAACTCACTAAAGACGACAAAATTGGTAAAGAAGCTGGAGAGAGTTCAGAGGCCGACACTCATTGGAATCAGTAGGGCACTTCGCAAGACTCCTACTATGGCACTCAACGCAAAGTTAAATGTGGTAGCCGTAGACATCGCAGGCAGAATTGCCGCTGCACGTACCACAATCAGATTGAGGGGTTCGGGCTATAGGCTCAACCTCGCTTGTGGGCACTCAAGCATCACTCGATAGGAGGTGGACTGTCTACGAACTTCAATAGAAGGTGGACTGTCTACGAACTGACGACAAATAACAGACGGTAGAGTCACGTGCTCACGACGGCATAAGACGGTATAATATTACCGCAACATCTTCTTTGCTGCAGATGCAAAAGAAACTTCGATAGCGTATAACATCCATACGTCCATGTGAGAGGAACCTGAGAGCATGCCACACATACCACTGGTATGACGTCACTGAGACCTATAGCATGAAGCTGGCTACAAATATGGTGGACCCAGACGTGGATGAATAATATTGGTCCATTTAATGGACACCGTTCTGGGCCTTCCCGAAGTAATGCAAGGTAGTTCCGGGAAGGGAGTCTCCACAGAAGAGGAGGAGGGATTTTTTTAGTGGCTACACCATTCGACGCAGTTGACGACGGTCGCTGTAAGTGCAAAGGCATTTTAAACCCGCCTCACCCACCACAAAAAAAAACAAAAAAACATCAGTGTATACCTTCGCTTAGTCCAACCGAAATCTTCTCCACTCATATTCCATCAAACGAAGAGTGAACGGAGGACTACCCTATCATGGATAGGACCTGGTGAACTTGTTCACGGATGGATCGAAGTTGGAAAGAAACGTTGGCGAAGGAGATGTTTGCAAGAAGGTCCCCATCAGACTCAAATTCAGATTACTGGACCACTGCAGTGTGTTCCAGGCAGAGGTAGCCGCAATCGAAGAGGCAGCTGATTGGCTGCTCACATGCGTACTAACAGTCGAGAAAGTAAATATTTACTCCGACAGCCAAGCGGCAATAAGGGCGTTCGGGTCAGTGACGGTGAATTCGAAACTGGTCAGGGAATGCGTGACTTCTCTTTGGACAGCGCCCGAATTCTTTGACATAAGCCTCATCTGGGTTCCTAGTCACAGCGACATTGCGGGAAACTGTGAGGCGGATGAGCTGGCCACACAAGGGGCATGTGAGGTGATTTCCCCGCGAAGGTAGAGAATTGGTAACCCGCTGACTACCTGCGGTCTGCAAGCTGGGCGTCGCGCCAACTCAGCGAGCGTTGGGCAAGTACACAAACTTGTAAGGTCACGAAATCCTTCTGGCCACGTGTGGATCGAGGCGCTCGGGCGAGCTGCTGAGATTGCCAAAATCTCAGCTCTCGAATCTCTTGGGTTTTCTCACAGCTCACTATGCGCGAGGAGTGCATGCTGTGAGACTTGGAATTACATAGTCGAGTTCGAGTTCTTTTTGCGTCGGATGTATGGAGGATGAGATGCTATCATCCAGCCATCTTGGCTCTTACTTCATTGCTACGCCTGCTGATATAGGTGACGTTGACGTCATGGCAGTTGGCCGGTGTACCTCAGGGCAGTGTACTAGGTCCTGTACTATATGTGCTGTACACAGCGGATATACCCTTGCCTGCAAGTTACAAGAGATTTTGAACAAAACACTAACATGGTTTAGTGCTTGGGGTATACAAATCAATATTGGCAAAACAATTCATGTAGTTTATTCTAACAAGAAAGTAGGACACAAGAATCTGACAATAAACAATTCACAAATCCCGATAGACACCAAAGCAAGATGCCTTGGAATGACTATTGACTCCTAACTCCTCTGGAAAGAACACATCACGTTGAAAAGAAATGAGGTAAAAAACAGATTCCGTCAACTATACTGGCTACTTGGCAGGCGCTCGAAACTGTCATTGCTGAATAAAACCCTAATATTCAAAACTGTGATTGTGTCAGGGAAGCTCGCTTGAGTGCCTTAAGATTAAAAGGTATATCTGAACTTAAAATTGGGGATATGAAAGGACATTTAAAGACCTCAGAAGACTCCCTACATAGTCCCATTCTTCATAGGGATGATATCCTATCACCCAAACCAATACTCTTCAGGAACTTCCAAGTTATAATTAATGAACGCACAGACTGGAGAACTAATTCTATCACTTTCAAACCTGGCTCTCAGCTATGGCTTACTGATGGGTTCAAATTGGAAAATGGTAGAACAGGGGCAGGAATCAATGGGCCTAATTCAAAAAATCGATTCCGATGGGCCGCTACCCAACAATATTCCAGGCAGAAATGCATGCCATTGAAATATGTGTGAGAGAATGCCTTAGCAGGAAAATGAGAGGTACTCACATCTACATACCCTCAGATAGCCCAGCGGCTCTAAAAGCCCTTCTATCAACAACTATCACCTCTAAATTGGTATATGATTGCCTAAACCTTCTCAAGACGTTAGGAAACCTCAACATCGTAAACTAGGCTAGATTCCGGGACATGAAGGGCATGCGGGAAATGAAATGGCTGATGACCTTGCAAAACAAGGAGCAAATATGCAACTTACTGGTCCTGAGCCTTCCTGTGGACTCACAAAAAGCCACATTAATGAATTCCTTAGGAAATGGGAAGAAAGGAGATTTCCTGCACCCTGGCTAAACTGTGCCGGTCAGCGTCAAGCCAAACTATTTCTAAGTCCCAACAACGGAATATCTGACAAGCTTCTCTCACTAAGCAGACTAGATCTGCGTCTTTTAACAGGATATCTTACAGATCACTGCAGCCTGAGGTATCATCTAAATAATATTGGTCTATCTGAGACCAATGTCTGCCACTTTTGCGAAATGGACATAGAAAGCTCAGAACATGTACTTTGTGAATGTCCTGCGTTGGGCAGACAGAGACTTCATCACCTTGGTGGTATCGTAGTATCCCCATGCAATCTTTGGAACAACAAACCCAAAATTGTGCTAAAATTTTTAAAAAGCCTAAAACTCTAAGGTTACAAAAATAGGCCTTTCACAATAGATCAGCTCTGGTCGCAGTGCGTAATGGCCTTCTAATAATAAAAATATTGATAATGATTAATGTTATAAAATCCAAGCTGTAGAAAGAATTACTTAGTGTCATACGACAGGTGTAATTAATAAAGGAGGCGAAAAAAAAACAACAAAAAACAAACAATCTCTCTGTGAATATTTCTAAAAAATTAATAAAAAAATAAATTTTGCAAATGTTGCAAAAAATAAAACAGACCGACTTTTAGTGGCACTCACTGTAAATTAAAAATATTTACGCAAATACAAAAATAAATTAACTACATTAAAATATTCATTATTATATTCGCAGGCATTAATACTTCGTCTACGTGCAAATATGTATTAGATCTACTTTACGAAAAATGTTAGTTTACTTTTTAGAATTTTTTGGTTTTTGTGATTTTTTTAAAAAGCGCTGGGTGCTCTTATCATTACATACCATAAGCAGGTGCCGAAGCGTATTTCAGGGTTGCAGCCGGCGCAGCAGCGACATAGCTATGCGAGAGAGCAGCGGGAGCGGCATAATGACCAATAGCAGGGGCAGCAGCGGCGTATTGCAGGACTGGAGCAGGGGCGTGTGCAGCCTGGTAACTATAAGACGGCGCTTGGTAGCTGTAAGCGGGAGCTTGATAGGCCGCTGGCGCAGCGTAGGCGATGCCATGCGAGAGGGCGGGTGCAGCATAGCTATGGCTGAGAGCAGCCGGCGCGGTGTAGGCATGCGCGGCATAACTGGCTGCCGGCGCGGCGTACGCATGCGCGGCGTAGGCGGCTGGTGCAGCATAAGCAATGTGGGCAGCGGGTGCAGCGGCGGCAATTACGTGACCTTATTGTTTCAATTTTTCAATTTTTTTTCAGAAGTTTAGTGGTGTGAGAAGCAAGTAAAGTACAAGAGTGCAGAAGAAGCGTACAATAAAAGTGCAAAGAAAGGTGAAGTGGTGTGTGCAAGAGGGGTGTAAGGGAAAAATGTGCAGAGGTGTAAATAAAATATTTGGTTAATTAATGGATACAACAAGAATAACGGCTCCTTCTGTTTTTTTTTTTTACACTGACTTTTGGTTTTTTTGGTTTCTTTAGTTTTTCAACTCAAATTCCGCTTTTTCCACTTACCGCCAATGGCTGGTGCCACGCCTGCATCGTTGCTAATACTGGAACGCTGGACGTGCGATTGCGAATGCGCGGTCTGTACGGCACTGGAGTAGTCCGATTGCGACGATTGGCCATAGTGTCCCTTGACGGTGTGCTCTTGTGAGCTACCCACCGAAGCGTGGTCCACGCTGGGTGCGGAAATGGAGTAGGCTGCGGGGCCGCCGGGTCTGGCATGCGCGCAAGCAATCACTGCGGCAATAACGAAAAGAACCTGCAATGAGTAAGCGAAGAGAAATGAGCAAATTGCAAAAAGCAATTAAAAAAAGTGAAAAAGAACAAAAATGTATCAGCAACGCATAGTTCAAGGCGCGTAGAGGGAAAATGGGTTGCAAACAGCCAAGTAATATGCAGATTTGGTGTAATTAATCGCTGCATGAGCACAGGCTTACCACTACGCAGGCAGTTACCGCTCGCCCGGAAGGCAGGTGGTTGGCGCGTAGCTCGAAAAATGCGCGCAGAACGCCACCCTTTGCCGCGGCGTGTAACTTTTCGACGGTGTCGAAATGAACAAACTTTTTGCTCCTACTTCAACAATACGGCCATCATTTCGACGGCGAAGTTCCATGCAATCCCATCCATGTGTAATTTTTAAAGTTTTAATTAAAATTGCCGAAAAATCGGTAAACTGATATCGTTCTGATACCAACGGATGTGCATATGGGCGCAAAAATTTGTGTGTGTGTGTGTGTGTGTGTGTGTGTGTGTATGTGCGTGTAGCGCAGTTGCAGTAGCAATCAGTTGTTGCGAAAAGTAATACAAAACCTTGTGCAAATTCCAATGTGGTTTATGGTTTTTGTTTGAAAGCATTTTCCATGTATGCACAGGGTGATTCAGCTAGCGCTTAGTATTTAGGCTATACATTTTTTTTATTTTTGCAATAAAAATATCATCCGTGAAGTGTTGGTTGTTGGTTGGTGTTAGGCATTAACAAAGTTGGACAACCTTAAAACTTGTTCACAAAGTAGGGATGAGAGCCTGTTAACCGAAAAATCGTACTTTTAAATTAGGCCTATTTTTACCTTGGCGACTATGTACAAAAACAAAATTGGCTCATGTCGACCGTGAAATTCAAGATAAATTCTTATAATTAACTAAATTATTATAATAAATTGTCAGGTTGGATTAGGTTTTTGTGGCAGGCGGTTCATAAGTGGAATAGCCAACTCACTCAGACCTTACAGGTCCCTTCTCGTACGACTGTGTAATACGGGAACCTCAGTAATTGTTCATAATAGGACCACTTAGACGCTCTTATGAAGCGTAGCATAGGTTTTATTCCCCCACCGGACAGTTCGGTAAGATAGTCAAAAGAGTATTTTCCTAACAACTTTGTTCTACTGCTAGGGCTAGGGAATTATAGAAATTTATAAATTATAAAAAAATATTTGAAAAATATTTACGCGTCCTTTGTTTACAACGAAATTAAATTCTAAACGCTAGTTGGACTACCCTTTTTATTCGCGTTCAAGTACAACACACAATTAAATAGTATTTTACGCGCCTCCTTCGCTTCGTTACTCAAATGCACGATTTTACGTTTTTCCTCGAAATTACAAGTTGCCTGGCGATAAGGCCAACAAATTTTGTTAAACTCTAAGCAACGGACGGGTATTGGTTTACACTGAGCGCGTTATTTGGAGTTTAATCGCCTAATATGTGTACAGTGTGTTTTTTAGACACTTTTTGAATAAAAAGTTTTAAAGAAAATTTTTCAGATCATCTTTTTATATAATACATATTAACTAGTAGCGCTTAACGGTCGAAATGGAATGGGTAGGTATGGGGTACTTTATCCGGTACACCCCTTTCTCTCTTTATGTAACATCTATGTACTTATACACACATATATACATAGATTTAATTGGCGCGTACATCCTTTTCGGGTGTTTGGCCGAGCTCCTCCTCGTATTTGTGGTGTACGCCTTGGTGTTATTCCACAAATGGAGGGACCTACAGTTTCAAGCCGACTCCGAACGGCAGATATTTTTATGAGGAGCTTTTTCATGGCAGAAGTACACTCGGAGGTTTGCCATTGCCTGCCGAGGGGCGACCGCTATTAGAAAAATCTTTTTCTTAATTTTGGTGTTTCACCGAGTATGAAATGGAATCTCTGTGAATTCCGAATGGTAGTCACGCACCAACCCATTCAGCTACGGCGGCCGCCGTACTTATACACATACAGACACCTTTTATTGCACGGGGATCAGGCCCGTAGCTAGAGTAGACGGGCCTTGCCCATACAAGCGAATTCTTTGCCCGTACAGAGAGTAAGTACTCGTACAAGAAAAAATCGATGTTTGAAAAAATTTTGGCATAAAAATCAATCAAAATTTTGCATACTAAATGGTTGAAGTTTTCAGTGCTAGTAGATTAGATAGCATTGGAGAATCGGCACACCTGTGTTTGTTGTTACTACTTTGAAACACTTGGTAAACATAGATATTAAATAAAATCTATTATTGAAATCGTTCAATTCCTGGCGACCAATGAACTTCGCTTTCGCGGATTTTATGACGTTGATGAAAAAGCTGAACGTGGTTCAGAAATGGAAACGGAAATGATAGTTTTTTAGCTAAGTGCAACGAAACTGTTCCCAAAACTGCTAAATGCACGTATCCAGAAATACAAAATTAAATAATTGAAATCATGGCTAAGTCAATTAGAGAATCAGCAGTTTTTGATGTGAAAAATGTTGATGTTCCATGGTTTACGCTAATGGTAGACGAAACCAAAGACAAAAACAACCGAGAGAATATAGCTATCACTCTCAGATAGGTGAAGGAAGGAAAAGCTCGAGAATCATTACTCGACATTATTGCAACTAAGGGATTGGACGCTTAAACATTCACCGAAAAAACAATTGAAACATTGCGTGAGAATAGTATCGATTTGTCGTGTCTTTTGAGCCAATGCTATGATGGAGCTAATGTGATGAGTGGTAAAAGAGGAGGTGTTTCTGGTATCCTGGAACAACACCTAAATCGTAAAATTCCTTACATACACGTCTTCATCTCGTTGTTGTAAAAGCGGTGTCTGATATTGATTCGCTCAGGAACTTTTTCGATATGTGTGTGATATTACATGAATTTTTTCACCACCTCAAAATTTCTTCTTTATATGAAGGAAAAACCATAGTGTTATTGCTACCGCAACGATGGTCCGGTCACTTTGCAATTACACAGGTTGTGTCATCTAATTACCCTGAAATAAATCGAGTGCTTGATGAAGTAGTTACCCAGTCTAAATTGTTCAATGCAGAATGAAGAGCAAAAAGTATTGGAATCAAAACAGTCATAAAAACGGAAGAATTTCGATTTTGTTTAATTTTTGCTAAAAAGTTTCTGGGGATGTTACATCCAGCGGACGCTGCAATGCAGTCACGAACAGCGAGCTTGAGAGACGGACTAGACGTCATAGAGTCAGTTCTCCAACAATTTCAAGTTATGAGATCAAGCCAGAAGGAATTTGAAATAATTTTGGAAGATGCGTATAAGCTCATATCCATGACAGAACCCATGAACGAAACAATTACCAAACGAAAAATTAAAACAGCTGAGCATCCAAGCTACATAACTGAGACCAGATTACCTTCATACTCTACGAATCGCGCAACTGATAGGAACCTACAAGAGTCAAATAAGAAGCTGAAAGGAATTTGCAATGAATGACCTTATAATAAACGAAATCAAGCGACGCTTCTCAGAAAATCAAGCTAGAGATTAGCTAATGTTGAATTCAAAACGGATGATTTGAATAGCTTTAGAGAACTAGGTAATTCGAAACATTTACCATCAACACAAAATTTGTCCCTTCCATTTTACTAGCACTTATAAATTAATATGTTAACAGGTTTGAAAGTTTCCAGCGAAGAAGAATTGACAGTCGGGAAAAACTTTTTCAAGAATCGAAAGGAACAGGCGAACGATGGAACAAAGTTTGAGGTGCTTCTCAGATTTCGCGGAGCTTTCAGTGATACGTTCGAGCTGATGGCAGCTGTTAAGACATTTTAGTGCAGTACAGCAACTTGCGAATCAATGTTTTCCGCATTGAACGCAATTAATAGGCCGCAACGCCTGTTCATGACCGATGCCTAGTAAACTGCCATTGTACTAAGTATCTATTCTTAACAATATTTTTTGTATGTTTATTTTAAGCATTAATTGAAAATTGAATTTTCTTATTTATTTTATTTATAACTATTTAATTATATAATAAAATAATTTATTAAAAAAAATTGATTACACAAATAATTTTAACCAATTATTCATTTAATTATTTGTTTTTGCAAACTTTTAATCCTGCCCGTTCTTCGATAGTGTCTGCCCGTACATTTGGTTAGGTCTGGCTACGGGCCTGATGAGGAGGCCAGATAGCTCGGCGAATCTATTAAGAATGCTGCGTCGCCTCATTGGGAATGCTGTTTTTTTGGGTGTTTCTTTAAAAGCGTGTAAAAGGGAAAGCGTGTAAAATACTGTTATCAGTATTTTATTTTCCGATCTATTATTAAAAAATATTTTTTTCAGTATTTTATTTTCCGATCTAATATTAAAAAATGTTTTTTTTTTGGCCATACGAGGTTCGTTAAAAAAGTTTTCAGGCTTCAAAAACTGTCCTTTACATAGACAATGAACACAGATAGCCGGTTCTACTGAACCGATTTTGATGAAATAAAATTTAAATGGCGTAGAATTGATGTCGTTATCGTAAGAATTATGATCATTAAAAAAAAAAAAAAAAAAAATGGTATTTTTTCGCACCTTCACTTTAAAAGAAGGTCAAAAAACGGTTTGTCACCCTTGAACGCCCGCTTTTTTGACAAATTTTACTTTTTTAAAGACAATAGTTCACACGATAACGACAGTCATACTGAACAAGAACGTTGTTTCTTTTTCATCTTTTTCATTTCAAACACCTGTGAGCGCCGGAATCCGTGCCGCCAGCGACATGCCGTTTTTTGAGATACCCTTTTCTTGAAGGCTAAAAACTTTTTGAACGAACCTCGTATATCCAACAAAATTTTTTATTTCTTAACACTCGACCAAAGAATAAAATACTCAAAGCAATAATAAAAAACCTTTTTTCGTTTCCGTTTCACACGCTTTTAAGGGGTTATATACAGTTAGAATTTTCAAAAAATCGATTTTGTTTTTATTTTATTCTTTTCTTTCACATAAAATTTAATATCGTTCTGGTGAATATTTTCGAAGTTACACGCAAATTTGAAAAGGGGTTTCAAAGAATTTTTACCCTGTTTTTCAAACTTTAAACCCGTTTTTCTTAAAACCGTGTTTTCCAAGTCAGTAAGCACGATTTCTCAAAAACGGGTGCACCGATCGTTTTGAAATTTGAACACAACCTTCTCAGATATATTTTCCAGGTACTAAGCGAAACAAGTATTCTGACGATTTTTTCTATTTTTTTAGGTAAAATTTTTCGCCAAAATTTTTGTAGAAAATTCGATTTTTTTTCCTATAGCCGCCATTTTATCAAAAATTTAAGTTTTGACTATTCCTTCGATTAATACTCAGCCTTATCTATCCAGAAAAGAATCTAATGAGTTTCTCGATTTCAGATAATCCAAACCGGAAATATTTTGTCTGCCGTCGAACACTTTTCTTCGGAGGACGCTTCGGAGCCGTACACTTCAATATTTTCACTAAATTTACATGCTATAATTAACTTTAAAGTAGGCATTATTTGAATAATTAAAAATTGTATTTGTTTAGTAAAATCATTCTTTGTAAAAAATCTCAAAAAACGTGATTTTTCAGTCTTAAAGCCAAAAGACATCATTTCAAATGAGGCGAGGTATTAGAGGTAGCCAGAATTTTCAAAAAAGTCGATTTTTTTGCATTTTCTTAAAGTATAATGACTTAAAAATATTGTGTGAAAAATTGAAGTGAATCCGATACATAATTTTCGAGTTATTCAACAATTGACAAAGGGCGCTCGGGCGCTCCGGACGTCGATAGCAAAACATTAAATGCGTTTTTCTCAAAACTATGACTTTGAACTGGTGATCACTGTAACTTAAAAACCCGCTTGGTGGATTTCAATAAAATTTATACAGCTTTTGAAAAACATAAAAAACTCGTGCCTGATAGAAAAAAAATTTTTTTTTTTCAAAAATTTCACTTTTTTTTAACAATTAATTGTCGGTTTTTTTCTCGAAAATCTGAAAAACATTTCTTGAGGCCGCTATATTAATAATTTTGACAACAAAACATAAAAAGCTTCGATCAGGCACACGATTATCTATTAATAAAACTAATTCCTGTTGTCCGATTGATTTTAGATGAATATCCAAGGACATCTGATGATCACCGTAAGGGACTTCTGGAGGAACGGGCACTGAACAGCAAATAACTTTTACAATTATAATATTTTTTTTTTTTTTTAAATTTTGTTAAAATCAAGTCGAATTAGGATGTATTAATGCTATGTTTTGAGTTTTGTGAAATAAAGCAATTGACCAGCAAAAAAGAAGTATTGAAAATCATAATTTTTTCGGACCTCTCACTATCCTTAACCCCTTAAAGGTGGTACCGGTAAATCAGCTGATTTGATTTTTTCTTCTTTCGCCCTGTCCTTGTGGCTCTTAGCACAGAATAAAACAAGGTGAATTCATTATTTGTTTCATTTTATTTAAATATAATACTTACAAAGAAAATGTAAATAAGAACTTTATCTCTGTAAACTCATAGTTACTCATACGCCGTGAAGCACCGAAACAACTGAATTGTCGCTTACGAAATGGCACGTGCTCGTCATTTTCTCTGAAGCTTGAAATGTTTATTTATCGGTAAAACTTTTATTGAAATAAATATTTGTAAATATGTCAAAACACACACATTTCTTAGATATTATTTTAAAGTGTTAGAAGTGTCAATACAATCGAATACAAATGTCAACGCTTTGCATATCAAATTTATATATGTAAATGTACAAGGACCTACAGTGTATATATATATATATTCACAACTAAGTCGATGCACATTTCTACTCAACCAACTCAGTGGCAGCAGCTGTCACTGACAGTTATTTTTATTTATGTATATGGCCCAAAGCCCATTGCCCATGTATTGTGGTGGCTTTTACGATAACTGGCTGCCGTAAGTGCCTTTACAAGTGCATACTCGTACATATGTACATATTTGATTGCATTATTGTGTTCCATTCCCTTTTAAGTGTGGCAATTAAGGTAAATGGGAGGTCTGTCGCAAAAGTTCCTGTACTCATTTCATATCTTAGCCACCAGTGATGCCATCTGAGAGGTGCATGAGGCAACTACGAGTAATGTGACCTTAAGTAAATAAATAAATATATACTCTCGAACCATCGCGCACTGATCGGTTTTGGTACGGAGTCGATGAGCAAAAATACTTCAAGTCGAGATATTAAAATGAAGGTTTGGTCCCAGCTTTAGAAAATTATAAGAAGTAATAAATCATAGAATAGGCATGGTTAAGCAGCATCCAGGCACTCCTTACACAAAGTAAGTGGCCGCAAAAAGTGGCCTTGTTCACTCCTCTCGGAAGCATAGGGCGTCGACAAGACTCTGTCTTGTGTTGGTTTCGTTAATCTGTTTTTGATTTCTGCCAGGGTAGGTGATTAGATTTGCCTGCCGCTACCAGTCCTAAGTAGTGGAAATGCCCACCTGTCGTTGTTTAGGAACAACGCCTTCTTACTGCTTAGAGCGCCATCTGTGTTTCACATTTTTCTGTCAGAAGGATGGCACAGATGGTTGAGGACTTCGCTAAATTTGATGCGTCTGCGCTATTACCGCGGTCGCCCGCTTCCTCTTGTTGGCGCCACAAGTGCAATGTGTAACTGTGTGTTTTTCTTTGTTTTTTTTTTGCTTTTTTTAGCAGCCACAGGGCAAATAATGCACAGACTATTGTGCGGGAGTAAGGATGGAAAGGATAAGTTTTTGCGGTTGAGGAATGGAATTGGAGGATTTTGTTTTTTTTTTTAGAAACAGGCTGATAACTGGCAAGGCAAGGGGCTTCCTATAACTTATCCGAAGTGATAGAAACAGGCTGTCCCCAAGGCGTGCGCAAAAGGGAGATCTTCTCACTATTCCATAAGCAGGCCGTTGATAGATGGACTAACACGGATACCTGCAAACTAACGAAATAAACGAGGGATCAATTTGAAGTAAACCAGAACTGTCGAGTTGTTAAGGAAGCCAAGAGCAGGCACCTTCAGAATTACATCCGCAAGACCATCCGGAAAAGCGCATATTAGAAGTTTATTCAGCAGCTAAAAGAGTGCTGGTAAAATAAATTATTTTGAAATATCTAAAAAAAAATGTATGAAAAATAAAAACACACTTTTTGAATCCCTTTTCTCTAAATAAGTGAATGCAGTTCACTTTGACCTCCCATACTTTTTGCCATCTTCACTCACCGATCCCTTCAATTGCACTTTCTAAAATGCGTAGCAGTTAAAGAGGTTAAAATAAAGAAAGCAATTTTTTCCTGAAAAATACTAAATAAGTAAATTCTCAGTAGTATTTTCTCAGACAATTCTTAGAATAAATAGAATTCAAATGCGCCCCAGTAGCTTTTAAAGAGTGACTTAAAAAAAAATATTCCACAAGTAGATATGAATAAAAGCTGAAAATTCCAATTTATCTCACGCTTCAAGTGGAAAAAATCTACGAAACTGCAGTAATACTGACTTTAAAATCAACTCAAACAGAAAAACAAAGCAGCTGAAAATATGGTTCACATGAAAAGAGATGCTACAGAGAAGCGGAGAAGTAAAAAGTAAACAATTCAAAATAAACTTTCACCAACGAGTGAGAGAAAAATAAACATTGCAAAAAAAAAATACTTTGTGTAAAAACAAGAAAACGAAAGCAGCGACACATAGAATTAAGAAATAAAATACCGTTGCGTGCTTTTACTGACTTCAGTAACTGCGAAAGGATTTATTGCGATGTGCCGTCACACGATGTTTTCTCTCAATCTGCTGCTATTCGTGCCCTTTTGATTTTAAATTTCTAGTGAAAACTTATAAGCTCGTTTCGACGACTTCATGCTTGCATGTGTGTGCATATATATTATATATAGTTACTTCAATAAAACTATTTTTGCTAAGAACTAGAGACATAAGCTTTATTGATTCAAAAACGAACTAGTGTAAAAGAAACTAGTTGGCACCCAGTTGCAACTGGATAAAGGAAGATAAATAAAATTACTTTAGTAGCAGTATAACTAGTAGCCGAAGTGTCATTGCTGAAAAACGAACTAGTATAAAAGAGACTAGTTGGCAGGCAGTTAAAATGGCTAAGGGAAGATAAAGAAAACTATTTTAGCTAAAATAGTGAGTGATATAAGTGTTGCGGAAACCAACTAGACTAATAGAGACTAGTTGAGAACCAGTTGAAAAATGCTAAAGGAAGATCGGTAAAACTCTTTTAGCTCACCGCTAGTGATATAAGCGTTATTGCTGCAAAAACGAACTAGTCTAAGGCAGATCAATAAAACTATTTTAGCAAAGAACTAGTGACATAAGTGCTATTGCTGGAAAAACGAACTAGTGTAAAAGAGACTAGTTGGAAACCAGTTGAAAATGGGTAAAGGAAGATAAATAAAACTATTTTAGCTAAGATATTGAGTGATATAAGTGTTGGGAAAACCAACTATGCTAAAAAAGACTAGTTGATAACCAGTTGCTAAAGGAAGATCGGTAAAACTCTTTTAGCCCACAGCTAGTGATATAAGCGTTATTGCTGCAAAAACGAACTAGTCTAAGGAAGATCAATAAAACTATATTAGCTGAGTTAGTGATACAAGTGTTATTCTTGTGAAATCGAACTAGGCTCAAAGAGAGTAGTTGGGCACCAGCCGATAACGGTTAAAGGATAATCAATAAAACTATTTTATCTCAGCACTAGCTGTATAAGTGTTATTGTTGCAAAAACGAGCTAGTCTAAAAGATACTAGTTGGAAACTAGTTGCAAACCAGTTGAAAATGGCATGAAGATTTTTACAAAAATTTATTTCTTAGTTTTTTTTTAAGAAATTAAATAGAAAAATATCTGGTAACTCAAAAAAATTTCGCCTATATGCTAATTTGTTTTCTTTTTTTGACAAATTCATCTCACTTAAATTTTTCGGTGCATGCAATTACCCAGGCCATTATTGTGAAAAACTTATCAATTTAAAAAGTTGAACCCCTCTAAAATGGTGAGGTATGCGCAAAAGAAGAAATCAATTTAAAAGCCAGCCTAGGCCTTCTACAGCAATGGCATTCGATTCTCCACCACTGATGCGCTTAGCAACTTAGTCTTCCGTAGTTGTAGTTGTATTAAGTTTAAATTTATGAACAGGATTATAATGCAGACCCTTATTAATATTAAAAGAGGATACGCTTGGTTCACTATTTGCTTCTACACTCCGCGACAAAATGACAGCACAGCAACATTTGAACCAATTTTGATTTTTTGTTTTATTATAAAAAATAACCGGGATTTGAACCAACTTTGACTTTTTTATTATAAAGTATGAAGAGGATTTCCACTTCTCTTTATTATACTTAAATTTAATAAGTTTAAAACTGCATAACAAAATCATTCCAGAAATTCTAACTAAAACCGTGGAATTGGTATGAAAAGTTTGTGGAATTTTTGGAATTTTTGCGAAAATTTGTATAAAATACCCTTGAAACTTGGGTATTTGGCATTTATTAGGCAATGAGCTATACATTTGCACCAAAATGAACAAGAAAAAAACTGCATGAAAATATTAAATTTCTCAAATTTAAGTGGCTTTTGTTGAAAAATAAGCTACACTTTTATACAAAACAAAAAGACTAATAATTAAAAAAAATGTTATATGCTTTTTCTAACTCTTATACAAAAATAAATAAAAAAATTTTGTGAAAAAATGTATTTCTCAAAATTTGTATGGCTTTTGCTAAAAAATTAACTTAACTTTTATACAAAAAAAAAGTAATTACAAAAATAAAAAAAAATCTGAGTTTATATGCTTTTTCTAACTCTTATACAAAAATTTTGTGAAAAAATTTAATTCTTAAATTTGTGTGGCTTTTATTAAAAAATGAGCTAAATTTTTATACAAAAAAAAAATAATTTAAAAAAATAAAAAAAAATTCCGAATTTATATGCTTTTTTTAAAAAAAAATTTTTAATTTATTTCTCAAATTTGTATGGTTTTTGCTAAAAAATTAGCTAAACTTTTATACAAAAAAAAAAATAATTTAAAAAAATAAAAATTAAAAAAAATAAAAAAAAATTCCGAATTTATATACTTTTTTTAACTCTTATACAAAAATAAATAAAAAAATTTTGTGAAAAAATTTATTTCTGAAATTTGTGTGGCTTTTGTTAAGAAAAAAAAAATGACTTTTGATGAAAATGAGCTACACTTTTCCACAAAACTAAATGAAAATAATTTAAAAACATAAAAAAAAATTCTGACTTTATATGACTTTTTTATGCAAGGAGCTATACTTTTGTAAAAAAAAATATTTGTTTTTTAATAAAATTTAAAAATTAAAAATAATAAAAAAAAATGTTAACAATAAAAAAAAATTAAGAAAAATAGTCAAAACTGAGGGTCGTTTAAAAAGTCCGTGCAAAGTCAGTGAGATAGCACTACTGGTGCATACCAAAGTTATGCTTAGTTAGCAGCATCTCTTTGTAGAACACACACCAAGTTTCAGCCAGATCGGCCTATTTCTTTGTGCTTGGCATTCCTTTGAATCGGGGAAGTCGAGTGATTTTCCTTTTCCATCAAGACAGCGCACCAGCTCACGCATCAGCTCACACCTCAGCAGTTGTGAGCGTAAAATTTTTGGGGATAGGGTTCTAACTCGTTTCATATCCCTGTTCCTATACCAATTACACATCTCTATTCCTGGAGAATACGATGTTGGCTCTCACGTGGCCCTCCGACTACTATTTTTGCCCAATTTGAAGAAATGACTGGCAGGAAAAAGATTTTATTCAACCGAGGAGGTTATTGCAGAATCGAAAGGCTATTTTACAGACTTGTACAAATTCAATTATTAGGAAAGGATCAATAAACTAGAACGCCTTGGACGAAGTGTAAAACCCTAAAAGGAGACTATGTTGAATAATAAAAGAGGGTTTTGCGCAAGCAATTAAATAGTTTTTATTTTTGCACGGACTTTTCAAACGACCCTCGTATTGATGTCCTATCATGCGTGTGTAATTCATATTCATTTGTATCTAATTCATATCTCCTTTGCATCAAAAAATGCAAATTCTCCTTTCCTCAGCGCAGACTCTCAATGAATTTGAGTAGTTCCATAAAATCTTAAGAGGAAATCTTACCTTTAAATTTATTTCACAGAAAAATATTTTCTAAGGTAAATCAAACCTAAATCGTTTAACAAAATTTTTTATTGTTTCCTTTCTTAGTTTTTTCTAAGTTCCTATAGACTTTTCCGCGCTCTGTACTGCAGCTATGCTCCAGTGCCTATAAACTGGTCGGTCCTTAATAAATTTCACAAATTTTTTTGTGAACCATCGCCCAATTTTTTCAGAATTTATCTATCGCCCAATATTTTAATGACTAAGGAAAAAAGCATGCAAGTATCTGTCAAAGAAATATTTTGCAGCATTGTAAAGTGGGCTAATTTGTCGTCAAAGTTTGAAAGAAGCCCACTGGAGTACCAGTCCAAAGAGGTACTTTCGTCAAAATGAGCAGTCAAGGGCCGATGTTGAATGTGGACCACACCCAAAACGTCAACGACACCGTTGGACTTCTTTCTTTGGGTTTACTTGAAAGAAAAGGTGTACGTCGATAAGCCAGCAACAATTCAAGAGCTAAAGGATGAGATAATTCGACATAGAACCTCAATTATTCCTCAGCGTCATCGAAAATTTGTACCATCGGATGGAGGTGTGCCGCCGAAGTCGCGGCGGCCATTTGGCCGATATTTTGTTTCCTACGTAATTGAGCTATACAAATATTATCATAGTAAAGACAAGTAACAATAATTTCTTAAAACAGTTGTATTTTATTCAAAATCAACACTGGCCCTTGAAACTTAACCACCCCTCAGATAAGGAACTATTTGCATTTGGTGGTCTTTGGAGGTGTGCTGCCGAGGTCGTGGCGATTATTTGGCCAATATTTTGTTCCACGCGTAATTGAGCCATACCAATATTATCATAATAAAGAGAAATAACAACAATTTCTTAAAAAAAATGTACTTTATTCCAAATCATTACCGGCCCTTGAAACTTAACCACCCTTTATTACAATTTTTTGAAAATCTCTCTATGTTGCGTTGGTTATTGGCTTCAATTTGGAAAATTCTATGCTCAGAAACCTTTGCACAAATTTTGCAATTTTTTGGAAAATATTTACACCTGCCTTCAGACAGCAGCCACTGGGTACATTAGTGGCTAAGAGTCGCTGGTTGTGACTCTATGGCCGCTGTCTGGTTGCCGGCATAAAAGTGTCGCGTTACCATAATTCCCATATAGCAAAAGGTGTAGAGCTCTTGAATTTTTATATTCACTAAGTTGTCCATGCCTTTATAGTATTTTTTTTTAAATAAAAAAAAACAAAGGTATTAAAGTCCTTCGGAAATATCCTCATATCGTAGAAACAGAAAATAACAACAACAACATCTCAACCCAACTGCGTACCTTTAAAGCCATTTTTTCACAATTTCACTTGAACTACTTTGTACTAGTTAACGAGACTTTTGTTAATAAACAGATCACTTTTCAGCTTGCGATTTGCGATTGGCGACTAGCGGCTTTGCTGTTTTACTTTTGCACTTCGACAGGCAGGCAATTCGTTGTTGATCAAACGTTTTCAAAAACGCACTAAAAACTGTTTCAATTTCGTATTCTTGGCGTTTATTTATATGCTTGGGCCATAAAGTTGTGGCAGCGGCAACCGCTTTGTGAACAACCACAACAACAACACAAACAACAATAGTAACTACAACATCGGTGCAGCAGCCCAGCAAAGCTGAAAAATTGAAAACTGTAACTCGGCTGCAGAAACGAGTTTTATTGTTTTCAGTTTGTTTTTCTTTTATGTAGTTTTCCGGTGCAAAATTCATAGCAACGCGTGAGCTGCGTCGGATTACATGCATGCTTACATGTGTATGTATGTGTGCGGCTGTGCGGCTGCACCAAATCGGCAATGTGGCATTATTAATGAGAGCAAAAAATCCAGCAACACCAGCAATAACAACAAAAGCAATTGTATCAGCTGCAACAATGCAAAATCAACTTAACTGCTGCTGCTGCTGCCACCGCCGCTGCACGATTTTTCACTGGACATTTAACAAACTGCAAGTTGCAAGTTGCAAGTTGGGGTGGCGGCTTAGGCTTAAGCTTAAGTTAAATGTCTGCGATTTGATTTTAAATTGTGTATTATTTATTTTATTTTGATTTGTATGCATTTATGTCTTTTTTTGTTTTTATTTTTGTAATTTGTTAGATAACTGAAAAGCTGTAACGTGTGACCAGCAGCAAAAACAAGAAATATTTTAGGGTTGGGTGATTTGAGATCTTGAGAACATCAACTGAACTGAAGTGCTTGCGGTTAAAGTGTGTAGTTCATGGCTATGCGCAATCAACTCCATCTAGAATTCGTGCGGCGGCACTTTGACGATTCAATGCGAAATAACTCGGAGTAAAAGTTGTTCTTCAATATATATTTGGTAACCCCTCAAGCCTAAGATCTCTATTAAGAAGTAAAGTTTGGTGTCAATTATATTCTTGTTGTTGTTTTAGCAGCATAAAGATTCCCCATACTGGTACTAGGAGTGTTGCAGGAATGACAGGCCTTGACCGGATATAAGTCCGAATCGGTCCGGTAACCGGTAGTACCGACTGTCGTGGGAATGTTAATTCTTTTATAGTCATCACTGGCGCTTAAACTCCTCCTCCTATTTGTAATGTGCATCTTGATGTTGTTCCACAACTCCAGAAACCTACAGTTTTACACCATCTCCGTATGACGGATGGTTTTTTATGATTAGTTTTTCATGGCAGAAATACACTCCGCAATTTGTCATTGTCTGCCGTAGAGCGACCGCTATTATATTACGTTTCCACCAAAAGCAAACACCGTGTTTGCAGGAGTTGTGTTTGGGAGAACTGTCAACTGTTTCCACCGAAATGTGTTCGCAAAGTGTATGGTCTTTGGTATGGTAAACAGATTTATGATACATTATTTTGCGGCGACAGCACAGCGCGATAGCCCAGCGGCTAGCAATGTGGGCTTCCGATCCGAAATCCTTGGTTCGAATCACAAAAAAAATTTTTTTTTTTACATTTATTTCATTTTGTTTTATGATATGTTTATGAGCAGATTTTTTTCATGGCAGAAATACACTCGGAGGTTTGCCATTGCCTGCCGAGGGGCGACCGCTATTAGAAAAATGTTTTTATTAATTTTGCTTTCACCGAGATTCGAACCAACGACCTCTCTGTGAATTCCGAATGGTGATCACGCACCAACCCACTCGGCTACGGCGGCCGTCAATCAAATGTCATATTGACAAATTGCAATCATTCTTGCCATATTTCGATAAGAATGCAATAATAAATGAGGAAAATGAGCAACATTGCCACCACTTAATAATTAAATTAGACGCAAACCCAACAAAACACGCTTTGAAAAGTGGGTTTAGGTATGGAGTTGTGTTTTAATTTTGTATGGGATTTGACAGGAGTTTTGTTTCGTGTTTGCGCTAAGAACACGATAGCGGCAGAGAACACGATAGCGGCTGCGGTGGAAACTTAGTATTAGACGAAATTTGACAGTGTTTGCTGTCCGGTGTCTCGAGCCTATGCACTTCCGAATGATAATAACGGACCAGTCAAATCAACTACGGTGGTCGGCAAGTCATCTTTTATACTAAGTTTCCACCGCAGCCGCTATCGTGTTCTCTGCCGCTATCGTGTTCTTAGCGCAAACACGAAACAAAACTCCTGTCAAATCCCATACAAAATTAAAACACAACTCCATACCTAAACCCACTTTTCAAAGCGTGTTTTGTGGGTTTGCGTCTAATTCAAAGCGTGTTTTGTTGGGTTTGCGTCTAATTTAATTATTAAGTGGTGGCAATGTTGCTCATTTTCCTCATTTATTATTGCATTCTTATCGAAATATGGCAACAATGATTGCAATTTGTCAATATGACATTTTATTGACGGCCGCCGTAGCCGAGTGGGTTGGTGCGTGATCACCATTCGGAATTCACAGAGAGGTCGTTGGTTCGAATCTCGGTGAAAGCAAAATTAATAAAAACATTTTTCTAATAGCGGTCGCCCCTCGGCAGGCAATGGCAAACCTCCGAGTGTATTTCTGCCATGAAAAAAATCTGCTCATAAACATATCATAAAACAAAATGAAATAAATGTAAAAAAAAAAATTTTTTTTGTGATTCGAACCAAGGATTTCGGATCGGAAGCCCACATTGCTAGCCGCTGGGCTATCGCGCTGTGCTGTCGCCGCAAAATAATGTATCATAAATCTGTTTACCATACCAAAGACCATACACTTTGCGAACACATTTCGGTGGAAACAGTTGACAGTTCTCCCAAACACAACTCCTGCAAACACGGTGTTTGCTTTTGGTGGAAACGGGGGCTTATTAAGTTTAGGTAGCGAGGAGTGGTTTGCTGTAGTTATAAGAAGTTAGATGGTAATTGGAGAAGGGAGTGCAATAGAAGCGAACCCTTAAACTAGAACTCTATGCTAAGCATTCCAGGTACTATGGCTCTCAGCACCTTAGATTTAGATTTCTTAGGAGTTTGCACTTTTATATCATGGTCTTGTGTGCCCTGTACTAATCAGAGTACCTCATCCAAACCCTGTTCCCTTATAAAACTTAAGACAGAGCTGCGTTGGACTGAGCGTATGTGCCTTTATTCTGGCCGCAAATGGTCGTGATGTCTCAACCTTCTCCGCGCTATAACGCTGCAGGCTTTGGAGGCTCCTGAGATTAGTCACAAAAGCGACAAAAGTTAGTGGACCATATTCCATATCCCGTGTAGATGACTGTGCAGTCTGAAATGGCCCTTGAGCATTCCCAGTTTATTCTTGAAGAGAGTTATGAGTTTATTAAACCTCTTTTGGTGGCCATCGGCACAGACACGTTTGGTTCTGGAGCCATATATTCCATTGCCTATGCCCTCTGGTATCCTCGACCCAACTGTGTACCATGGGTGGGTGCACTCCTGGAGTTTCTCCTCAAATGCAGGTCTATTTCAGTTTACAAGTTTGAGCTCAATTCTTAACTCATATTCGAATTTGATGACTTTAGTGATATCATCTCTGGATAAGTGGGAGCTGCAGACTCAGCAATTCCATGTTGTTAGATGACATCTCTTCCCTCTACCGAAACATTTCCTGGTAATATTAAACAGGGTACGCTTTTCTGATTACTGAATAGCTATAGAAGCGGTGTCAGCTCAAGCATCACCTCCATCGCAGCTGTAAGGCATGTCCGCATCGCCCCGTGATGCACACCCATACTAAGCGTTGAAGCTGAAGTTAGTGCCGCCCGCACTGTCGAGTGGCTGGCTTTCGATGTCTAAGCGAGCGCCCCATAAGTTATCATTGGTCTTATTATCATCATGTAAATTCATTCAGAGACGTTGCTGCTAGACGTTTGCAGATCATGAGAGCCTTTGTTGCTATCCATGCTGTGCACGAAATGATTGAGAGAGATCTTCATGTCACGGTATGTGGCCATGATTTTGGGCATCCTCGGGCATTGGTGCGTCGAACATTAATAAGATCTGGAACGGTCACCTTGTGGTAAAAAAAAAATGTTCACGTTGGCTCCTTTACAATTTAAAAAACACCCTGAAAACGCGAATGCACAAAGTGCTCCGAAAATTGGTTCGCACGGACGAAAAGTGTATTGATCATCACGGATGACCACCTACATATATATATTACATGTAGGGCCACAACATTTTAACCAGTTTTAACTTTTTTTTATTTTTTTAGCTCACTAGTCGTTCGTAGAAACTATATTTGAAAAATTTCGCATTTATAAGAGCTGGAAAAATTTTCATCAAAATTAAAAAAAATTGGGTACACAGTTTTATTGCCCATTAAATTTTAACACAATAAAATGGACGTTTAAGGTGGGACAAAAGTTAAGTTGATTTTTGATAATTTTTCCCCTGCCGATATTGCGTATTTTTTCAATAAAAGAAATACCGCCAGGGTAAAAGATGATGAAAAATAAAAAAAACAAAATTTTGGAAAAATTAAAGGCAATGTCCGAAATACTTGGACCACTAGGCATGGAATTGCTTTTATATATTATATTTTTCCCCAAAACCAGTTATCTGGTTATAAGGCGTAAGTGTCGTACGAGTATTATCTTCCGTCGTACAGCTTTTAACGTAAATTTTATGAGGACTTGTAATCACAATCAGCTGTTCTGTTAAATTCTCTGCAATTTTAATATATGGCTTTTACGGTACTTTGGGAATGCCCTTAATATATTTTTAGCCATTTAAAATTTTCGACATACAAGAATACGAGATTTACGACGCACTGGTGCATACTCCAAGTAATTAAAAAAAAAAAAAATTTAAATTTTCAAAAAAAATAATAGCCAAAAAATGTTCTTTATAACTATAAAATATATCAAAATATTCATTAATTTCCATTACCAATATTATTATATATAAACAGCTAGATTAGATTGATTAGATTAGATGTGTGGGGGGTTGAAGAAGCCCAAGCACTCAGTTAGGAGACCATTGAACTACACCTGCATAAATTTCAGTAGAAAGAATAAAGACAGGAAAGACAAAAAGTGGGTGGTAAGACGAAAAAATTAGTTTAAGGTCAGTCTTCCACAAATCTCTTAAATTCATTGATGAATCTTAAGAGATCCGGAAGAGGAAGAGTATGAACTTTATCCATACTCAGTATATCGCAACCCAATATCCTAAGTCTGATTCTGGAAAATGCAGGACAGCTACAGAGAAAATGCTCGGCAGTGCCGTCATTCTCCTAACACACTTTTAAAACAGCTTTCGCGCGCGGAGCGATGTTGACTGCACCGCTGTTGCCAGCGAACTGGAACTGGTTTCTAGTGGAAGGGGAAGGTCCAACGATCATTTTCCTCCACCAGCCGATTCGGTTGATCGCTTGGCAGACGCTCCGCGCGGGAAGACTCATTACTTTTCAATCAAACCCTGTAGGCATATCAGCCTGTCGACGACCCCCATGGCAGCCATATGCTGGCCACAGATGTTGTGCCCTGTGATTACAGCCACCAGTACTCTCAGGTCCTTTTTGTTGAGTTTTAGGAGAAAGGTCACTACTTCCTGTTTGGTTCTTTCACAAAGCACTTGGCTACTCTACACGAGCTCAAACCAGACCAACGCCCTCTATGGGTAGATCTTATGATGTCGTCAATCTATAGTTGAATCGATACAGAACTGACACCTAGAAAGGGTTCAGGGCCTAGGTGCATACTTGCAGAGCCAGTTTATCAGCTCGCTCGGCCCCTGTAATACCACAACGTCCAGGCACCCAAATAGGACTAACTTTGTTGTGTTTTGCAACACTGTTCAGTTTTGTCTTACATTCACCGACTAATTTCGAAGAGCAGCGTGGGTTAGGGCTTTCAGTGCAGATTGACTCTCACTACAAATTCCAACACTGCTACCCCGCCACTTTTTCTCAATTATCCAGTATGCCACGTTCAAGATGGCATAGACTTCCGTAAAGAACACCGTGGCCATCTGTCCTGTGGCATAGTACAAATATACAGCTAAACTTCCCAGTCAATCGGTCAAGATTTTCGAGTTATAAGTATGGCCGATTGAAATATTTGTGTGCTTCGAGTTGAAAGTTTTTAGGCACGCATTTTCTAGAGGTGCTGCGTTAAAAACAAAATAAAAATTATTCCCTCCCTACTCCTTTGATTATCTTATTTTTAAGGTATTAGAAGGTAAATATTTTAAACAAAAAAACCGTTTAAATTTCTTCTGTGGTCTAACGCCTCAACCCTTTAATATCCAACTGTGAACTTCCTAAATGCAACTTTTTCACTAAAAAGGCATCCATTCCTTTTCTTAGTACTTTTGCGCAAATGGTTAAAAACTGTTTTATGGTGGATTTTTAGCTCCTGGGCGATGCTACTACTACTAACATCCTGACCAACTTTGATTATTTCGTTGATTTTATAGACATTTTCCATATTATCGACATTTGTTTTTAGGATCAAAAATGTCTGAACGGAATCAACGAAACCAAAATTGCACGTAATTTGCTATTGCAGTATCGGCACCATAAATACCATTTACAATTTCAGCCAGACCTGCGATTTCGCCTTTTTCAAAGAAAAATTTTAAAATGTGCCATTGTTAACACCCTGTAACTCACAACTGAAAACTGAATGGAACAAAGAAAAAACAGCAAAAGAAAAAAGATTTTTTTTGGTGTGAAATGTCACCTTGACAACGAGCATAAACTTTAAATTGTTTGATCTATACTTTACGCGATATCGATCACTGCAGCCATCTACCGAAAAAATTATGTATTGTTTCCCCCTTTATTTGGTGTTTCATCGGCTCTCTCTTCGATTTGTACTGCGCGTCTAGATTTTTTTCCACAAATGGAAAAATCCATATAATCTGTAAATTCAATGAGAATCCGTGTGATAAGTTCATTCTTCTATTTTACGCCGCCTCCGAGCGGCAGTTGGTTCTTTTTTATGAGCAACTTTTTCAAGGCAGAAATTCACTCGGAGATTTGCCATTGCCTGCCGAGGGGCCAGCGCTATTAGAACAAAGTAAAACTGTTTCTGTCATTTGATGTTTCGTGCGCGGATATTCGAATCTGTGCACTTCCTATGGTAGTCACGCATCAACCCATTCGGCTACGGCGGTCGCTAGATCATATCCAAACTTACTGTCTGCCTTCAAAATCGTTTTCAGACGGAACTTCAGTACGCTTTTTTTCTAAAAATATGGCAGATATTTGTATTCAGTGCAGGTTTTTTCTATATTCTTTGTATTTTTATTACTCAATCTTCAATCTATTTATTCGTTTTGTGCTAATTTTTTATCCAGAGTAGCGAAACTACTGAAAGACTCATAATTTTACCACCAGTTAGGCGACATAACAGCTTTAATAAATGCAGCCGAGTTCAACATATTTTACCTCCTAAATATTCTGGTTTATATGTAAACTTTTTAATTTCAAATTGTCCCACATAAGTTTTTTCTCAACTTGCTTTTTCCAAAAAACAAAAACCAAAAATACAAAAACAAGTAAAAAACATTGCAATTACAACATAGGCAAAGTGCATTGCGAAATTCGCACAGCCTCCATCAATTCCGCGCCTTTCAGCAGTTGCCTTATCTTTCCCTTTTTTCACTCTTTAACTTCTAAACTTTTTTGGCAGCTGCTAGCTGTCGAAGTTTATTCTTTTTTTCTGGTTTTCCCCACATCTATGAGTTCGCGTAAATTGTATGCAAAATCCGGCAAAACCACTCACATTTGCTTGTAGGCCTAAATTGTTGGATGGTTGGTTGGTTGGTTGGTTGGTTGGTTGGTCCCACTCATTGGCGACCACATTTCAAATCGTTGGTTTGTCGTGTTATTTGACTTTGTTTGTTGTTGGCCGATGACTCGTTGACTGCCGCTTTAGAGCGGTCCAATATAAAATTTATTATATTTTCAAATTTCAAACTTTTGGGTTGGGCCACAGCCAGGTAGACTTGTGAACAAAAATTTATGTGTTTGTTCATGTTATTCTATGCATGACAATTTCACAAAAGTTTGTCGTCAAAATATTGCCGAGTGCAGTGCACCAATAAGTGTCAAACTGCAAATTGGCTGCTTGATAGAAATAATTGAAGTGCTTGAGAAGGGTTTACTAGAGGAGTATATCGATGGCAAAAATTTTGAGAGAATTTCATACAAATTGGGCGGCTTGTATTTTGGTCTTCCGAACGAAAAAAATTTATGATTTTTAACGTATCACACGAGTGAATGTGGCGGTGCTTGTGTATTCGATTAATTGAACACCGACTAGTGGCATCCAACACCACTCAGCAGGTAATAGTGAGAACGTCACACAGTGAGGAAAATTTAGAAATTGGGGTTCAAAATATTTTACAAGTCGTAATTTTCAATTGATTTAGAGGATTTTTTGACGTGATAACGTCTTATAATTCGATGTAGCCGGCTGTGCGCACCAAAAAATGCAGCGTTATCTTGCTCATGCAGCGTTACCTTGCTTGAACTGCATGTTATGTTATGTTATGTTATGTTATGTTATGTTATGTTATGTTATGTTATGTTATGTTATGTTATGTTATGTTATGTTATGTTATGTTATGTTATGTTATGTTATGTTATGTTATGTTATGTTATGTTATGTTATGTTATGTTATGTTATGTTATGTTATGTTATGTTATGTTATGTTATGTTATGTTATGTTATGTTATGTTATGTTATGTTATGTTATGTTATGTTATGTTATGTTATGTTATGTTATGTTATGTTATGTTATGTTATGTTATGTTATGTTATGTTATGTTATGTTATGTTATGTTATGTTATGTTATGTTATGTTATGTTATGTTATGTTATGTTATGTTATGTTATGTTATGTTATGTTATGTTATGTTATGTCATGTTATGTTATGTTATGTTATGTTATGTTATGTTATGTTATGTTATGTTATGTTATGTTATGTTATGTTACGTTATGTTATGTTGATCAATTCCATTGCGATACCATTTACCTCCTTCTCTATATCCATACAAAATTTTTATCAAACAAATGAAATTTAAATTTTCTTTTGAAAAATGCAACCATTACATCAGTATTTTCTTATGACGTTGTCACGTTAAACTATCGTCAGTAAACCGACTTTACAGAAAACCTCTTTCTTCTTGATTACGGCTTGATCAGTTTCTAAGAACCTTGCCAAGTCTTCAAAAATAGTACAAAAAACTCAAATTTGTCAAAAGTTTAAAGAAATCCCTAATACTCGATTTTCCATAGAAAATAAATAACAAAAATTCTTTGAAATATTCTTTGCTGATTTTCTCCATTACCCCACTGGTATCACAAAGTACGAATTTTTTTATTTTTGTTCAAGTGTGACATCTCTATAGGTAACCATTTCAACCCAACCTAACCCAACCCATTAAGCCATTCAATGTCAACTGATGCAAGAAGTATTTCGAGCATTCGAAAAAGTTTTGAAAAAAAAAGAATTTATCAGTTTAAGATTATTCAATACTGAAACTTAAAAATTTAATAAATAAAATATTTTTTTTACATGTTTAAACTTCCTCCTCTTTTAATTTTCAGGACAAAAGTAAGAAATATAGAAGTGCAATGTTTAAGTAAGTTAATTTTTTTTTCTTATTTTTGACAATTTTCCTCATTTTTAATTACTAATCCGAGTGCTTGCACATATGCAATACCCTTGCGCCATTAGCGTTGCCTCTGCTACCAGCTGTTTGGGACAGAAAGTCTGCAAAATTTGAGAAAAATGGGAATTTCATCTTTTGCGGAGCAACGCCAACGAACGAACTGAATAGTTTCCATTAGCTTACGAAATAAAGAAAACCATTAGCAAAGGGAGAAACTAAAATTCTAATCATGACCCAGTATAAAAAAAACAAATGTTTCAACATGCACCAAAAGAGGTGTTCAGCATCTTTGGGAGAGGACCAAAATACTCTCCCCGTATACCAAACGACCTTTTGAGGCCAACAATTTATTCAATTATAGTTGTTTATGTAACTTTAATTCATCTACATTCACTTTACCTTGCATTTGTATATTCATTTAGAATCTCCTCTATTCCCTGGTTGAAATAATTCCAAGTCAGATTTCGTAAAAATTTTTTAAGTTATTCGAAATTCATTTAAAAAACTGCTATGTAAGTTAAAATACTTGTAATGGGTAACAACAAAACGAGAGTATCGCTTCAATTTAAGAGCGATTTCATGTCAAGTGATCGCAGTATTTCAGACATAGTCTTAAATTTTTCTGAAAACTCGTTTATTTGTAGGCTTCAAGTAAACTCACAACATTTTGAAAAAAAAAATAAATAATTTTGAGGAAAATTTTATTATGTACAATAAAAAAAAATTTATAGTTTGGAAATAAAATTACAATAGAAAAGAAATAGAAGAAATAGAAGAAAATTTGTTATTTTGAAGAAAATTTGTAATAAAAAAAAATTTATAATTTTTAAATGAAATTTATAATTTTAAAGAAAATTCGTAAAATTGAAAAATATTGGTTATAAAAAATTTATAATTTAAATTAAAAATTTGTATATAAGAATAATTGTAATTTTGAAAAGAGTTTGTATTCTGAAAATTATACAGATTTATTTAATGTTGAAAATTTTGGTAGTTAAGTCCTTTAAAGTCAAAAATCTTTAACTAACCTCCTTTAAATTAATAATTTTCAAGAAAAAATTAATATTCCAGAAAATTTTTATATATATGTTTTATTGTATAATTTTGAAAATTTTTATAATTTTGAAAAATATTAATTATTTTGAAGAAAATTGGTAATTTTGAAAAAAATATTGTATTTTGAGAAAAATTTAAATACAATTTTTAGATTTATTTCATATTTTCGACAATTTCAGTGGCTAGTAAGTAGAAATTCTAAGCTCTGTATTTCCAACAAACTTCTAGTATACAAGGCGATCATTAAAGCAATCTGGACGTATGGACTTCAAGTATGGGGAACTGCAAAAAGAACTCACATAAACAAAATACAACGACAACAATCAAAAATCTTACGTATAATAACAATGTCCGACAGGTACACAAAAAATTATGTCCTCCATACAACGTTCAGTATACCATCAAGCGACGAAGAATAAAAGCGATATCAACAAGATATTTTAACGAAATAAACCAGCACAAAAACAAAGAAGTCAATACACTCTCACAACTTGAAAGAAAAACTTTACGACGCCTGAAGAGAAACCAACCAATTGACCTATTAAATTAAATATGAATTCTCGTATGCTAAAATAACTGTTCTGTGTAAAATGTAATTGCTGTCCTAAAATGTAATCGCTGTATTCGTCTTGGCACTGGCCATGATGAAATATATTTAATGATTGTGTACTAGTTGTCAGTATGACAGATGTATGACTAATGTCGGAAATAAAAAACAAAAATTTCATGTCGAAAATTTTGGTAGAAGCTCAGTTCATTTTTCTTACATTAGTCTTTAAAAAAAAAAGATTGAAGAGAGTTTGTAATTTTTTTAAATTATAATTCAAAAAAAAAATATTGTAATTAAAAATAAAATTAATAAAAAATAAAAACTTATTAATAAATTTGAAGAATTGTTGTAAATTTGAAAACATTTATAATTGAAAAAACATTAAGTTGAAAAATTTGGTAAAAAGCCTTTTAAAGTGAATTCTTGTCACTTTGTTTAGCTTACAGGATAAGTAATCCTTAAAAACAGAGACTTGAGGAAAAAGGAATGTTTAAAATTTTGAACATATATAAAAGAATATTTTTCCAACAAAAATTAAATTTTTTTCAATAACATTTTTTTGAATTTTTTTTTTAATATTTTTCCAACAAAAATTTATTTTTTTTCATTAGAATTTTTTTTTTATGTTTTTAATCAATATTTTTCCAACAAAAATTAAAAATCTTCTGAAAAAAATTAATATTTTTTAAGAATTTTGTCAAATTAAATTTAAAAACAATTTTTTTAAACAATATTTTTAACAAACATTAGACTTTATTTAAATAGAATTTTTTTTTTTTTAACAAAAACGAACAGTAAGATTCTTTAAAACAAATTTAAAATCTAAAATTTTTTGAATAATTTTACACAACTTTTTCAACAAAAATTAAATTTTTCTTTTGAAATAAGAATTTTTTTGAATTTCCATTGAATATTTTTCCCACAAAATTACAAAAATTAAATTTCTTTGTGATAGACTTTTTTATGAACATTTTTCCAACAAAAGTTCTTTGGCAAAAATATTTTCTTTTTAACTTTTTTAATAAAAAAAATTTCTCTACCAAACATTTTATTTTTTTGGATCTTTTTACTAATGCATTACCAACGAAAAATTTAAATTATTTCGAAAAAAAAATTCAATTTTATAATCCTGTTTAAACAATTTTTTTAACAAAAACTAGAATTTGTTTATGATTATTTTTACGAAAAAACAGTAAAAATCTTTTAAAACAAATTAAAAATCTAAAATTTTTTGAATAATTTTAAACAATTTTTTCAACAAAAATTAAATTTTTCTTTTGAAATCAGAATTTTTTATAATTTTCTATGAAAATTTTTCCCACAAATTATTTCGAAAAAAAAAATCATTTGTATAAACTTATTTAAACAATTTTTTTTACAAAAACTAGAGTTTTTCTATGATATTTTTACAGCAAACAGTAAAATTTATTTAAAACAAATTTAAAATATAAATTTTTTTTAATTACTCTAAGCAATTTTTTTTAACAAAAATTAAATTTTTCCTTTGGAATTAGAATTTTTTTGAATTTTTTGATGAATCTTTTTCCAACAAAATTAACAAAAAATAAATTTCTTTGTGATAGATTTTTTTATGAATATTTTTCCAACAAAAGTTCTTTTAAAAAAATATTTTTTTTTAATTTTTTTAATTGAAAAAAAATTTTCTAACAAAAATTTAGAAAACAAAATTTTTTTTGTAACAAAAATTAAATTTTTTCTTTGGAATTAGAATTTTTTTGAATTTTTTATAAATATTTTTGACTCAAAATTAACATAAATTAAATTTCTTTGTGATTGATTTTTTATGAATATTTTTCCTAAAAACAAAGTTCTTTTAAAAAAATATTTTTTTTTTAATTTTTTTAATTGAAAAAAATTTTGTAACAAAAAATTTAATTTTTTTTAATTTTTAATTTCTTTAAATTTTTTTACTAATACTTTTCCAACGAAATATTTAAATTATTTTGAAAAAAAAAAAAAATTTTATAAACTTGTTTAAACAAAAATTAATTTTTTTTTAATTAGAATATTTTGAATGCTTTTATCATTATTTTTCGAACAAAAAGTAAAATTTTTTCACCTTTCTTAAACAATTATTTTTTAATTATAATATTTTGAATTATTTTTTATTCTTTTTATTAGTATTTTTCCAACAAAAATTAAAACCTTTAATTTTTTTAAACAGTTTTTTTAGCTAAACTTAGATTTATTTTTAAATTGGAATTTTTTTATTTACTTTACGAAAATTTTTTGAACAAAAATGGAAAGCTTTTGGATTTTTTTTAACAATTTTTTTTCAACAAACACATATTTTTTTAAATCAGAATTTTTCTGAATTTTTTTATGCACATTTTTGCAAGAAAAACTAAAGTTCTTTTAAAAATCTTTAATATTTTTAGATTTTCTTAACAAAACTTAGGTGTATTTTTAAATTAGATTTTTTTAAACAATCGTTTAGCAAAAATTACAATAAAATTCTTTTGAAAAAGAAAACATTATTAGTTTTAGTTAGAATATTTTGAGTTTTTTTGTTTATATTTTTTCGAAGAAATTTGCTAAAGTGTTAAAAATAACCGCAGATATTTGACTTTTAAGAATTTCACACCAAAATGTCCAACACGAAATAGATCTTCAATTTATAGATAATTAGTTTTTCAAACTTTTTCCCCCACATACAAAGATTTTCCAAAAAAATTGAAGATGTTAGCTATTAAGCTATGTTTGTCGAAGTCAAAAGACACGTTGTTTAACGTTAGGCGGTTCACGATTTATTAAATGTAATAACAAAAGTAGCATAAGGTTACAGTATAATATTGGAAAGTGATAACGGATAAACATAGTGGAGAATTAGGGTTGTACTTAACATAGTATATAATCTTACATATACATTAGGGTCGCTCTTAACATATTATAGTATATGATCTTACAGAAGACCATGCCGAAAATATTTTAATCAATTGATAAGAAATCGCTCTCACGCGAAGCGGTTTTTTCAGTCCAACCACAAGTCGCTACTGTTTTCCCATTTTTTTCAAGTTTCCTCAAGGACTAAATTCAAACGTAAGAAGCTAAAAAGTTTTAATTCAATTTCTGTTCCCTCAGAAACGCCAAAGTTATGACATTTCAAATTAGAGCGCATCCCACTAAATAGCAGCACTTCAAAGTATTTGTTAATGAGAAAAAATTTATAAGTCATTAGTCCAAAATAATTTTCCTGCAGTTTGAAAATATGGAAAAACTTTTACCCCAAATCTGTTTGAATTATTAAAGAATGTTCAGATACACAACAGCTTAGCTACCAAAGCATACGAAAGTAGGTGGTGCGTCGCTGGCTGCCAGTGCTGACCTAATTTTTCACTTACGGCCAGAGCCGTCGGTTGTGTGGCACGCACAGGATATGCACAAGTAAACAGTTAGCCAAGAGGCGGAATTATTGGAAGCTTGTTTTAACCACAATATGTTAGTTCGGTAAAAAAAGAAAAAGTTTATCAAAAATAACCAAAATGTTTCAAGCACAAAAAAGTTGGATAATGTTGGGTAATATAAGAAAAAATAGTTTAAGTTACACGCAGTATAAAGATATGGGTGTTAGGTTAGGTTGACCTGGTTGGCTGGCTGAAAGCTATCACACCTACTGGTCCCTAGTGGTACCAGATGGAACTCGACCTTTAAGTTTCTTTGTAGTAGACTTCTTGGAAAAAGCCTGCGTCCTAAGTAAGCCCTGTAGCTGAAACCCAGAGAGACATTCTAACTTCTCATATTCTAGAGCGCCTATGCATGCATTTAACAGAGGTTCTCACTAATGCAGAGCAGGAGCAGAGAAGGAACATATGGGTGTCAAAGGAAACAAGAAAGTCGTGCCAATTGAAGCATGGCCCCACATTAGAATATTTCCGAAAAAAAGAAATTACGGGGAACTACAATTTAAGAGCTATTTTTAAATTTCCAAAAATCAAATTTAAGAAAATCCAAATACCAAATCTGTTTTCACGTTCCAGCAAAGGTCAGCTAAAAATGAATCCAATTTTTTGCCTGTATACCAATGTTCCAACTGAGTGGAAACCAGATGTAGCAGTTTTGTGCAATTGCCACGATTCTCGTGTTTTCTTTTCCCATACCATTATTTAACGTGAAGTTTAAAACCCCCGCTAAAAAATCGATTTTCTCGAAGCATTTACGTGATACAGGGGTCGATGGCCAATCAACTCAGTAAGCTTGCCCCTAGCTGCCAGAGTTTACTAGAACGTTGATACATTTTTCGACTACAACAGTGTTATTCAGAGAAAATTCGTTGAAAAGTCAGTTGTAGAGTAAATAAATGGTAAGAATTTTACTTTTGAGTACACCGCTTACTCGAAGGTGAATCTATTGCAAGTGGTTTGGGTAAATCAGCCCATTTGTTTTTTTTCGTTCTTTCGTTTTGTCCATGTGACTGTCAGCCACAAGGCGAATTCATTCTTTGTATTCTACTTTGCCGTGATAAACAAACGTACAAAACATTGTTGTTGTTCTAGTGCTACCACCTTTAACGAATGCGCCTTGACTCGAAAGGGCACACATGTTTTTTTAACTGAACTCTGCATAGTTCGGATGCGTTCTTGCTGCCGGGGCACAGCTACCCTACTACTTGGAAGGATACGTGGAACGAGAAGTAGTCGCACACATTACAACAGCTGCGAAGTCGGAAATCATAAAAATCAGAGATGCATTCACAGGATTTTAAGCACAAATCAAGCTAACTCTTCATAAAGCTGATGTGAGAGAATATCGCGAACGAGTGAAACGAATCGGTCTCCATTGCTGAAGGAGTTTGTGCATGATAACATGAGTCGATAGGGCTGGTGTTCGAAAACCAGTGAGGGCAAATGATGGAAAAAGTTTTTTCTAATAGCGGTGACATATCAGCAGGCAATGGCAGACCTTCGATTGTATTTCTACCATGAAAAAACTCCTCATGCCGTGTTTCTGTGTCATAGAACTGTAGGCCCCTCCATTTGCAGACCAACGTCAAGACGCACACCACAAATAGGAGAAAAAGCTCCGCCAAACACCTAAACTAAACTCGAAAGTAGCCAAAAGTTCCTCTTGGCCTTCATAATTTCCCGAGGAAGATTTAATTCTTTCAGCCCTATTAAAAAGGCGTCTGCACGAAGCCCAAAGCTCAGAAAGCTCAGCTGTCCATCAAGGCTGTTTTTCCTTCTTAGGGAGCGTTCTAAGCGGGCAGAAGCTGTCGAGCTATTACAAACGGAAGTGATATCGACATCATCGGCCTTAACAACCGCGCTGTTAGTTCTGCCTTCCCCAAACTGGATAAAGAGGCAAAGCGAATGGGTCTGGTGGTGAACAAAAACATGATGAATTACCTCCTGACATCAAACAAACAGTCGGCGCACTCGCGTATCGGCACCCACGTCACTGTTGACAGTTATAATTCGGAAGTTATAAAAGACTTTGTTTATTTAGGAGCCAGCATTAACACCGATAACAATGTCAAGCCTTGACATCCAGCGCAGAATCTCTCTTGCCAACAAGTGCTACTAAGTAGGCAACTGAGTAGTAAAGTCCTCTCTCGACGAACAAAACTAATGCTGAAAACAGTGAAGCCCGCACGGAATTTCCTTACCGCATGCCCTTACCGTGCACAAAACTGAGCAAAACTATTTCCCGTAGATAACAGCTGTTTTAGTTGGTTACATACATACAAACAATATTTACAAAATACATCAGTGACAAAATGGACGAAGAAGACATCGAAATTTGCGAGTTATTTCTGAATTTATTTCAACTATATATTTTATATAAAAAATACAAGGACCAAAAAAAGTGCAGAAGGTATAAAGTTCGGCCATTAAATAGGAATTGGGGCACAAGTGGTTATCAAATCCAAGTGTTCCGCCGAATGAAAGCATTGGAGCCTGATGAATTGTTTTCACACACAAGAATGTCCCCGCCTGTGTATGAGCTGCTTTTAAAATTAGTGAGCAGTTCCTTGAGGAAGCCAAAACAGCGGATTGGTCCTGAGGAAAGACTATCTTTAGTTTTGCTGTACGCATATTGAGAAAGCGAGGCTTCAAGTCGATTAATATTTACTTCTTATTGGTTGTTTAGATATTTGTCACAAGGTGTATCTGTGAAGAGCATTGCATGGAGTTATAAGTTAGGTGCAACGACTGTGCGCGAAATAATACAGGAAACTTGTGAAGTTATCTGGCGGCTACTTTCTCCAGTTTACGTTAGCGAACCTACAGAATCCCAGTACAGGGATATTGCGAAGGATTTTTTTGATATGTGGAACATTCCAAATGTCCAGCCAAGTCAAGTTCGATGTATTACAACTACAAAAAATTCTTTAGCATCGTTCTGATGGCCGTTTGTGATGCCAAGTATACTTTCACTGCAGTAAGCATCGGGAGTTATGGTAGTCAGAGTGACGGAGGTAATAAAATTTAAATGTAATAAGTTATTTCACCTAATACATATGTATATTTTACAGGCATTTTTCAACTTTCATCGTTTGGACAGAACTTGATGCAAAATACTTTGCCACAACCGCCTCCCGCGCGTATATCTATGAAATCGCCCCAACCATTACCACATTTTTTCTTTGGTGATGCTGCATTCCCATTGAGAACAAACTTGATGCGTCCATATCCCGGTTTTAACTTACCAAGAACCAAGCGGATTTTTAATTATCGCCTTTCAAGAGCGCGTAGAGTAATAGAGAACAGCTTTGGAATATTAACGGCGCGATGGAGAATTCTTCGCACCACGATTGAATGTGACCCTAAAAATTGCGAAAAAATAGTGCTGGCCTGCATTGTTTTACACAATTTTATAATTTTAAACGATCACAATCGTTGGTATTGCCCTGAAAAATATGTTGATCGACAAGAACCAGGCAACATCGTTCATCGTGGGGAATGGCGACGAGAAATTAATAGTGAATCGTCAGTACCACGTATACGGACTACAATTCGGAGAGCCTCAACAAATGCATTTAATATCCGCGATAGGCTTGCTGATTATTTCATAAATGAAGGAGCTTTACCATACCAAGATGACATAGACCTTTCCATTGGCGGACCCTACATATAAAATTGAAAGACATGTGAAGTGAAACAAATATAAATATAATGAATTATTTTATTATTTATGTTTATTTATTTATGAATTTTATTTACGAACTTTTAGTTATGCAATTTATATACATAAATATACTTACAAATATAAAGTCCAACTGTAAATTTATGCAGTTAAAAATATTTGGAAATATTTTCATTCTTCAAGTAGTTCTTTTATTATTTCAAAATTCAGGTACAAAGTTTATATATTTACAAAATCACAGTATTCATATTCCACATTCTTTCTTTTCGTATGCTATAAAATTCATAGATTCTTAAAAGTAAACTTAAAAAAATTAAATAAAAGATAAAAATAAAAAAAATTCAACGAACTATAAAGCTAAATTAAAAAAAATTCAAACTAAGATAAAAATACAAAAAAAATTCAAACTAAAAAAAAAACCTCATTCCGGCTCCTGCTCTATTTTAAATATAACCTCGAGGATTCCTTGCATGGCCCGGGCTTGCTTAGCTGCACTCATTTTGACAACCATTGAGCCAATCATGTAACCGAAGGAGTCCGCCGAGTTGTTTGGTTTGTTTTCTTTTTCCAGGCATCTCTTTTTCAAGAGATCGATCGCTTCCAAGATGCCATTCTCGACCTCAGCACTTCTGCCCCGTTTTTTTCCGCTAGTTCGCTGTGACTGGGGGGAGATGTCGCTGATGTTGATGGGAATGGTGGATCTACATCATCCAAAAACTCTTCTTCTGGCACTATTGGCAACGGTGAGAGCGTAGTAGTAGCAGTTGAAGGCGTAAGCGAAGCTACTGCTGGGCACACATTTTGTGAGCACCTAATTCTTTAAAAAAACATTATTAAATATCGCTTTATAAAAATATTCCAACTATACTTACGGTCGAGGAATAACATGCGGCCTTAAAAACGACATGCTTTCAAGCAGATACCACGGCCTCTGGTAGTCTGCTCCACTGCCTGATGGTGCTTCTGATTTTCTGGCTTCTCAGCTCCTTTCCCATCTGTTCCCATATCATCGCTTTTCTTCCCTGCAACTTATACAGAGGGTTGCTCTTGTCGTAGAGCTCCTTTTTATCTTGCACTAGGGATACAAGTTGCTCATCATTCAGCGCCATTTCCGTGTTTTATGTGTTTGTACACAAATTTATATATATATATGCATATGCATCTGCTTGTATCGACACAATGTTGCCATTGATATTTTTGCTTACACACTTTTTCACACTTCCGCGTTATCAGTTACAATTTTTCATTGTTTAATAAACCAAAGCCAAAAACCAACAAATGCAAATAGTTCATTTATCTATAATTAACATTATTGAACAGTATTTTTAAGCTATTTTAACAAAAATTATCATTTTTCTAAGTTTATTTTGTAAATTATTTCGAAATGTACTGCTTGGCAACACTGCGTGGTGAGAGAGCAATCAGCTGGGTCAAAACTACGGAATTTTTTTAATAATCGTGAAATAAAATCTACGGTACTACGATACGGAAGGAAGGAACTTTTCGTTTACATGGGGTTCTCATTAGTTTGATTGAAACAGCTGGGTCGGAATTGCGTTTACGGGCTTCACTGTTTTCAGCATAATACTCTACAAGGCTCTCATCATGCCCGCCCTAACGTATGGCGCAGAAGCGTGGACGCAACATACGATGAAGCGACGCTTGGAGTGTTTGAGAGAAAGATTCTGTAGATAGATTTTTGGACCTTTGCACGTTGACAACGGCGAATATCGCAGACGATGGAACGATGAGCTGTATGAGCTTTACGGCGACATAGACATAGCGCAGCGAATAAAGATCCAGCGGCTACGTTTGCTGGGTCATGTCGTCCGAATGGATACAAACGCTCCGGCTCTGAAAGTATTCGATGTGGTATCAGCTGGTGGTAGTAGAGGAAGAGGAAGGCCTCCTCTGTGCTGGAAAGATCAGGTGGAGAAGGACTTGGCTCAATTTGGTGTGGCCAACTGGTGCCGGTTAGCACGAGAAATACACGACTGGCGCGCTTTGTTAAATTTGGCCAAAATCGCGTAAGCGGTTACCGCCCCAATTAAGAAGAAGAAGTGTTGATTCATTGTTACTTTTTGTTTACAAGTATTGAGCACAAAATATTTCCTTTAACTTCATGTATATTAATTTTAAAATTGGTTTCAAAATCTACTTTCCATGCATTCGCCTCGGCGTGTGAGTCACTGTGTCTTATGAAAATGCATCGTTACTGCATGAGCAGCTTTCCATCCCTGGCGGTTAAGAGTCATGCCCCTTTACCATGGCACCCAGCTGATTACAGTGTTAGAAATTGCTGCCAGTTGAGGGCGAAAGATTCCAATCGTCCTTGAAGACTCTATGCGGAAAAAGCTTATCACTCATGCTACGCATTTTATTATTTTTACCAACACTTCAGTGAATTTGTGATCATAATTTTCGAAAGCATGCAACAGCGACTACGCTGGTGCGACAGCCTTGCCACTCAATGAAAGTGAGTCATAAAAAATATGCGAATAGTCTGTGCGAACGTTAGCACTATTGGTATCGTATAAGTATGTACAAATTTATCGATGTAGTAGCAAAAGCCATTAAAAAACCAAAGATGTGCGCAACAAAAAGTGTCGGATACAATTTAAAATGGCTAAGAGAGCTGACAAAAAGCTGAACGCATAGCGAAAAACGCATTCACGCACACAGTCACAATCTTGTAGCACTTCTTATAAACACTACAAACCCTCCAAATGTCCACCACCTTTCCACCGTCCATCGTCCTTGGTCAATTGCGATTCAATGGCTGACAAGTTAATCATACTCAATGCCTTTTCCTTCTTCCACGCTTGAATAAAGCTACAATGGCGCTCCAGTGTCGCTACGCTGACGCTGCTCCACATTTCTCGATTGCACTCAGTGGCATTGTTTCGCTGATTCGTTTATTTACGTTTCACTCCTTTTTCTGTCCCACGAATCCTTTCGTGTTCGCCAGCTCATCTACCCTCGTGCCAGCGATTCATTTGAATTTCTTCGGCGTTTTGCTCACAGCAAACTTTGGCTTGACTTTAAATAATTCAGCAACAATAACAAAAAACTGGAAAAATGACACAAAGCGTTCGCCCAATCAGCAGCAAAGTCATGCAACGCAGACAAGGATATTACCCAGGGGGAGAGCGGTAAGTGGCAGGATGTTTAAGGGAAGTATGCGGGCGATCACGGCGCAACGGAAGGATGCTGCGTAAGTGGCATTGCAAATAGGGGAATACCTCTCACCTTAAGACCAGACTGGGTGGCTTGAGAAAAACTTTAAATTGCTATGGCGTCTGGTCAAATTGCAAATGATTGGTTGTGTGAAGCAAAGGTCAGTGCAAGAATTTTTATGAAAGTTAGCACCATAAACTACGATTTCAAGAATAGTTTTAAATGGTCAAATGCATTGCTTCGTAAAATTGGAGTCTTTGAAATATTAGCAACATTAGTACACTGTAAAAATAGTGTCGGAAATACAGCGCATTAAATAGCTATGACTTTGACAATTTATTAGTTTCTTATTTAATTTCAGTCATTTTTGAAGTGCAACTTCTTAGGCGTCGATGGACGAGCGAGAATGGGGAGTAAAATTTCACGGCCATGCAACGTTTTGGGCATTTTCGTTCCGCGAGAGATAAAAAAGATATAACGTAAAGGAAAAGGAGAGAGAGAGCTATACCTTACATATTATATATCTTAGATACACTTTAGGCTATTTTTCCTGAGTTTTTCTTTATGGTTGCTAATTTCTAGTTTGAAATATCCCTGCCTACTTTTTGGCGCCTCCTTTTTGGCGTTATATTTCCTTGGTGCCTACTGTTTGGGGCGTATTTTGGTCCCAATTTTTTTGGCGTTTTTTTTTGGTGCCTACTTTTTGGCGCTTATTTCCGTTTCCATTCCGGTGCCGTATTTATTGGTTTTTTTTTTTTTTTTTTGTATTTTATAGTTAACTATAAATACAATTGTCAATAAAAAAAAATTTCTGCCGTTGCTGCGGCCCTGGAATCGCTGCAGTTGTTCCGGTAATAAGCGCTCGGAGTAGTGCGCGTTGTTGCCATGGTTTGTGTCCGGCGTTTACCTACACTGGTCGACCCTTCTCTGTTTTTTGTAAATTTTGTCTATTTGTATTCTCTGCAAATGTTGTGAATTTATTTAGATTTATATTCTTTCTCTCTCTCTCTCTCTCTCGGGTCTCTCCCTCTTTCTTTGTCTGCCTTGAAAGTTTCACTTCTGTTATGTGTACTACGCTCTTTTTATGAAAATATAGTTCGGGGAGTACAGAATTTGGAGGCAGAGGATGGCATGACTCGAAATGGAACGAAAGGATTGGAGAATCAGTATTCTGCGACGAGCTTCACATTTCGCTCAACTTCATGCTATGCTCAACTGTAGTACTTTCCAAGTAGAGGTAGCCGCAGTCAAAGAAACGATTAATTGGTTGCCTATTTCTGCAACTACTGTCAGGGAGATAAATATTTACTCCGTTATCCAAGCGCTAATTAGAGCCCTGAGCTCATTGTTTGTGCATTCGAAATCAGTCGGCGAATGCCGAATTTCTCTTTCGACTGCATCTGAATACTTCAATTATCTTTGCTTCTTCTTTAAACAAGCTTTATGCTATTTCGGGTCGGCTCTCCTTGTGCGAAATTTCAAGGTCTCGCGATCCAGAGTCGTCTCTGCATCGCATGTCGTTTTCAATGGTGCTTTTCCAGCTTTTTGGTGGTCTGTCAGGCTCTCTTTTCGCTATCTGCATCTGCACCACTTCTCATTACATTACTGTACCAGCGTAGGCGGTTTTCCTGAAGCTTAGTGCTGATTGGAGCAACTTTATTGCTACCATGGAAAACGGTGTTTTAAATCTTGTCCGGCAGTGTAACGCCGCTGGCCCACCTCAGTATTCGCAGTTTCAACTGTAGTCTACATATTAAAACCCAGCCCAGCACTCGGCTGCATATGTCATTGCCGGCCTGATCATGCTTTTGTAAGTTTTCCCTTTCAATTTTTGTGGAATTTTCTTGTCGCACAGGAAACCGGAGGCTGCTCTCTAGCTTTGCCATCCACATTGAATTCGCTGAACAATTTCTCATTCGAAAGTGCCACCTTCGCTGATATGCGAGCCCAAATATCTAAAGCTATAAACGATTTTGAAATGGCGTTAATTATTGTAAGAGCTGGACTGCTAAAACTCACTGTGGCAAAATGAAACTCGATTGCTCGGTCTTTGTCCAGCTTTCTCGTAGCCCATTCGATTCAAGGACAATAACGCACCGGTTCAGATTATCGTAGCAGATGGCTTTATTGCGTGCGAGAAGGACTACATCGACAGCATACAGCAATGTGCAAGGGAGGTTGCCTTGGAGTTCACGCGTAAGGAAGTCCATCACCAAATTAAAGAGAAGAGCGTTTAAAGCTGAGCCTACATTAACATTGAATCTTTGGGCCTGCCCAATCGCACATTTTTCCTGGATAGTTACTTAATGGTAGGTGTCAATGACGTGTCTAATGATGGTTCTCGGAATCAGGTGCTTTCTTAATGCCGTCCAAACGGGAGTTTGTTGTAGCGGTAACTTTGCTCTGTCAGTGTAGTGTAATCACCGGTCGTCTTCGTCTAACTCATCTAAAGGTAGGCCCAGAAAACATGCTGTTTCGACAGGTTGGATCCAGAGGGAGAGGGGTGTTAAATGAGTGAGTTTAATGGGGCATGTGATAAGGTGGTTAGTGTCGTGCGGGGTGCCTCACATGCCAGACATATTGTATGTTTAGTATGTCGGGGTCGATTCTGGATAAGTAGGAGTTTAACCTGCTACAGTATTCAGAACGTAATTGTGCCAAGGTTACGCGAGACTCTCGGGGGCGTTGAAGCCCTTCGTCTGCGATTGGTGGTGGTTGGACTCCGATGACGGCATTCGGGGATCAGGACCTTAAGAAGGTGGTAAAGGTCTCCCGATGTATGTCGCTTAAGGTCTGTCTGTACATTGTCCGATTCAGTATCTGTCTGTCTGTTTTGGCTTGAATCTCGTCCGCGTAATTTAGGAAATATCTCCTGACGTGCCTAGCAGAAACTGCTTGCTGAGCAGTTTGTTATGCTCCTTCACAGGCAAACGGGATCTCTAGGCATGCGGTTGAATGCTTCTTCGAGGTCAATAAAGACTTCAAACAAATTTTCTTTATTTAGTCGGTGGTTTTCTACGACCGTACAAAGTATGTGGATAGCATCAACAGTCGACTTTCCACTTACGAAACCAAACTGGTTGTTGCTGATCCTAGCGATACTACTAATGCGTGCGTCGAGAACTCGTTCCCATATCTTTAGGCAGTGTGACATAAGTTCGTCGATCCGAGTCGGTCGAGTCCTTTCTGTAACAGCTGTCTGAAAGATAAGGTGGAATCATCTCCGCATCTTCTCCTCCTAGCTGACCTGCTCTCTCCGGACTGAGATTCAAACAACTTGATTGTCACTTTTTAGGTGCACAGCAGGCTTAGATGAGTTTTTTATCAGTAGCTTGAAGTAGATAACGGAAATGTAATTCAGTCATCTTTCTGCGGAAGGCTTTTAGAACTTTGCACGTTATTGCAGGTGATGGAACAATGAGTTGTATGAACTTTACAATGAAATAGACATTGCGCAGCAAATAAAGATCCAGCAGCTTCGTTGGGTGGATCATGTCGTCCACATGGATATAAACGCTCCGGTTCTGAAAGTTTTTGATGCGGTACCAGCTGGTGTTAGCAGAGGAAGGTTCTTCTGCGTTGAAAAGATCAGGTGGAGGAGAACTTGGTTTCAGTTGGTGTGTCCAACTGGCGCCGATTAGCATGAGAAAGAGACTACTTCTTTAGCTTGGCCTAAACGGTAATCGCGCCAATCAAGAAGAAAAATAATTCAGTCATCATCCGATTTTCTACCTCATTTTAAAGCATTTATGGATGTCGGGGACTTAGAATGAAAAGTTTTGCGTAAGGAAGGAAATATAATGAATTTGTATACATCACAATGTATGGATCTGCCCAGAGCAGGGATATAAATAAAATAGAACAAAGCGAAGCTCAACGGACTAAGAAACTATGGTGAAAGAGGCTTAAGCAATATTCTAGTCCGAATAGAGTCCGTTCTGTGCCCAGAGCATTTCGAAGGGTGATGCCTTCTGTCACCAACACTGCAAATTCAATGCCTGGGTGAAAACCGAAATTGACCCACATTACCGGGCACTCGGCCAAAGATGATAGATTTAACAGGTTTGCTCTTTAACTATGGTTAAGAGAAAACAGTGAGGGGAATTTTGACTGCCACATCACTTGGGCATTCGACAGCCGCATTCTGCACGATCATTTCACACACAGTAAAAAATGATGGTTTATATTTAATACCAGTTGCTATTGAATTTATACCATTTTGGAATTAAATTTGATTTTTAATTCTAAAAAGTTTTATTTTAAGACGATGAAATATTCTTACAATTATTTTAATTCCAAAATGGGTTTAAAACAAAACTTTAATTGGTGCTGAGCGTTGCGTTTTTGAAATTTAATACCTATTAGATTTAACGTAAGACCAAAAAAGCATTAAAATGCTCTCTTTAATGTTTCAAGCTATTTTGGTTTCAGTTTAAGTTTCAATTATATTCAATTTAAAATTTATTGGTTTAAAAGTAAAACCAAAAAAGTATTAAAAAATTTTCTCACTCTCAATTAATTTTAATGTACTCTGAACTTTAGTATTATTTGCTTTAAAGTAAAACCAAGAAAGTATTTGTATTATTATTATTATTTCACTTATGTATTCGACCGCCGTAGCCGAATGGGTTGGTGCGTGATTACCATTCGGAATTCACAGAGAGGTCGTTGGTTCGAATCTCGGTGAAAGCAAAATTAATAAAAACATTTTTCTAATAGCGGTCGCCCATCAGCAGGCAATGGCAAAACACCGAGTGTATTTCTGCCATGAAAAAAATCTCCTCATAAACATATCATAAAACAAAATAAAATAAATGTATAAAAAAAAATTTTTTTTTTGTGATTCGAACCAAGGATTTTGGATCGGAAGCCCACATTGCTAGCCGCTAGGCTATCGCGCTGTGCTGCCGGCCCTGGCCTAAAAGTTATTTTGTTATTTTTAAACCCTTAAAGTATATAATTCAGTCTCATTCTTGGTTTTTTAAAGAGAATATTTTAATTAACTTCTCTCTCTCTCTTTTCTGAAACCGGAATGGTTTTAATTTAATACTTTCTGGAATTGTTATATATAAACACCAAATTGGTATTAATATTAAACTAAAATTTTTACTGTGCATGCATTCACATACTCGTCTAATCAGTCGTTGTTTAGACGGCAACCAAGTAAGGTAGGCTGCGTAGATTTTTTTTCGCGTATGACCAACACAATCTCAATGTCATGTTGTCATCTCAAACGTTGTCATCACCCTGGATGCATCAGCCAATCAGGTGATTCCTTCAAATTCACCTCTGAAATCTTTTCACCAAATTTACAAACTCACCTCGCAATACTGCTCTGAACAATTAGCGTTGCTGGAATTGAATTCAAGAGACTCAAATCGGACAGTAAAAAAATCGTTCGCTCTCTTTATCATCTTCTAAGTGAATCAAGTTCTAGGAAAGATGCTGTGTTTTCAACTCTTTGGTGCGCTAATTTATATTCTGGTGCTCGCTTGTGGTGTCGATTTCACGGACTGTCCAAGAGTACTGAGAGCTAAATTGCATGGCATTTTTCAGTTTTTTTTTCTGCTGCTACGCCATATAACAATACAAATATTTTGACAAGCTAAATTTTTTATTGGGGCGATTTGATCGTTGGAGCCTTTAGCTGCTAGAGAATGCGTGCATATTTTTAAATATTTCGATAGTAATAAATTCGTTTATGCATGAAAATCATTAAACCATTGCACACCGTCCACTCAACAAAAATACATACCAGAACCAAATAAAGGGGTTTTCAAAAGGGGGCAATCAAAATTTGTTAAATTAAAGCGGCCAAGCAACAGCGGTTAATTTTTTTGTTTTTGTTTTAATTACACAGGCCGACAGCATCTCAGACCCAGAAACCGGACTATATATTTTCGAAGGATTTTGATGCGCTGAATCCAAATCTGGCCTCAGAATTGCTCTATCAGCTCTGGTTTTCGAGATATCCTAACCTAAAAGTGCAAAAAACACCGTTTTTGCCCATATTTGAGGTTATGTAGCCTTGCAGATGTTTTCTTTCACCATAATGAAAGGATGGCATCTTTAAATACAAGTATTTTTCTTTCAAATGGCGTTGAGATTGCTTAAATATCATTTTTGTTCGCTGAGATATCGCATTTTGAAATTTTCATGTTTCTAAATTGTCCTACACCGGAAAATCGATTGAGATAACATAGACATGATATAGTCGAATACTACAATAATTTTCTTGAATTGAGTCTTATTTTTCTTAAAATTTTGTCTCACACCATAAGTGTGATAACTCTCAAAACCCCTACACTATCTAACCCACGGGTACCGAGTCACACACAGCCCTAACCCCTAGAAACCACCCCTACCATACCGCAAGCAGGCTAACCCACTTAACCCTGGAGACAGTGAGTTTAGTCATATATCTTTCTTGAAAAAAATCTTATTTTTCTTGATGTCTCATAACACAAGTAGGCTTAACCAGAAATTAATCGCAATCTGAGCGTATGCGGCTTGCAGGTACTTTGGCCCACTCGCGGTCAATGGCTTCTTTCAGCACCTCGAAACTGGTGAATATTTTAGTTGGGACTTTTCTCTCCAAATTGGCCCACAGAGAATAATCCATCGTATTCTCGTCTGGTAAGTTTGAGAGTCATTCTGTGGACGTTATGAAGTTCGGAACGTTGTTTTTCAGCCATTCTTGGTTCACTCGAGCTGTCCTGTTGAAGCGGTGCCGAGTTCTGTTGAAAAGTCCATGGCCCGCCACCAAAATGTTTGTCTGCCCACTGCTTCAAAGCAACGTCCAGAACACTTTCCCGGTAATATTTCGCATTTACCTTAAAGCCAGGCTCAATGAAAACAATTGGAAATCGCCAATCTGCGGTTACAGTGGCCCATACGATTACTTGTGGCGAGTGCTGCCTCCTAGTGACCAATCGATGACTCAAATTTTCATATGAACGGTGGGTCAAATTAACCCTGTCGTTTTGGGAGTTAACGAATTGCTCAATTTGAAAAATTTTTTTGTTAGAAAGTGCGGAAATTTACCGCTTTCGGCCAAGCGAAACAACACCTTCGCTCTCTCAAGTCTGACTTGTTGCTGCTTTGGTGTGAGATCATGCGTCTTTTGGTTCTTGTAAGGCTTGACTTTGAGATAATTTTTCAGTATGTGGCGGATGCACGGTCAGATATTTTCAGTTCTTTCGCCATTTGATTGGCACTCCATCGGGGATTTTGCTCAAGTTGCTTCATCACTTTTTGAACCATTTCACGTGACGTTGCATTCTTTTGATGACCACCTCCATGACGTTTCGCGATGCTACCAGTTTCAGTGTAACGAGAAATGGTGCGATAAACAAAAACTTTATTTACTTTAAGGTGCTCGAGCTGACGAACAATCGCCGGTTGTGATTTTCCAGCCAACTATAATGCAATATCACTATTACGTTTGAAATCCATTACCGATTTTCTTTTTTCGCGTTTACTTTCGACAAAATGCTCCCGCGCGCCTGTAAACAATACCCCGGACTGTCATTTAGCCAACTAACAGAGTTCTGATGGCCGTGCATCAGCTGCGCAAGAGGTCTGAAGTTGGTTACACTTCAAGTGCCGGACCCCATAAGAAAACCCGAATCAGTATCGAGTCTGAAGAAATCTTGATGCAGTTCAACACAATTCGAGCTTTTTGCGATCTCAACTGTGCGAGTGGCTCTCAGGCTTCAATTTGCACCCGTCTTTTAAATTGAACTGAACCAGAAATACAAAGTATTACTTAAAAATCTTTCTGCATTCATAAAAACGTGATTTTTAAAATCAGCTTTTTACAAGTTTTAAATGGTTTTATTTAATGCTTTCAGTTTTTGATTGATGAATTTTTACTCATATTAAAAAAACGGGTTGAAGGTTAGCCCCGAAACGTACTTCGGTATCCCGAAATTACTTTGGAAATATTCCGAAAGCGCTGGATCATAAATTATTTCCCTAAAATTATGAATTTATTTTAACTAAAAAAATTTGGTCGATATTTTGAGCAAAACTTTTTTCATTTTCATTTATAAATTGCGTTACCTCATTAAATCACCCTTTATTTTCCACTCTTTTTAGCTCGACATAGCCAATGGGTGTGTTTTGATTGACACTGCAATATTAAATTAATGCAAATTTTTCACACACCTGCTACACGAACTCGCAAACATACCGACATGCCGATGTATCTGTGCTCGTTGCATGAAAAGTGCTTTCAATTAAAGCTTAAACATAAATTGGATTGCGTATTTGGCAGCGTTGACACATGAATTACCATGGCAATTTCGCAGCTAAGGTCAGCTTGAATGAAATTGAGCTGTTGCAGACTACAAATAATAAACAACAACACCAACTAAGCGTCAATTCTATGATTGTACCAAGCGAATATTCTTGTTGGCTCCCTTCTAAAAACGCACACGAGCGCTCATTGCCAAACGTTCTGTAAATTATAAATTTCGCATTTTATTGTCCTTGATTTTGACAGGTGCAGGAGTGCGTGGTGCAATTCATTATAAGTATTTATTATATATATAGTATAATATATATAAGATATATATAAAGATATATACCAAACAAAAATTTTTTTTCTTAATACTACATAAATTTGTTCTAGGCACGAAAAAATTATTTACCTATTTTTTGTTTGTTTATTTAATTTTCTATATATTTTTTTAATATTTAGATGCCTTGAAAATTCACTTTTTCCTTAAATTTGATATAAAATGTTTAAAGATTCACATCAATTAATCTCCTCTCTTAATATCCACAAAATTATTCCCCATGCTCTATTAAAAAAAAAGTATTGCAGTTATTTTTTTATCTGAAAATGTTTGTGAAAAGATCAAGCAACTTTCATGATTTTCCAACCGCCTAAATAACTTATTTTTACTTTGTAGAAAGCAGCTAGTATTTGGTCCGTCAATGCGACCAAAGTGGTTCTATTATGACAAAGAGGTGTTCACTTATTCGCGTCTCATTACAAAATCTCGCTATATTCATTGATGTGTTACCATGTCGACCATCACGTCAGTTTCCGCAACGATTCTAAAAAGTGTAGCTTGAGATTTGTTTTTTTTTTGTTTTTTTGTCGGGACACACTAGCAAGTTCAGCACTCAGACACAATTAAGTCCATTGTATTGCTCTCGGATTTCCTTTTTAACTTTCTTTCAATCTACTCGACCTCCGAAGAAATCTGAGTAGATCTTGTGGTGCCAAGGTGGTCGCTTCCTAACACTTCAGTACCAAAGACCTCAAGCCTGACTCGAGCGAAGGCTAGGCAGACTCGTAGAAAGTGGTCCGCCGTCTCATCCTCCTCTCCACATGCTGGGCAGAGTGCACTATTTGAGATGCCTGCCTTTCCCATGTGCTTCGATAGAAGGTGCCCGTCATCATTCCAACCACCTGCCTACAGCCCCTTCTGTTTAATGGCAGGAGGATCTGCAACAGTCGGTCGGACATGACATGTAACATCAGTTTTGTCCATCCAGTTTTGTGCCAGAGTTTAGTAAATCTTTCAAAGTAACCGATTGTACGGCTCACACCAGCATGGTTTCCGAAGAGTGCGCAGCACCACCACGGCACTCACCGTCATTAACACTCAGATAAACCGCGGGCTCGACCAAAATCGCTCTTGTGAGAGGACTGTCCTGATAGCGTTGGACCGTTTCGACACAGTCAGCCACGCCACGCTACTAGATGATATTTTAGAGTCGACACTCCCGCCAGGGCTGAAGAGATGGATCGCGAACTACCTGAGTGGTCGTCATTCGTAGGTGATATTTCGAAACCAAATCTCAAAACAGAGGAATATAAAGCAAGGAATTCCGCAGGGTGGTGTCTTTTCAGCCTTGCTTTTTAACTTCTTCATCTCGAAACTCCCCTACGCCAACGTCTGCACGATAATGGCGTCGGGCAATGATGACCTGTGCGCCAAGCGAAACGACTACCTCGCCTGCCTTTCTAGCTTCTTCACTGCGAGGAACCTACAACTTTCCCTCCACTAATTCCGGCTGTAAACAACCCCAGAATAGTGGGAATTGCCTTCGACAGTTTGCCCTCCTATTGCCACTAAAGTGCAGAATAGGAACAAGGTCCCCAAATCGTTGGAGCAAAGACAAAGAATTGTTGCTATCGACTTTCAAGGCAATAGGCCGGCCGGTTCTAAACTTTGCCGCGCCTGCCTGGTGACCTGGAACCAGTGATTCGCAGTGGACAAAGCTACAGACCTGCCAAAACACTACCATAAGGACTGTGGTAGGATGTCTTCTGATGTCCCCAATAGAACATCTTCATGATGAGGCCCATATGCTACCTGTTAGGGAGCATAATAAACTGCTCAGCAAGCAGTTCCTGTTAGGGTGCTACCGTAGGTTTCACCCATGCAGACACCTGCTTGAGCCTGAGCTACCTCCCAGGTATGTCAGGAGCCAACTCCTTAATTACGCGGACGAGATCCCGGACAAAACAGACCGACAACTAGTGGATCGGACAGTGTACAGACAGACAATCAACGACATTCATCGGGAGATCCTTACCACCTTCTTAAGCTCCCAACCCCCGAACTCCGTCATCTGAGTCCTATCACCAGCCATTGCAGACGAAGAGCTCCAACTTCCGCGAGAGTCCCGCGTAACCTTGGCACAACAACGTTCTGGATACTATAGCAGGTTAAACTCCTTGTGTTGTACGTTTTGATGTTGTTCTACAAATGGAGGGGCCTACAGTTTTAAGCCAACTCCAAAGGGCAAATGTCTTTTTTGTGAGGAGCTTTATCATGGCAAAAATACAACCGAAGATTTGTCATTGCCTGCCGAAGGTGATCGCTATTAAAAAAACCTGTTTTCTATGATTTGATGTTTGGGCCGCTGTAACCGCAGATAGGCGCCTTCAATCATTTTCATTGAACCTGGGGCCAAGGTAAACACAAAATATTATCGAAAAGTATTCCGGAGGTTGCTTTGGAGCCGTGGGCAGACAAACATTTCGGTGGCAGACCATAGACGTTTCAACAGGACTCGGCACCGTCTCACAAAGCTCGAGTAAACCAAGAATGGCTAAAAAACAACGATCCGAACTTCGTAACGTCCACACAATGGCTCTCAAACTCACCAGACGTGAATCCGATGGATTATTTTCTTTGTTCCATTTTGAAGAGCGAGGTCCCAACTAAAAGACTGACTAGTCTCGATTCGCTGAAAAAATCCATTGTCAGCGAGTGGGCCAAAACACCTGCAAGTCACATTCGGGCAGCTTGCGATTCGTTTATGGACCATCAAGGCCATAGTCAAGGCAAAAGGTGGTCATATCGAGCAAAAGTAAATTGGTTCTTAATTTTGTACTATTTTCACACATTTTTCACTGTGAATTGAATAAAAGTAATTTTCCAAACTAAATTTATGGCCTTTTTAATTGGTTACACTTCGAGTGCCGGACTCTGCATTTATAATAAATTTCTCTGAAAATCTAGTCGCCCAAAATATCATTATGGCTCTAATTTTCGAACTAGTATTCGCCGCCCTAAATTATCAATAATTGGTCCAATTCTCGATAATGTTCTAATAATAATTTAACCTCCTCCGTTTGTGGTGGCTTTCAACATTCGCCACCGCGCACACACACACAAATGAAATACCCGAACGAAAACCAGAGCAAACTCAAATTTGTCGCCGCCAAATCCACAAGCTTGCCACATAACCGTCAATCACTTCACTATTTTGAGGCCGCGTGCCGTCTCATTTGCCGCCATGCAGTCATATAAAATACAATGGTGGATAATAGAGAGATCATTGATGCTCCAATAACTCGCAGCGCTGTCGCACACGCTCCGAGGAAGCCTCATCAGCTCGCCAGCTTTAACCTCAAGCAATGCAAACAACAATGGGTCGCAAAAAAGATTAATAACGCTTGCTGTGTGCGAATATTATGTGTGCTGTGCGGCGGTTGATGAGCAGTATGCACACACATGCATTTGCTCACACACACATACATAGATACATACGTAGATAAGTGAAAACCCATCTAATTGGAATGGAAACGTCGCATGAAAATAGAACAATTGCCACCAATGCGACAGCCAAGTGAGGCGAGTGTTTTTGTCGCGAACAAAATTACGTTTTCATTTAGACACACATACATACATACTTGTGTATAAACATAAGTATGTGCGAGTAGATGTAACCATGCAATACAATAGTGTTATATCAAAAACCGTTGGGAAGCCTGAGCAATACTCACTGCTGCCATGGCTAGGTCAGGTCGAAATTGAAGTAATACAATACTGTCTAACAATGAGCGATACAAATACACACACACGCATATATTCGTGTCACGAAGACACTATCTGAGTGTTGGTTGTTCACTCCACCGGGTTGAACGACTAAGCTGGGCTCTAAGCTACCGTGGGGGTCGGCAGGTTGCGGATAGCCGGAAGGCCTGTAGTAGCAGGTTAGTTGCGAAATAAGTTTTAAGCGAATAAGCAATCCCCGACAATGAGCGGCCAGAAGCGGAGGATGCGGCTAAATGACAGCCCATCCGATGAGGCTTCCGGTGACAGAGGCCGAAAATCAATGCCTCTGAGAAATAGTTGTCCCCCAAGGGCCCCCAAGGCCATGGGGAGCAAAACAAAACAAAAAATCCAGGCGCGGCGGTTTCCATAGTGGACGGCTTCCTGGTCAGCGTCTGTTCACCATGTTAGGTGCGGCTGCTAACTGACCGGTATATGCCGTGGCGCACTGGGAGTCTCTCATCACTTCAAGAACCATCTCTGTTGTTGAAGTGAAGGGAGTGATGTGAGCTTGCTCTGCCGAGGTGTTAGCTGCGGGGTATATCAGTGACCAGCCCCTTCGGGCCCTAGTCAGGGAGTGTGTATTGGACGCAGAGGTAGTAGTATGCGTTGCCCCGGGTGAGCTCCGGTCCGTCCGTGTTTTCCGGGACCGGTAAAGCGAAGAACAGGCCTCAGGGAACTGGGGTAGGGGCACTGTCCCCAAGGGTATACCCGTTCCTGTTTATTTCGGCCCGCCCCCCTACACACGATGCGCTGGTAAACAAAAACAGAATGGAAAATAAAATGAGAAATACAAACACAGCAAACAACAGTAGTAACATCTATGGAGCCATTATGGGTAGTGGAAATGAAAGCCTGGAAGAGGCTAACAAAAAGGTACCAGGTGCAAGTGGATCGAGTGATCTGCTAGTGGACCTAACCGAGGAATACAAGACCCCCAAAGGCCGTATAATCACGGGGGCCGATCACTTTAAGCGCGCACCAAAGCTGAGACGGAGTCCTACCAAGGCACTCAGTGTAGAAAAGCCCGAGAGAGCAAAATCGTCGCCACCTGCGTTGCAAGAAAGCAATGAGAAAGCAACACAATCGGGCAAAGATACGTTAACGCTTCTTGGTGAAACAATTGGGAAGTTGACTGAAGCAATGCGTCTACCGCAACGCTCGATCAACAACCACATAAGGGAACTCCTCGAAACGATCACTAAGCTGCACTCGAGAGCTCAAGAAGAAGCGAAAAGCAAGGAAGCCAAGCGAACTGTTCTTGGAAGTGTAATGGCTGAAGGAACCCCGAAAAGGCCACGCGACGATAAACAGCCGGGCAGAAAAACTCCACCCAAGAAAAGCAAAACCGAAGAAGAACACAAAGTGTCAGCAAGTGCAGACAAGAAAGTCAAAGGAGAGGGTAATGTCAAGAGGACAAACGGAGTTGTGGAAAATGGCTGGATTAGTGTCAAGCGCAAACCAGCCAAGAAAAAAGTGACTAATAAACCACCCCCGAGGCCGGATGCGATTGTCATTGCGCGTGCCGGAACAATGACGTACAGTGACATTCTTAGGGTGGTTAAAAAAGATGATGCCCTGCAAGAACTCGGCGAAAATGTTACGCGCATCAGAAAGACGGCCAAAGGCGAAATCCTGCTTCAACTGAAAAAAGAGCAGATGGCCAATACAGGAGTATATCAGAAGAAGATTGGCAAGGTGCTAGGTGACCAGGCGCAAATCAAGGTCCTAACCCACGAGATGTTGGTTGAGATCCGTGACCTAGATGAAATCACAACCAAAGAGGACATAGGTGAGGCTATACGAACGCAAGTTAACGAGCTTAACCTATTTAGTGAAAACGCAATAAAAAGCGTTAGAGCGGCGTATGCAGGCACGCAAACAGCAGTGATAAGCCTACCAGCACTGGACGCAAGGCGACTGCTTGAGAAGCAAAAATTGAAAATCGGCTGGACAGTATGCCGAATAAGAGAAAAGCCTGACTTGAGGAGATGCTACAGATGCCTGGAGTATGGACACCTAGCGAGGGCATGCAAAAACGAAGACGACAGAAGCCAAAACTGTCTCAAATGTGGAGAAAAGGGACACCAAGCGAAAGTATGCGAGAAAAAGCCCTTCTGCGGAGCTTGTAAAAGAAATGGACGAGAAGACACAAGCCATCAGATTGGAAGCAGAAAATGCCCCCTGTATCAAGCGGCGTATATTAAAACCAAAAAATGAGGATTGAGCAGATCAATCTAAACCATTGCGAGGCTGCACAAGAGCTCTTAAAACAAAGGGTATACGAAAATAAGGTGGATGTTGTGCTAGTCAGCGACCAGCATAAAAATCTAAACGCCGGAACGTGGGTCTCGGACAGGAAAAGCAAAGCTGCTATTTGGGCCTGTGGAGGAAATACTCTGCAGGACAAACCGCACACCCACAGTGATTACTATACCCGAGCAAAAATACGTGGCATATATTTCTACAGTTGCTACGCGCCACCGAAACTGACGCAAGCAGAGTTCGAAAACTTACTGGATGAACTTGTGCAAAACGCTCGTGGTACCACACCAAACGTGATTGCGGGCGATTTCAATGCGTGGGCCCTGGAATGGGGTAGCAGATATACCAATAAAAGGGGTGATGCCTTGATTAAGGCATTCTCACTGCTTGATGCGGTTCTGCTAAACACTGGGGGAAAAAACACCTTCGAAGTGAATGGTCGTGCATCAATAATCGACATCACCTACGCCAGCAGGGCTCTAATACGATCAGCAAGCTGGAAAGTTAATGATTTTTACACAGGCAGTGACCACCTTGCCATTACGGTGGACTTTTCGCATGGAAAGGAAACCGTACAGAAAAAACAGAATAAGGGTTGGAGGGTGGAGACACTTGATGAAGAAATGTTCCAAATCATGCTAGAAAAGAACCCAGCTAGCACCAACGATGTGGAACTACAGGCGGAGCTGCTAGTAAAATATGTTAGCAGAGCTTGCGATGCCGCTATGAGCAGGAAAATACAGAGCGCCCCCAGAAAGCCTGTATACTGGTGGAACGAGGAGATCAGCACCCTAAGAAGCGAATGCAAAAAAGCAAGGCGCCTTTCCCAAAGGAGCTATGGGTTGGCAGAACACTACAGGCTCCGCGAGAACTATAAAAAGAAGCGGAAACAACTAAAGAAAGCCATTAAAAGCAGCAAGGCAGCTAGCTTCAAAGAACTGTGCCAGAATGTGGACGAAAACCCGTGGGGTGATGGCTACAAACTCGTTATGGCCAAGGTCAAAGGAGGTAGAGGACAGGCACCAACTTGCCCCATTCTTTTGGAAAAGATTGTACAGACACTCTTTCCAAAGCAAGACATGCAACCAAGCCAGACCCAGTGCCACGCAGCAGAAAATAGCGTCACAATCAGTGAAGCAGAGGTGATTTTGGCAACGGAAAGTTTCGGCAATGCTAAGGCCCCAGGACCTGACGGAATTCCGAACAAGGCGCTGAAGATCGCTATCAGACGCAACACAAAGTCATTTGCAGAACACTTCACCAAGTGTATAAATGAAGGCACGTTTCCGAAAGTATGGAAGAAACAACAACTGGTCCTACTTCAGAAACCAAATAAGCCAGCGGGTGACCCAAGTTCTTATCGGCCACTCTGCATGATAGATACCATGGGTAAAATCTTAGAGAAACTAATCTGCACACGCCTGGAGCAGCACCTGAAGAAAGCGCCGGCTGAACTATCCGAACATCAGTTTGGTTTCCGAAAAGGTCGTTCAACCATCGATGCCGTCAGGAGGGTGACAAACATTGCAAGTAAGGCTATTGAGGGTGACAGGTGGATGCATGGTGATAAAGAATACTGTGCAGTTGTCACCTTGGATGTCAAGAACGCCTTCAACTCGGCATACTGGCCACATATTATAAGGGCTCTTGAAGGAAAAAAAACCCCAGCATACTTAGTACGGGTTATAAACAGTTACCTGTCGGAAAGAGTACTTCTGTACAATACAGATGAAGGCCCTAAGAGATATGCAGTGACGGGCGGAGTACCGCAGGGATCTGTGCTGGGCCCGATCCTATGGAATGTGCTATATGACGGGGTACTGCAACTCCCAATGCCGAGGGAAGTGCAAATAATAGGATACGCAGACGACATTGCGTTAACCATAGTCGCCAAAACAATCCCTCAGATTCAGAGTATCTGCAGCGAGGCCACAACGAAGGTCAAACAATGGCTAACGGCGGTTAAACTACAGCTAGCAGGGCAAAAAACAGAAGCAGTTCTCATTACGAGTAGAAAAAAGTTAGAAACGACCACACTAAACATTGATGGGTTTAACGTCACAACACAAGCGGCACTACGATATTTGGGTGTAATGATCGATGCTCGACTAAGCTTCAAGGAGCACATCAAAAAAGCATGCGGAAAGGCAGCCATGGTGACGGCGGCACTGTCAAGAATCATGGCCAACATCGGTGGTCCCACTCAGAGTAGAAGAGCGCTCCTGGCTAAAGTTACCCAGTCTACACTCATGTATGCAGCACCCATATGGGGTAAAGCCCTGATACAGAAAACATACGCGAAGAAGGCGGAAATAGTTTTTAGACTTATTTCCCTCAGAGTTGCCTGTGCTTTCAGGACAGTGTCGTTTGAAGCAGTATGTGTCATATCGGGTATCATGCCACCAGATATAATGGCCTCTGAACTGGGGAGAGTGTACGACAAAGCCAAAAGCCTAAACAGGAGATTAACGGCGGAAGAGCGTAAAGAAGAAAGACTGGGGAGCATAACTGAGTGGCAAAATCGCTGGGACCTAGCGACAAAAGGAAGATGGACGCATAAGCTCATCAGAAGCGTACAGGCTTGGGTTGAGAGAGGACATGGTGACACAGATTACTACCTCACACAGTTCCTGACGGGGCATGGATGCTATAGGGAGTATCTCCAAAGACTCGGCCACGAAGACGCAGCTGACTGCTCGCTCTGTGGCAACGGTAGTGAAAACGTGGAACATGTGTTCTTCTCCTGCCCGAGATACGCATCTGAAAGAATGTGCATTGAAGAAATCATAAAAGAAAAAATAACCCCAGACAACATTGTAGATCACATGCTGCGGTCGAAGTTGGTGTGGGCCAAGATGAGAGAATGGTCCGCAAATGCGTTACAGGAACTGCGAAAAAAGGAATGGGAACGCAGTAAGGAACGAAGACAAAGAAGTAATGAAGGGTAGATGGAGAGAGAGATATAAGTGAAGAGCCATAATGGCTAGCTTGGCCCTGCGATGCAATGCTTAAACGGCGGTACCGCAGGGCAAACTAAAGCTACAGAAGTCGGAGTTAGGGTTTAGTACGTAGGTGTACTGTTTTGCAAGTCCAGTTTAGTAGTAATACTGACTGTGCGTGGTCCCGAATGAGGTGCACCCTTAGCGATCAGTATGAATCGTGCATGCCATCTATATTGACGGTATCTATGTAAGATTCCCCCTTCGGATAAAAAAAAAAAAAAAAAAAAAAAAAAAAAAAACATATTCGTGTACACACACGTGAACGCAATGAAAATACCCTGCAGCCAAAGCTGAGGTGTCTTTCAAAACTATAACCGAGGGAGAAGTTGTGACAATTTTTTTTTCTTATTTAGTTTAAATATTAAAAAAAAAAAAAAAGACAATTTCCTTTTCATGAAATTTTCCATAACCGAATTGCAAAGTGGCTGCCCCATGTCCTCGATAGCCTCACGAATTCCTTCTTTGAGGTCTTGAATCGACCATAGGCTGTTGGCGTAGACCTTCTCTTTCACGTGGCCCCAAAGAAAAAAGTCACAAGGTGTTAAATACAACAAAGTGCCAATTAAAAATGTCTCAAAAATCGTATTGATTTTATTTTTTTTTGCAAGAGTCCCAAGCATTTTGTCCATATAACGCAGCCTCCAAAAATTGTTTATATGAAAGAAAAACACTCCAACTGTCAGCAAAAAATATTGTCAAAAAATAACAGGATTTTGGACCCACTTCAAACTTGCCTCTTTATTTTTTTTAGTATTCATGACATTTCCTCATGGAAAGACTTACGCCTCAACAATGATAACAACCCTTTTTGGGTGTTTGGCCGAGCTCCTCCTCCCATTTGTGGTGTGCGTCTTGATGTTGTTGCGCAAATGGAGCGATCTACAGGTTCAATGAGGAGCTTTTTTATGGCAAAAATACACTCGGAGGTTTGGCATTGCCTGTCGAGGGGCGAGCGCTATTAGAAAAAACATTTTTTTAATTTTGGTGTTTCACCGAGATTCGAACTTACGTTCTCTCTGAACTCCGAATGATAGTTACGCAACAACACATTCGTCTACGGCGGAAATCGGCGAAAATCGACACTCTGTAAAAAGTACTTATCGCGCGCTCAAGCTAATTTTTGGTGTACATAACCGACCTACCGAACGCACTATTCGGCACACCATCGGCAAATGTGAGAATAATTTTACATAATTGAATGATACTCGACCGATTAGGCTATGTAGAGACCGAAGTGAAGAAAATATTGCGGCTGTAAATGAGAGTTTTTTCGAGGATTCGGAAGTATCGATTAAGCGCCGATCTCAACAACTTGGCCTATCGTATGGCACTAACTGGTACTTTGGGCGGAAAGATCTTGGTTTGAAAGCTTATAAAACACAGCTAGCCCAATATTTGAAGCATGCCGATCTTCCAAAGTGTCATAGTTTCAGTCGTTGTGATCTTGAAAAACTCGCCGAAGATCTGCACTTTTTTGAACCGAATTTTTTTCGGTGATGAGGCTCATTTTTGGCTTAATGGCTACGTCTATAAACAAAATTGCCATATTTGGGCTGAAAAGCAACCCGAAGCCATTCAGGAACAGCCATTACATCTATTAAAACCAACCGTTTGGTGGAGCCTCTGAGCTGGAGGAATCATCGATCCATATGCGGCTGGTGCCAATGTAACAGTGAATGGCGAAGGCTGTCGTGCCATGATGAACGACCTTTTGATGCCGGAAATTGAAGCTCTCCCCAACATTTGGTCTCAATGAGAAGGCTGTACTTGACATACAGCCCGTGAAACAATAAAATTTATAGCGTCGTTGTTTTGGTGAGCAGTTTATTTTTCGTCTCGGACCAGTTGATTGGCCACTTAGATCGTGTGATGTCGCACCTTTGGACTTTTATTTGTGGCGGTATGTGAAGTCTAAATACTTTGATGATAAACCGGCTTCAACTGAGGCATTGAAAGCCAACATTCAGCCAACTAAAACTATTCCCAAGATACCGGCAGAATTCCTTCCGTGAGTCATTCAAAATTGGTGTTTAGGGAGAACCAAATTGCGGCGCAGTTGCGGCCAACATTTCAAAAGGATTATCCTTAAAAAATAAATGTCATGACTGGTTCTTCACAAAAATACCAAAGATAGCCCAATGAACTTGAGCTTTCGTTGTTTTATTTCAATTAAAAATCCGATACCTGTAAATTGATCACCCTTTACTACCAGTTTATTCAGCAAATTGTTTAGCATGACGATGTGCTACGAAATGCCAATTATCAACCTATGCAACACTCTCATAACATTCCACGAAACAGGCAACCTCAGCACCACTTCCACACCACTCCACGAACTAGTCCGCTTCTGCATCACTGATGTACCAGTTAATGAAATATTTCCTAGTGCACAAAAATGCGAATGTTTGCCTCCATCAATATTTACGTGCATTCTTAATTGTAAAAGTATTCTTATTTCTAATATAAAATAGAGGAATATTTGTTTTGCATTTACCTCCGATGAGTCATTTTGCAACTAGTACAAATGGAGCCACTTCCGAACTAGTACTAATATTTTTTTTTATATCAAATAGCAGTGCATGGTTCAGAATGCCTGCCGAATGGTTTGACTTTTCTCCCCAGGATAACTGTGACACAGAAAGGTATGTATCCCACGTATATGTGTGTAGGTGTGCAATAAAAGACACGTGTAATAATATCGGATTACAAATGATGTGATATTAAATAAGTAAAAGAAAATCATAGTAGCTGCATGCACGCAATCTACACGTATTCATACTCAGATGTATACAAATATCTATTTAGCTAGCACCCTGGAGTTCATTCACACCGACGTAGGTGCAGATGAAGGTGAAAGTAGCAGCTTTGATATACTGAACAGCCTGTCCCGAGAGGCGATACATTAGGACACAGAAAGAAAGCACGTAGCGCCATTGCTATTGGGATTCAATAAAGAAAGAGATAACGGTAATATTTAGCTGCTTAATTAAAGAAGTCCTAAGGGCTTAGAAGGTGGAACTTTCTTCTTCCCTTCACTCATTGATGTTAATAAAATTGAGCAAACATAAAAAAATAATCAGGTTTTGGCAATGGGTGCTGATAGAGGGAACAAATGATGATATTTATTTATTTCTGTTTTAGATACTTATATTTATGTCTATCGGCGATTTAAAAGTTAACGTTTGAACTTTTACGCTTTTGGAGAGGTCAAAGACTTCGCCCTTTTTTACTTTCTCAAAAAAATTTTAAGTTCATCCCCATGATGCTGGATCACTGTACACATATTCCCTCAAGGTATGAGTGGGCGGGATGCAAAATTTGGCGGCAAGGCATGGCAAACATGTTCACGGATGGCTCGAAGTTGGACGAAAGGGTTGGTGGGGGAGTATTCTGTAAGGAGCCTCCCATCAAACTTAAATTCAGGCTTCCGCACCACTGTAGTGTTTTCTAAGCGGAGGTATTCACAATTAAGGAAGCAGTGGATTGGTTGCTTACCTCGGGAATTACCGTTAAGGAAGTAAATATTTACTCCGATAGCCAATCGGCAATTAGGGCCTTGGGCTCGTTGTTTGTGCGTTCGAGATTGGTCGGGAAATGTCTGGCTTCTCTCTCTCGATTGCATGCGAATACTCCGTCATCTGGCTCATTTGGGTTCCAGGTCACAGCGGCATAGAGGGAAACTGCTGGGCTGATGAGCTGGCTAGACAGGGAACTTTGGAGACGGTTTCGTCGCGAAATGAGAGGATTGGCGTTCCCTTAGGAACCTGTGGTCTGCACCTGGAAAGATGGGACTCGAGTCAACTCAGCGAGCGCTGGGCTGGTGCACAAACATGTAAGATCGTTCTGAAAGATCCTTCAGGCTACGGGTAGATCGGGGACTCTTGAGGGAACTCCTAAGGCTAACAAAGCCCCAGCTCTCGAATTTGGTGGGTATCCTTACCGGAAAGGGTCCGTTAGGTGTTTATGCGGTGAAACTTGGGACTGCCTCAAGTCCGGTCTGCAGAAGATGTCTTGAGGACAAGGTGGAATCATCTCTACACCTTCTTCTCAGCTGCCCTGCTCTCGTCTGGCAAAGATTTAGACATCTGGGCTCTCATTTTTTCGCTACGCCTGCGGATATAGCCGATCTAAATATCACAAATTTGGTGAAGTTCATCAGTAGCTTGTTGCGGCTAATTACGAACGCATATCAGCCACCGTTGGCATCGTCGTAAAATGCATGGTCATCATCGTCTCTAATCTCAAGGCTCCTTCTTCCTTCCCTTCTCCTTTCTCCTCTCCCCTGTATGGCATCACAACTGACGAATTTTCAATATTTGTCCAAGTGTGCCCTAAGCTAGGGCATTAACCTAACCTAACCTATTGGCATGGTAAACTGGCATAGGAAACTAAATTATTCTTACATTTCAGCTTGTTCAGCAGTTCTATGAAGAAAATAATGGTGATCATTTTTATGGAATATTTTAACCCCCTAACTCCTCACAGAAAATGTGACTTCATCTCCACAACTCCTGCAGAAGTCATTGTGAGGTACCCCCATTCTACTGTCTAGAGTGACAATAGTGCAGTGGCCAGTTATAACATCTGTAAGGACGCTGGTAGCTGATCTGTTGAATCCAAGCAGACATTTTGTTCTTTTAAGATTCAACTTTGGCCAGCGCGCTTTGGAAACCCTGCAGTTACTAGTCAGACACCATCTTCTATTGGTTTTCGCCATTACATCCAAGTCAATCGCAGTGCACAGTTCGTTTAGAGGAATGCTAAAGTCCTCTTCCACTCGCTGAAGTTCAAGCTCAGAGCCTTTCCTTGCACACTCATTCGCTCTTTCATTTCCCTTCTCTCCAGAGTGGCCGGCGACCCAACAAAGTGTGGTGTTGTGTTGTTAAATAAACGAGGGCGACTTCCTACGTCCTTTACCACATCTTGAATGATGCGCAGTGAGGCCAGTGTCTTATGAAATATATTTTTAATATGTTACTAAAGCTGAAGATGGTTCTATTGGCTAATCACTTCAACTGTTATTCAGGATTTGTTCTAGATCAAGAGATAAGCAAACACAAGTTTTCACCAACACATCCATTAACTGTAGCCACCGGACACACAATCCATTTTACCACTTCTCCTCGTCATAGAAATCATTCATATGAGTAAGCCTAATCGCGCGGTACCATTTACTAAGCAAGAAAAATATTCATAAAAACCGAAATTTTGGAATGATATGACATGCCATGATCCAAATACCAGTTCCAAGCGAAAAAAACTGTGCTAAAACTAATTTTATCAAGGCGAAAATCACTTAAGTGAAAGCGTCAGAGCACTGAGACGTAACTGAGCTAGCGCAGCCTCCCCAGGATCAGCTGAAGGGTTTGCAGGGGTCACCTGCATCCCCATTGCTGTCGCTGGTTCCACTAAGCCGAACTCATTTTCGCCCGGTAACAGGCTCTCTATAGAACTACGTATAGAGCCTGACGAAGATGCGCCGTCCAATAGGTATCCATCCTCAACCAGTAGCTTGCTTCCTCCAGGGACCTGATTTTAAGCCCTGGTCGTCTTGGTGGTGAATGAATTTTGGGCCTGCACATCCGATACCCAAGCCGCTGGAGATCCAGCGGGAGGATTGCCACAAGTGTGGGTACCCCGTGCAGAGTAGTCCTTGTTTGAACTCATTTCCATTTCTTTGGCCCAATTAATACTCTTCAAGGGAGCCACTGGTGAAGAGGAACCGTTATCGACAGTTCAAGTCTAGATCCGTAGTGTTCTGTTTTAACTCATTAATCACTCTATTTGTCATCCGACACCAAGGGATCTTACTGAGTTAAGTAGCAGTGTTACCTTGCGCAGGATGTGATTCTTCATCACGCACTAACGGTCTTGGCTTAGTAGAGGCTATGGGGTTGGAATAACCCTCTGTATTACGCATATCTACGCTCCAGAGCTATTATAGATATGATGGCAGGCAGTAATCTATTGGCTGCATATACTTACAAGATAGGGATTGCTAACACGGACAAATGCAGGAAATGCAAAAAGGATATAGAGGAAACTTTAGAGCACCTTCTGTGTCTTTGTCTGGTACTATCAAAAAAATGCTGGGAGCCGCATAGTTTGAGGGTCTGAAGAATGTCTCAAAAGTGGATCTTCCAGCGCTGCTGAGATTTCCTAAAAGCGTTGACATCCTTCGTGATGTCTACTTCAAATCTTAACCTAACCTAAACTACAAAGTGAATTCCAAAATAAACAAGACTAGCACCATGAAAATGTTTTAGATAGCGCCATCTTTTTAGTGAGTTAGTGCGTTGGAAGTTGGAAGTTACATCCCATTTGACTTTCAGTGAAAGATTGGTGGCATTCGGTTCAGTGCAAGCGAAGTTATTGCATCTAAAGTGTAAGTTTGTTTGTGCCATCGGTACAAAAATGAGTTTCTAACAAAGGGCTGATATCAAATTTTGTTTTGGTAAAACGTTTACCGAAACATTTGAATTGATGAAAAAAGCTTATGGCGATTATTGCCTAACTCGTGCCAGAGTTCATGAGTAGTTAGCACGTTTCAGAGATGGTTGTGGGGACATAAATGACAATGAACAACGGCCGCCCAAAATAAGTAATCAACGAAAACTCCTTCGAAATTGTTCGTAAATTTATCAAAACTAAACCGAAGTCATCTTTGAAATTCATGGAATCGAAGTTGAATATCGCCAAAACATCGATTTATCGCATTTTAACTGATCATTTGGGCTTACGAAAGGTCTGTGTGGACCGAGGTCGAGTGAGGAACTGATGACCAAAAATTGTCCGGAATTCAACATTTGAAAGACCTCATTGAAGAGGCGAGAAAAGACGAGAACTTCATTTACAACATTGATGAACACTGATGATGAAATGTTTTTCCAACATGAACCTGAAACTAAGCGTCAAAGTGCCGAATGGAAGGCCCCAGACGAGCCATCAACCAAAAAATCGCGTTTGGAGAAGTCAAAAATCAAGTCGATGCTCATTTGTTCTTATGATTCCACAAGAAGTTCGTGCCAACGGGCCAAACCGTCAATTCAATTTTCTATCTTGCCGTTTTGAAGGGTTTGTCGCATCACATTCGGCGAATTCGCCCTGAATACCGCGTAGGAGGAAGTTGGCGCTTATTGAAAGATATTGCACCACCTCATCCATCCACTCTTGTGACTGAGTTTTTGACAAGGAATCGCATTTGAACCATCAATCACTCACCGTATTCGCATGATATGACTTCCTGCGACTTCTACCTAATCGGAAAATTGCATTTGGCCATGAAAGAAAAACGTTTTGCGTTCGTAGAGTTCATCCAAAAGACTTGTACCGACATCCTGAAAGACATTCCGGAATCCGGTCAATGACTTGAAACACTCTTTCGTAAAGCTTTAAGATCGCGCAAAACAGTGTATCGAGGCCAGAGGGAACTATTTTGAATAAATAAACTCGAAGTTGTCAGAACAAAGCTCCTGTCGTTTTGTATTTTAGCTCAGTCTTGTTTATTTTGAACTTCACCCGGTATAAAATTTCTTCTTTTTTCAGCTAGCAGCTTAATTGCTTCTAAAATTGCGATGATTCCTGCTGATAAATCAGAGGCATGGGATGGCAGAACGCCAAATTTGAGTAAAGTGGAGTCGGTAGTTATAGCGTAGCTTGAGACTTTGTTAGCTTGCGAGCCAGCGCTGTAGATAAATGCACGATTTTTGAAGTTGCCTTTCATTTTAAGGAATTTTTCTTTGTATTCTGATTTACGTGTTTCGGATTTAATACTGCACAAGGTTGTCACCTATTTTTATATGAAAGAGGCAGCAACTAATACTTATTATCTTTTATCCTTTCCTAATGCAAGCCAAGCACATTAGTCATACCTTTTTAAAGATTTGTGGAAGTTCATAAATCTTTTGCGATTTGAAATTCATTTCCATATTTAGTTCTCTCATTCCCAAAGGACATACTTACAAATAACTGTAATAATATCGCTATCATTGCTCCCATTGGTTCGCTGTGCAGCTGAACCCACTCATCACTTAAGCTGTCTAATTTTACGAGGAGCCAAAAACTTTTTGTATTCCATTTGTGCATTCCTGCACAACTTTCATAAGCACTACGAGTATAATAATTTCAGATAAAATTTCTATATATAAACAAGAATAAAAATTTGAAATTGATAAGGCGAAACGACTTCGCTCTCCCACATTACGATGTTGATAACTTGCCAATTTAGCCCTAGAAAATAAGCAGCTACATGCGAATTGTGCCTTTGGTACACACACACACACACACACACATGCAAGTTGTAATGTAAATATGCGCATATGGGTGTGTAGAGGGCGGCAGTGCATTTGCCTGGCACTAACGACCAAATTGTTTTGTTGTTGTTGTTGTTGGTGGTGCACTTAACTGGTCTTTGGCCGTAGTACCAGAGACAACACATTCGTTGTCTGCTTTACATGTGAACTGTGATGAACCCGTTGGCTGGTTGGCTGGTTGGCTCGTTGGCGGCCAACAGGCATTAATGCGCCGGGCAGACAATCAGACAGCCACTAGGCCGCCAACTAAGTCGACCAGACCGTCGACCAGGCAGCTTGAAAGTCATACGGCCTAACAGTTGACTAACAGCTCCACCATCTAACCTTTGGTGTAGGTCTCGACCTGACAAACAACAGAAGCACTGTGGGCACCATGCCAATGAGCTGCTTTCTATACCTAAACATTTTGCTGGCATATGTGCGTATGTGTGCACATACGGTAAAATGGGGCGCTTGCACATATATTTAAATTCGTTTGTGTGTATTGCATTTTATTTTTATAAACTACTCCTTTCCTCATGATATGCATTGCAATTTTATTCCTTTGCGGCAAAAATGAAAACTCCAGCAGTTGTTTACCCAACTGACTTGAATCGATTCGACTTTTTTTGTACCCAATACATAAATGCAAGTGGGGCTTATTATTTTAACTATTAATTATTCAGTGTGCTGTCATTTCGCTTGGCCTTCGAAACATAAAATTGTCAGTCTGCTTATGAAACATGCGATGGAGATGTTTTGCGTTGCGATAAATCGAAAAATTGTGTTAAAATGTCGAAATCTTGCGAATCTGCGGGGGTTTTCACGAATCATAGAATATTAGATTACGAAGATTAAAGTGGAAAAATGAGTCCAACATTGGAATGACGCAATTTTAGATGAAGAGGTCTGTTAGCCAACACTTAAAGTAGGCTTAACTTTAGATAAGATTAAATTAGATTTGTGGGGGGTTGGACAAGTCCAAGCACTCAGTCAGGAGACCATTGTATTACACCCGGATAGATTTCAGTGGAAATAATAGAGAAAGGAAAGATAAAAAGTGGGTGGTAAGACGAAAAAAATGTGTTTGAGGTCACTCTTCCACAAATCTCTTGGATTCATTCATGAATCTTAAGAGATCCGGCAGAGGAAGAGTATGAACTTTATCCATACTCAGTATATCGCAACCCAATACCCTAAGTCTGATTCTGGAAAATGCAGGACAGCTACAGAGAAAATGCTCGGCAGTGCCGTCATTCTCCTAACACACTTTTAAAACAGCTTTCGCGCGCGGAGCGATGTTGACTGCACCGCTGTTGCCAGCGAACTGGGACTGGTTTCTAGTGGAAGGGGAAGTTCCAACGATCATTTTCCTCCACCAGCCGATTCGGTTGATCGCTTGGCAGACGCTCCGCGCGAGAAGACTCATTACTTTTCAATCAAACCCTGTAGGCATATCAGCCTGTCGACGACCCCCATGTGATTACACCCATCCGTACTCTCAAGTCCTTTCTGCTGAGTTTTAGGAGAAAGTTCGCTATTTTCCTGTTTGGTTCTTGCACAAAGCACTTGGCTACTCTGCGCGAGTTCAACCCAGACCAACGTCCTCTATGGGTAGACCTCATGAAGTCGGCAATCCATAGTTAAATCGATGCAGAATTGACACCAAGAAAGGGTTCAGCGCCCAATGGTGTGTATGCAGTACCTTCATTAGCCAGTTTAGATGGAGATGGAGGGAAGATTTCTCTTAATTACTGGCTGACGATGATGCTAACAATACCGCCGCTAGGGAAATGCATCCGGTACCACTAAATCTCAATATCCTTTGTCCTGTATTGAAAAAAGGCGACCCTCGTATATGCGCCAACTACCGGGGGATCTGTCTTATCGCCATCTCATATAAGGTTTTGCCGAACGAATTGTGTGAAAGACTAAAGTCGTATGCTAGCTTACTGATTGGACCTTATCAGTGTGGTTTTAGACCTGGAAAGTCCATCAACGACCAGATATTGACACTACGCCAAATCCTGGAAAAACCCCGTGAAAAAGATAACGATGTATCTTTGTCGATTATAAGGCTGCTTTCGATATCCCGATAAGGGATTGCCTATACGCCACAATGTCTGAGATCGGTATTTTCGCGATACTGATTCGTCTGACCCGTCCAGCTCTGTGAAGGAGGAAAAAACCTCTCCGAACATTTTAATACCACGCGAGATTCCCGACAAGGCGATCCATTGTCGTGCGACGTCTTCAACTTCCTCATGGAAAGGGTACTGCGAAGAGCAGGTATTTATCGAAATAGCACTATTTTCACCAAAAGTGTACAGCTCCTTGCATGCAGCTGATGACATTGACATCATAGGGCAGTGCAACCGCGATGTTACTGCAGCATTTTCCGCTATCGAAAGAGAGTCTAGCGGTTAACGAGGGTAAGACGAAAGTTTACATGGCGTTTGGGATCCAACATTTCAGCGGGTAACTATACTTCAGATGTTGTGAAGGAATTCATATATATTGGCACCGCCATCACAACAACAAACGATGTTAGCGTGGCGATAGGCCGACGAATCACCCTTGCTAATAGGTATTACTATGGGCTCAGAAAGCCAATGTGTAGCAGAGACCTCTCTCGCCCAACAAAACAAACACTCTACAAGACGCTGATCTTACCCATGCTACTCTATAGCGCTGAATCATGGTGCAGCCGCTCTTGAGGTATTCAATTTCTCAAACTTGAGAGATGAAATGAGAAACAAAAAAATGTAATGCGCTGGGTAAGAGCCGGTTCAAACCTCGCTTGTACTCCACTTTACCTATTTTCTATTCCATTTGCAATAAAATACGAAATAAAGTGAAGAGTATTAGCACACACACACACACAGACACTTGCAATCAAAGGCCCGGCATTGCATCCGTACTTGCACGCAAACCTCGCAAGCTTCTGTTTACACAGTCGTATCCTGATCCCGTTCTGTCGGCGTCTCTGCGCTTATATAAATCGAATTTTGCCGCCTGCTATGCGGTTTCCTCTTTACCACTTACACGTGTATGTATGTGTGTATGTATGTATGTATTGAATATAGGTGCGCAAGGTTCGTTTATTCCCAACGCTACCTTTTGCACTTCTGCCGCAACTTTGTTGAAATCGCCTTAAGTGTTTTCCAATGTTTGCGCTTTATTGCGGCCTTTGTAAATCCTTCATATCCTGCTACTCCTTTCATTCCATTACCGGCACGCCTTTCCTAACATCGACTTCTGCTGCAATACATACATACATACATTGCCGTTATGTTAGTGCATCCTGTGTAGTTGAAAGGACTGGCAACACAGCAATTGCAACTCTCTCCACAACCAACGCCCGCTAATGAGGTCAGGCACGGACAAATTGTTCGTTTGTGAAGCTAAACAAGTTTGCGGCTGTACTTTGTTGGTAGTTTGCACTTAATGCAGTCCGGCGTGTGGGGTAATGCGATAAAAGTGCATGAGATGTATAGAGATTTTGTGTTTACATTACATCAATGATGCTTGTACAGCTTCCTGGCAATTGGAAATTTAATTTGATGGGAGTGACAACAACAAATCGACTTTTCTCTGCTTTATTCGTACTCTATCCAGGTGAAGTTGATTGAGAGACATAAAAGGTATTCACCGGCCTAAGTTCATGCAGATTGAAGTGAGTAAAAGGTGCGTAATATTGCAGTGACGTAATTGTAGATAAGTTGTGTCAAAGGTTGAAATAGTAGGCGTTTGTAAACAAATAGGAAAAGTTAGGTTGAGTTAATGTAAGTAGGTGTGATAATGGAAGAGCGTATAAAAAGAAGAAAAGAAAAAAGTTGTTAAAAAATGGTAAAAAATATGCAGAATATTTTCAACTCAATCGTGTGGTTTCACTAGGGCTAAAGCTAAAGGGAAATGACCTGTTATTAAACCATAATTTACTTTGAGTTAGGTTAAACTGGCTGGCATTCGGCCACACATAGACCATTTAATTCCTAGTGATACCAGATACCTCTATTAAGATTTAAAGTATACATTACGAAGGATGTCACCGCTTTTAGGAAATCTAAGCAGCGCTGGAAGTTCCACTTTTGAGACCCCGTTCAGACCCTCAAACTGTGGGTTGTGCGGTTTTGATAATGTCGGAGAAAGGCACAGAAGGTGCTCTAAAGTTTCCTCGATATCCTCTCCGCACTTCGTGTACTTGTCGTTGCTAGCTACCCCTATCTTGTAAGTATGTGTAGCCAGATTATGGCCTGCCAGTATATCTATAATACAGCTGATGCACGGCCAGTGGCTTCAAAAAAAATCTGTTTTTTCTCAATTTTTTTCGAGGCAAAAAAGCGGCACACAGGAATAATCTTTTGCACTTATTTGAAGCTATGATTGAAGAGTAATAAACAATTTTTTAACGTAAATAAAAGAAGTAAATGGCGGACATATGAGGGCTCTCGCACAGCTTCTCGTTGCGCGCTAGTAAAACGGCATGTAAGATTGCGGTCGTAGTTTTCACCTGAAACACAAAAGAAAAATATTGTCTTATTCAAAAGGCTTTCCCGCATATAACAGACTACTCTTGTATAAAAATTTGAAAAAGATAACACTCAATTAATTATTGAAAAAAGTGCGTTTTTTCGCTATTTTTTTTTTTTTAAAAAAGGTGTTACATAAAATTTAGAATTTAGAATTAAAGAATTTTTTTTGTATTTTGTTAGTTAATTAGTTACGCATTTTAATTATCTTTATATAGATTATCTGTTTGAAACGATAACTTTCGTCGTTTTTTTTTAATCTTACACGCCATTTTCAAAAACATGGTTTTGAGAAAACGTGTTTCAAAATTTTCAGAAGGTAGACAGTATACTCACACGAGGAACTCCGAAATCGCTTTGAATTCCGCTATAAAATTTTCAGGGCTTATTTTCCTATAAAATGTACCTATATCTATCGATTTCAGTAAAAAAAAACGATTTTTTAAAGCCGACTGATAAGAGGCCCCCCTAAAGTATATAAAGTTTTTGTTTATCGCACTATTAGTCGTTACAATGACATTGGTAGCATCGCGAAACGTCATGGAGGCGGTAATCACAAGACTGCAACGTCACGTGAAACGGTTAACAAAGGGAAAAGGCGAATTGAGCGAAATCCCCTACAAAGTGCGAATCAAATGGCGAAAGAACTGAAAATATCTGAGCGTAACATCCGCCGCATACTGAAAAATAATCTCAAAGTCAAGCCGTAAAAGATCCAAAAGGCGCATGATTTCACACCAAAGCAGCAACAAGTCAGACTTGAGAGAGCGAAGAGCAATTCGTAAACTCCCCGAACGATAGGGTTTATTTGACCGACCGTTCATACGAGAATTTTAGTCATCGATTGGCCACCAGGAAGCAGCATCCGCCACCAGGTAATGGTTTGGACCGCAGCGACGCAGATGGACGCTCTCCAATCGTTTTCATCGAGCCTGACGTCAAGGTAAATGTGAAATATTATCGGAAAAGTATTTTGGAAGTTGCTTTGGAGCGGTGGGCAGACAAACATTTCGGTGGCAGACCATAGACGTTTTAACAGGACTCGGCACCGTCTCACAAAGCTCGAGTGAACCAAGAATGGCTAAAAAACAACGTTCCGAACTTCATAACGTCCGCACAATGGCTCTCAAATTCACCAGACGTGCATCCAATGGATTATTCTCTTTAGGCGATTTTGAAGAGCAAAATCCGAACCAAAATATTCACCAGTCTCGAGGCGCTGAAAAAATTCATTGTCCGCGAATGGGTCAAAATACCTGCAAGTCACATTCGGGCTGCTTGCGATTCATTTCTGGACCGTCTCACGGCCATTGGCAAGGCAAAAGGTGGTCATACCGAGCAAAAGTAAATTGGTTCTTAATTTTGTATTATTTTCAAACATTTTTTGCTTTGAATTGAATAAAAGTAATTACATAAACTAAATTTCGGGCCTTTTTAATTGGTTACCCTTCGAGTGCCAGACCCTACACTTTATAATAATTTCGGGTTGCATTGATATTGCCCTTGATGCAGTCTTATAAGTTTTGCTTGGATTTCAGGCTCAATTGCAAACAAGACGGCATTAGTTTCTAAAAAAAATGCGATAATGCAAAATGTTTGGCGGAAATTGTTCTCCCTCGCCTTGAGCAACTGTAAGCTCTCGTCCACTTGACTAAGGCAATATTATACAAGCTGGCGCAAATTTAATCATCCCATTTTGTTTTTGAATAACTTTTATACTAAATAAAAAAATGATTTTAAGTGATGAAAATCTCTATTTCGACATTTACGTACTCCACTGCTTATCTATTTGTATACTGCAGCTGTCTAATTCACAAGTGTCAGATATGATTGACGTATTTAAATAGCGCCATTGGAGTTGCGCCACCTTGTAGTTACTGTACATTTGATGATCAACGCTTATTTGCAATAGACAAGTATATTATGGGGTTAGGGGTAGTCAGAAATTTTTTCAATTTCTTAAAGTAAAATATCTTAAAAATATTGTGTGAAAATTTGAAATGAATCCGACAAATATTTTTCGAGTTATTCAACAGTCAACAAACAACGCTCAGGTGCTCCGTTAATCGATAGCAAAACTTTAAGTGCGTTTTTCTAAAAACTATGTTTTTTGAACTGGTGATCACTGTCGGTAGATTTCAATAAAATTTATACAGCTTTTGAGTAACATAAAAAACTCGTGCCTGATCGAAGGATTTTTTTCAAAAATTTAAATTTTGACGTGATAACGTCTTATAATTCGATTTAACAAGCTGCACGCACGAAAAAATGTGTCGTTACCTTGCTCATTTAACGTTACCTTGCGCATTTGTCGTTACCTTGCTCATTTGTCGTTACCTTGCTCATTTGTCGTTACCTTGAATGAACTGCAAGCAACTGCAAGCAAACAAAGCAAACGAAAGGCAACGTTCGACATCTTGCTCTCTCCTATTTAAGTGAGCGTATATATGTATGTATATGCGCATATGTACATATATGTGTTTTATGTATATGTATTTGCATATGCCTTCTTCCAGTGTGCATGGTAATGAACCATTTCTCTGTTGAGAATAGGACGATGATAAAAAAGTAGGAAATGAAAGGGAGTGTTTCGAGTGTAAAGTGTCTTGAAAAAGTCAAATCGATGATGGTGTCTCTTAGTGTCTGATGCACAATCGAAATTGAACATATCTTTTATGAATTTGATAAATGTTTCGTCATTTTTCACGTTTGTGTAAATGTAACTTGACCTATTCCATTGCAATTCCATTTACCTCCTCCTCTATATCCATACAAAAAATCTATTAAGCAAATAAAATTAAAATTTTGTTTTGAAAATTGCAACCATTCCATCAACATTTTCTAATGACGTTGTCACGTTAAACTATCGTCAGTAAACCGACTTTTTTTAACAATTAATTATCGGTTTTTTCTCGAAAATGTGAGACCGCCGTATTGTTAATTTTGAAAAAAAAGCTGCCAAGCTGCGGCACAAGATTATTTATTAATAAAACTAATTTATCTTGTCCGATTGATTTTAGATGAATCTCCAAGGGCCTGTGATGATCACCGCAAGGGACTTCTGGAGAAACGGCCTCCACAGAAACAGCGATAACTTTTACAATTATTTTGCTAAAGTCAAGTCAAAACGTTATGTATTAATGCTATGTTTTTATTTTTATATAAAATAAAGCTAAAACAAAATATTGAAAATCATCATTTTTTCAGACCTCCGACTACCCCTAACCCCTTATAATACATACATAAGAATACATATGTACTTAGGTATGTCTAATTCACGAATAAAAATGGTCACATTTACCACTCATCAAAGTCAATTCAATTTTCAAATGCGCTCAAGCGGCTCAAGTTTAGTTACCGTTACAATTTATCTCTTTACTTTTGTCTTTATTTTCAATTTTTTTATTTTTATTTTTATTTTTATTTTTTTCTTTAACTTTTTTAATGCCTTCTGTTTTGCGCTAGCGTTTGAAGTCCAATATCTTCCGCTTCCCGGCCGCTGACATTGTTTTTAAACAAATTCTACAACTTGCCACATATTTGCCAGCAGACCACACAAATGTGGTTATAAACAAAGCTTCGAGTGCATTAAAATAAAATAGAGGCTGCAAACAAACCGGTGAGCGGGTAAAGGTAGGTAGGCCGTATTTTATTGAACGCCTTTTGTGCAGTCGATTATAAAGTTAAATGGCGCTGCTACGAGCAGAGACACACGCACAACAAAGCTTGGGTCTGATTTTGCTGATTTGTTGCCTCAACACAAAAATGGGTCGGCTTTGATATGGGTAAACGAGTAGACTTGCACGCCTTAACCCAACTTTGTGCACATTTCCCCGTTTACCATCGCGAGGATGACAAGCCACAGAGCCAGCCCAACAGGCAGACAAAAAACGGCAGTGTAAGCAAAAAAATACATGCATACCTACAAACATACATACATACATCCATACATACATCCCTACATACAAATGTACATATTTCTGTTTTCATTTTGTTTACATCTTCAGATCAATGAATGCTGTCTGGCAACATTTTTGCTCTGCGCGCGACAATAATAAACATCGTAGCCATTGGCGTGAAGAGGGAAGAGGGAAGGATTTATGTATGTTTGTACATATGTAAGTTGCTTGGACTTGGCTGATCTATTATTCGAAAAGTTGTTGTGTATTTAGCTTTTGTGTTATTCGCTGCTGAAAAACAATAGCAATAATGCGGGATGCGGGGAGAAAATTCTGGCACGAGAATAAAAATAATAGGAGCCTCACTCTCAACGAAACACTTATTGATAAGTTGTGACCATTTGTTTGTTTTCCATTTAATTTTTGTTTGAAAATATAGCTCAATCTTCCGCAAAACCAAACCCATATAAATCTAAGTTTCAAACTTAGAGCAAAATTTCGAGTGGGCAATTTTATAGCCCATTGAATTTTGGTGTAATAAAGTGAGAGTTTCGAGTAGTTCATTTCCTCGCATACGGGTTGTTCGGGTTGGATACCACATAATTTGGCAATAGCTAAAAAAAACGCGCTTTTTGATTGCTTAGAAAAATGGTTCAAACGGGTGCAAAAATGTACTGATCTGCAGGAAAAATATTTAAACTTAAGTGGCTAGCCTCGTGACTTTCACGTTGTGTCCATCGCAGCTCAATCGCAGTGCAATCAGGTTAAAGGAGGATGGCCTCTAGAGACAATGTTTCAAGTGACATGGTAGTATTTTTAGGCAGTTACCACTGCATTTCTCCGAACTTCGAACAGATCTCTCTATCCACAAACTGGAGTTTGAGGGTCGTGTCAGCGCAATCTTCCCAAGTAGACTGGGTTAGAATTGAGGAAAATCTGTACCACGGCTGGTACCTCCGTTTTCGCTGACGGTTCCAAGATGGAATTGGGAGTCGAAGCAGGGGTTTTCTCTAAATCAGCCAATTTATTTATCTCCTTTAAACTGCCGAATACTGCTGGTATTTTTAAAGCAGAACTCTGTGCAATCCTGCAGGCATGCAAAACGCGTAGGGAACGTGGGAGCTAGAGCAATATCAGCATTCTTTCCTTTAGTCAATCTGCGATCAATGCACTGACGACGTCATAGTTCAAATCTGAACTGATCAACTACTGTAAGGTGGAGTTCAAATCTCTTGGCTATGCAGGTAGCATTTCACTGATCTGAGTTCCAGGACATACAAACATAGAGAGAAATGAAATTGCTAATTAGCTTGCCAGGAAGAGGTCGACTGAATTGGTCTGAAAGGTCTCCTACTCGGTCATCGGAATCCACCTGACTGTTGTTAAAGGGGAATGGCACAACATATTTCTCAAAAAAGCGCAGGGCAGATGGAGCTCCATTTCTTCGAGTGCTGTTTCGAAAACCCTTTGACTCCAGTTCAATAGACGCAGCACGCAGAAAGTTTTGGGGGGCGAAGAGGACTCCCCGTCATTCAATTTCCAAACTCGTAGCTGGGTTTACCAGTCATTGTAGGACCGGCACATACGCAGAAAAGCTGGATTTACCATTTAGTGCCCATCGCAGAAGCTGTGGCGACCTTTCAGAGAAGAAGACTGTTCAGCAGGCAGTCATCATCATCATCATCATTCTTAAGTCTTCGTTGCGGAGCCAACTACTACTTCGTAGGGCTAAAGTACAATTTTTCCATTTTGTGCGATTCTCGGATATATTTTTCACTACCTATCCGGTGATTATTTTGTCCACGGCTTTGTATTCCCATTCGATGCAGCATCGCTAAGAGCGCCTAGGTCTGCCTCTTCTGCGCTGCCCTTGGGGGTTCCAGTCTAGCGCTTCTCTGCTAATTTCAGTGCCACCTTTGCGTAGGGTATGGCCAAGCCATCTCCGTTTATATTCTCTTACTTCAGTTGCGATTGTTGTAATGTGCATTTCTTTGGACTGTCACACCGCGCGAAAATTTTCAAATACACCTCTTGCTTTTTGCAATCTTACATCAGTTTTTCATCCGCTTTCCACAGTGCAGGCTTCCTCCGGCTTCCACGTATTCCAATATGCACACATTTTCAATATTTTCCTCTCCGATATTTTACAATGTTCGGGGCCATTGCTTCCATCTAAAACCCGCCAACCTTCTCTATTATATCAACTGCTCTGGTTGAAGGCAGATATTTGGCCGTTGGAGGTCTCAGAATGATATCAAAACGGCGATTTAGTGCTACTTAGGAAGTCCCAGAGTGGTACTTGAACCATTTGTCCCACCTACCCACCGTCAACCCTCGTATATGAGAATGTATCAAAATTTATTATATGTATGTTTAATGATCTCGTTTGCATACCTCCTCAAACTCGTCCGCCTTTGACTCACCCCCAGCCTATTAGCTCCTCTCACCCGTTTAAAAAGTGAGAGCCAAGCTATCTAAACCTCAACCTCGTTAATGAGACTAGCCACTTCACAGCTGAGGAGTGGACGATGAGATACTGACCACTTCATAAACCTCTAGGCAGCTGATGTAGAAACGACTCGTAAGTTAGTTGAAGCCTCGCTGCATAGTGTCCATCTGATTCAGTAGTGTCTGATTAAAACTCTATCACTACCACAGCCATTACCATCCTAAGAAGCACCTTCAATGCCTTCGCTGTACTAGTGACCTTGTATATCTGACTGATTTGTCACGGGACTAGTCTGCGTCTTCTTCTTCTTGATTGACGCGTTAACAGCTTTTGCGATTTTGGACAAGTTTAACAAAACGCACTAGTCGTTTGCTGACCGGCGCCAGTTGGACGCACCGAATGAAGCTAAGGCCTTCCCTACCTGATCTTACCAACGCCGAGGAGGCCTTTCCCTCCTCTTCTGACACCAGCTGGTACCGCATCGAATACATTCAGAGCCGCGCCGATTGTATCCATTCAGACGACATGACCCAGCTAACGAAGCCGCTGGATCTTTATTTGCTGCGCTATGTCTATGTCCTCGTAAATCTCACACATCACGAGTAGCCAACATCGCAAAGGTGCAAGACTCTTCTTCAGAATCATGCTCTCAAACACTGCGATGGACGCCTTATCGGAAGTTGTTATCATCTAAGCTTCTGCGCCGTACATTAGGACGGGCATGATGAGAGTCTTGTAGAATGTTACAATAGTTTTGTTCGTCGAGAGAGGACTTTACTACTCAATTGGCTACTTAGTCCAAAGAAGCACTTTTTGGCAAGTGAGATTCTCATTAGATTTCAAGGCTGACATTGTTTTCGGAGTTAATTCTGGACCCTAGATAAACGCAGTCTTTTTTTTCTAAATACCACAAGTAGCCAAAAGTGGTATAAATATCTCTTACTTGCACGGGGAGACAAACTCGAAGGTGCGCTCCCCAATCGGCTCATCAGCCGTACGATTTTCTGCAATACTGCTGTGGTATTGTATTTTTAGAAGTTTGGTAGCAATGTATCCGTATGGCGCTGAAGAGGAAGTTACACCCAAAGGGAGGCATTCCTCGACTTCGTGCCAACCATCAGGGAGGCTAGGGCCTTTATTTCGATCTGTCTTTCGGAATAACTATGTAATTCCTTAAAATGTATTCCGAGTAATCCGGAAAAATAAATTTAAGTGTAATGAGCAGCTTCTCGGTTAGGTTAAGTAAGGTTAGCCTGGTTGGCAATAAGCCACGCATAGACCTTTTGATCCCTGGCGATACGAGATGAAGACCGACCTCTATGAATACTGAAAAGAGACACCATGTAGGATGTCAGCGCTTTTGGAAAATCTAAGCAGAGCTGGGAAATCCGAGACATTCTCCAGGCCGTCAAACAATGGGGCTCCCAGGCATTTTAAACGTGTTTTTAATATTGCCGTACAAACTTCTCGGTTGGGGAAATAAGATTCTGAAGGAAGTCTGATAAAGCGAGCTGCTGACAGGCAAACACTGACAACTTTCGTAGAACCTAAAATCACTAAAGCCTTTTGTCTTGAAATTGAAATTTGAGACTCCATTTCACTCATATGTTGTTCGCTTTGTGCTAGGTGAAAATGATCGTGGGAATCGGGGTTGATTACAGCATTCTGCGGCAAGATGTAGAAAAGGCGGTGCTTAAGCCGATGTAATTTTTTACAAATGTTTTTAAGTGCATACATACAAACATCCACATGGAGTCTTACGCAACACACCTCACTGCCAGCGCCGATGACGCCAACTCAGTCACACGCTACTTTTCACTTTCATTCATTTCACTCTAATTTCATGCGGCACCACCGCTGCAGCTCCTCCGATTTCATTCAGTAGACGCACAAAGCAAAAGCCGCAGATATGTGCAGTGGTGCGTTAAACACAAGCAACCGAATTAGGGCAAACAGCAATTGTGATTTCTGCTAAACACTCACACACGCACGCGTACACATTTCTAGCCTCAGATTTCGCATGAAAGTACTTTTTTTCGGCCGCATTTTCCCATTGCTCGCATTGCAAGGAGGTTGCGAATGCGTTTGTGCGTTGCCTTGGCTATGCGTCCGCCCCATAATTGAATGTAGGCGATTGCAGCTGCACCAAACGTAACAATAAGAGCTGCAACGGCGATCAACAGCAAAATCGGCAATCATAATAATTGCGCCCGTGCGACACTTTGCCACCAATAACGTTTGGGCCATCGAGAGTCACAGCGCGGACAACAGTTTGCCTGGTTGGCTGTCTGGTTGGAAGGCTAGCTGCGTTTGCCATTAACGCACTCGTCGGTGGGCTAAAATTGGAGCACACGCGGCCAGCAAGTACGGCAACAGCAACGGCACAACAACAACGATTGACTAGCAATTGCGTGCCGCAACAAAAGTGAAGGTAAACCGGTTGCTCTGTTAGTTGGTAGGTTGGTCGCCACCAAGATTGGACATTGTCTGCATGCGTGTCAACACAGCTTCAGCGCCTCCTACTTCTCCTCCTCCTTGAGGCAACCACCTAACATAGCGTTGCAAGCCTGCACCTACAATTGTTGCTGCGACAGATTTGTCACACTGGCACTAGCGCCTATCGCCGCCATAAACTCCGAGCTCCAATTTTAGGCAGCGCTCTTGGCTGCCGGACTGCTAAGGCGGCAATGCGTGCCACGCCATTCGGGGCGTCACGTTTTCCGGCTAGCCATTTAGGTTCAAAGTATAGCGGCCTATGTAGCGGAGTGGCTTTGTGTGTAACAAATTGGCTGTTAGATCGAAAGGCATGGGTTCAAATCCGCTTCGAGTTGATAGAATAGACTATAATTCCATAGGTAGATTTTTTGTTAAGCAAAGGCTAGGCTTCTCTTCTAAAACCCATCATCGATTTGGATGTGAAATTAAGCGGTACAGTTCCACACACCAGGAGTTGGTGCAGTTGTTCGGCCCAAACTTGCCAAATTTATATTCCTATTATTGACATTAAATCGGTTTTGGGGTTGGTTGGTCCGCTAGCAGCGCGCTAAGTGATTTTAAACTAATTGCAAAGCGGCGCGTATTTTTGGCTTAAAGCTGCCATAAGTATTGTTGCCACTTTGCACAGTTATGCGCAATTTATGTATGTGTGTTTTCAGTTAATTTATTTCGAAATGATTTTATTTACTTTTCACACAAAATCAACGGCTTCGCTTAATTTCATTTGCATGGCTTGCACTTCCACTTAAGTATGAATATAATAATCAAATTAATTTGTTTACTAAGTAAATAAAAAAATGTAATGTGTTAAATGGGGCAAATAAAATTTATTTAAATTGGAAAATAAAGAGTTTTTTTTAATAGCGTCGCTTGGATGTTGACCGCCTACAGACCAAAAACGCGCTTCGGTGATAATTTTCGTTGTTTCTCTCAGGCAGAAAGGTGAGCCGAGAGTAGGGAGGATAAGTGAGGTGTGCGTATTATATAGTTTTCAGGTTCAGGGGACCCGGTGGTAGAGAGCTCGCAAATTTAGGGTATTTTCAGGAATTGTTTTTTACAATAAAAAAATTAAAAACGATATTTAATTTGTTTAGGCTTTTTATTTAAGTTCTTTTACATACAAAAACAAAAAAAGTGCGTGTAGCGTAGTACAGATAACAGAAGGGAAACTTTCAAGGCAGGCAAAGAAAGAGGGAGAGACCCGAGAGCGAATGAGAGAGAGAGAGAGCGAGAGAGAAAGAATATATATCTAAATAATTTCACAACATTTACAGAGAATACAAATAGACAAAATTTACAAAAACCGGAGAAGGGTCGATCGGTGTAGGCAAACCGTGGCAACAACGCGCACTACTCCGAGCGTTTATCACCCGCATAAACGCAGCGATTCCGCAGGGCAATACAAATAAATCTAACGCCAGAATGGGTAGCACTTTATACAGGGTTGCCCATATTCGACGGATTTCGATGACTCTTTGAGTCCATTTCAATCGGCGAGGCTTGACCGCAGGCAACAATCTTTGCGTCAATTGAATCTTATACGGGAATAAATGCAAATCAATGCTGATAATTCATTGGAAAGTGGTCCGAGCAATGCCCAACTGCTGAGAACGGCGATTTTGGGATGTCCTTGGCGACGTCTCAACACTGGCCCGTACAAGAGCAATTGGATTAGAAAGAGCACCACCAGTCGAAAACCTTTCGTACAAACGTTTAATGGTGTTCTTAGAATGCGCACTTTTCACATTATTTAATTTCTTATACGCACTTTGAGTTTTCACAATTGACTTCTTTTGTTGAATGTAAATTTCAACAATTTGAGAGCGCTCGCTTCGCGTGTACTGTTCCACGGTAAAAATCTGCCTGGACTGACGCTTCCAACGCGGTATGTCATTAAGCGATCTGACGTCTCTGTCTGGGTTGTCAGATGGGTCCGTCGAATATTGGCAACCCTGTAGTACGCACAAGCACTATCCAGAAAACGGAAATAAGCGCCAAAAACATTGGGACTAGAAAACGCCCCAAACAGTAGGCACCAAGGAAATATAATGCCAAAGGGTAGGCACCAAAAATATATTTCCTGCAAGTGTGCACCAACAAACAAGCGCCTAAAAGTAGGCAGTGTTATTTCTCACTAGAAATCAGCAACCACAAGGAAAAACTCAGGCAAAATAGCCTAAAGTGTATGTAAGATATATATAAGGTATAGCTCTCTCTCTCCTTTTCCTCTACGTTATATATTTTTTTCTCTCGCGGAACGAAAATGCTCAAAACGTTGCTTGGCCTTGAAATTTTACTCTCCATTCAATGCTCGTCCATCGACGCCTAAGAAGTTTCACTGGAATTATATCTGTGACTTGGAAAATTTGTAATAACAAATACTTTTAATATATTTCTTAAATTCTTCAAAGATTTTGAATTGATTGAATTTTTTATTGAGAAATATCTAAATTCGTACATTTGTTGGACTCTTTGATACGATCTTTTATGAAATTTAATCATTTCTTATACAACCAACTTTTCCAACGAGAAAAGATTGGAAAAATGGAATAATGGACAATAGAAGTGGAGTCAGTATCTGTACAGATAGTTCCATATACTGATGGAACAAGTAGGCGGAGGCTTTCACTCTGAGGAAATGAGTGCCAGCATTTCCTTCGGGCTATCGGATCATTGTAGCGTATTTTAAACTGCAATTCTGGCTGTCAGGGAAAGCTTGTTGGTCTTAAAGTAAAGTGCTCTTACCAAAAGATAAATATAAATCGGCCTGAAATCATTAAAAAATAAATAAATAATTGGCGCGTACACTTCTGTTAGGTGTTTGGCCGAGCTCCTCCTCCTATTTGTGGTGTGCGTCTTGATGTTGTTCCACAAATGGAGGGACCTACAGTTTCAAGCCGACTCCGAACGGCAGATATTTTTATGAGGAGCTTTTTCATGGCAGAAATACACTCAGAGGTTTGCCATTGCCTGCCGAGGGGCGACCGCTATTAGAAAAATGTTTTTATTAATTTTGCTTTCACCGAGATTCGAACCAACGACCTCTCTGTGAATTCCGAATGGTAATCACGCACCAACCCATTCGGCTACGGCGGCCGATTACAATCACTTAATATTAACTCGAAAACAGTAAAAGGATGTATCGACATTTTGACAGAACTATCAAAGTACATACTTTGTAATAAACGTGCTCTGGGTGCCGAGTCACAGAGACTATAATAAATAGTAGGCAACTGCAAAGCAGATGAGCTAACGAGGTTGGGTACCACATTACCGCTCCAACCGGACAAAGCGAACATACCTATACCTTTAACAACTTGTAAGCTGCTTATAGATAAACACACGACCAGTGCTGCCAACAGGCTATGAACTCAGTCCCTGACCTGTGCAACAAGTAGAATGGCGTGGCCAGAATGGAACATGGGCCGCATAAATCGACTGTTGAAACTGAACAGGAAGGATGCAAGAAATTTGTTTGGTGCTCTAATAGGGCACTGCCTAATTGGAAGGCATGCCAGCAGACTGGGAGCATCCTATAACGACTACTGCAGAAACTATATCGACATTGAAGAAGAAGAGACTACAGAACACTCTCTATGTGTGTCTCTAGGTAGAAGAAGATTCAATATTCTAGGAACAAGTTTTTTGAATAACTTGGCAGATGTAGCCAATTCAAAACTAACAGGAATTGTTAGATACATTAAACCGAAACGTTGGTGTAATGAGGACAGTGCAGAGTGAGAAGAGCGGAGAGGGGAAAGCCCTGGTGGCATCACAATGGACCTAAAGCAGGCCTAGGTGTGTCAATTGGCAACCACCACACCTATCTACCCTACCTATGCAACCGTTTTACAATGCATAAAAGAGCGATTTGGAATCAGGTGATCTGTGCTGTGGGCATTTTTTGACGACCAGCTGAGAGTGTTTTTACTAATGGATCTATACAATGATGATATAACGGCCAAAGTTACTCTCTCTCTTGCTTCGGATGGCCAAATCTTTTGCTCTAATATTCTTCTTCATACCTACTGAAGAATGATTGAATGCAAGATTGTGCCTTCTGAATTTGCTGTGACGTCATCTCTTCAAACAAATTAACAAAAGGAAAAAAAATTACGAGTTTGTGAAGATGAAAAGTAAGCAAAAGCATTGGGAACTAGCAGACACAAGAAATTATACAAACACTTTCTTACCATAGCGCCATCGTCGAAAAAAAACAACGTCAGAAAACTGCATTTGGAAGTATTTTTATAATTCGTGCTTGCACAATTTAACACGCGGCTCTTCATTTTCATTAGTTTGTTTAGTTTAAAAATCTCAAATCTTTCAATAAAAATATTACCAAGCCATTCACTGAATATTTACAAATAAGTAACTTCTCTTCCTTTTGGTTGAAGAGATGGCGTCATCGGTTGTAAAAACGTGAAAAATAGTGTGAAATAGCGGTTTTAGGAAGGCGCCACCTTCTTTATTCCGTACGCCGTTATTCCCACTCTCTTCTCTTCCACTATTTCACTCTCCCTCCCTCTTCACACTTTCTTTCCACACAAATGCACATAAGCTGTATTCGGAGAGGTCGAGGTGAAAGCGAACGGGTCAAATGACACGTTAAAGCATCACTGACACATTCGCAACGCACGCAGCGCACACAACGCACACACTGACGACTGGAGTTGTTGTGCTCTGTTGGGGATTCGTTAAGAAGAACTAACTGTGCGTGTTTTTACACTTATTGTTGTTATAAGTACCTTTTTAGCGAACGAGTCGCATAATTGATTTATTGTGTTTAGTGAAATGAAAGTTCAAGAAAGCAACAACAGCAACAAAAACAAAGAGCAATAACAATAACAGCATCATTTCGAGTAATGCAGGCAACAAAGTAAATATCATCATTTTAGCAGTAAATACAAGTAGTTGGCAAATGAGCTGTGGGATAACGAAACAGGGTCAAGTGGGAACAATGCGCATAACAGCAAAATACTGTTAGATATACTCGTCGCTCACATATGAATGGGAATAAGTTTACATACTTACATTTACTCGCACATAAATTTAGATAAAAGTGCAGTAGTTTAAAGGAAGAAATGAAAATGAAAATGAATTTCTAATAAGCGCTTAATGAGCATTAAACTTAAATATTTAAAAAGGTATCAGTTTAAGTGCCGAAAAAATATCAAAAAAGGAAAGGAACTTCCTAATTTTCGAAGCACAATTGGAAATACTTACAAGTAAATTTTAAAATAGAAAAGAAATAAAGGGTATGGATGAGAAGAGGTATTCCCATGAACTTCTTAAAGTAGAGTCCACCGCGTAGAAAGCAATTTGGGAAGCAATGAGATGCATACGCAGACTTTATAATAGCGTTATATAGGCGGTTCGGACCATTTATTCATTTATAATTTAAGTAAAAAAAAAGTCAATTTTTTACTAGCATTTTTAACAAAAAGTATTTAATTTTTCCACTTTCTTCACCCTTTTCAAATGCGATCTTTTGTAAGGGAGTATCAGAATTCTAATGTCACAAGTGAGCAAACATTTAATAATTGAATCCTGGCCCAACGGCATATAATTTTTGTAGTCCAAGTGGCAAATTGTGTAATATCTTAAAATATTTTCCAAATTTTTTTCTTCATATTTTTTTTTACAAAAGCGCAATAGTTACATAATTCGCTCATTTCGCACCAAATGCAAGTTGAAAAAATATATTTTATAGAAAAGACTTCACCATGGCCGAGGTCGCAAAGTTTGACAGCGGCATTACTAGCAACGCACGTAGACCGCTGAATGACAACAAAAGTCACCGTCCTTGTCGTGTGTTTCTCATAAAAGTGATTAAATATCCCTTGTTAAATGAGTGCTCGCAATTTGTGATGTGGGTCTTTTACGTTTTTCTACAGTTTTATGCTATCTCCGTTCGGCAGATGGCTTCTATGAGAAGCCTATCAAGACATGCGGAGTAATGCCATTGCCTACCAAGAAATGGCCGCTACCAAAAGAAAACTGTTTCACCATTTGAAGCATAACGTACACAGTGAACTTTGAATCCGGACAAACCAAATGGGAGTCACGCACAAATCCATTCAACTGCGGCTGCCGCATTAACTCATTTGTGAAATGCAAGTCGTGCATACTGGCGGGCAATACTGGAGCTACACGTGCAGGCTAATAGTACTTGTAGGTATGTGGGTACGTGCGCATGTACTCGTATGTTAATGGGATAATTCGGACTTCCTTACGCTTACTGCACAGCATAAGGGTAAATGCTAATTTATTTATTTATTTAAATTTAATTTAAGTTTACTTCCATTCTTGTATTTGCTCTACATTATTTCTGCTTTCTTGTGTTTTAAGCTTCAGTTATTCGCTCCACAAAGATTGGCTTAAAAATTTTGTTGAAAATTCAAAAATATTAATAAACTTGAAAGACCTCAGACTGCGTTTTTTGTACTTCGTGGAGTACGGATTTTCTTATTAATTCTAATAAAATGGAAAGCAGAAAGTTCAACAGATCACGTAAAAGTACAAATCTATATCTGGACCTCAGGGGGACTTTCAAATCGCCCTAATGACAAAAAGATTGGTCGATTTCAAAAAATTTGTGCAGCTTTACGTGAAAAAACGTGCCTCATATGGTAAGAACTACAAAGGCAGAACTGCGATGGAAATCACCGAAAGAAACGCACAAAATCCTTAAGATTGCATAAAATTTCGCTCTTCTAACAGGAAAAATTATAGAAATGGCAAATGTTGCAGCCAGCAAATCCACTATTCGAAAGACTATTCTAGAAACGGCTTATCTGAAACATAAAAAAATTACAAAAAAAAACACCTTTGAAAAAAATTCACAAAAAAATTCACATACAAATAACGATCCCGGTAAATGGAAAAGAGTAGTACTTAGTGGCGAAAAAAAGTTCAATCTGGATGGGTCGTATGGGTACAATTACTATTCCGTTGACTTAAGAAAGGAGGAAAAGTGAGTCGACATTACAGTCTTCAGGGCTGTGGCGTTATGGGATGGGGAGCAATATCGTACTGAGGCGCGTTCGAATTGAAAATTGTACAGGGTTTGATTGAAAAGTAATGAGCCTTCCCGCGCGGAGCGTCTGCCAAACGATCAACCGAATCGGCTGGTGGGGGAAAATGATCGTTGGACCTTCCCCTTCCACTAGAAACCGGTCCCAGTTCGCTGGCAACAGCGGTGCAGTCAACATCGCTCCGCGCGTGAAAGCTATTTTAAAGTGTGTTAGGATTTTGCAGTGGCGAAAATGCAGCGATCGTTGGAGCAACGTTACTCGATCAAATTTTGCGTAAAGCTAAACAAAACGAGTACCGAAACCATTGGGCTACTCAATGAGGCTTACGGGGGCCAATCTCTGTCCAGTGCCCAAGTAAAACGGTGGCACAAGTAGTTCAAGGAAGGCCGGGGGGACGTTGAAAACGAAGAGCGATCTGGAAGGCCTTCGACGACGCAAACATACGCCTTCCTCTGCACCTAAGCATTGGCCAAAATGTGGGTTCCGGTGCTTCCTCACCCTCCTTACAGCCCAGACATGTCCCCTCCGGACTTCTTCTTGTTCCCGCGCTTGAAAAAAGCTGAATGGGAGGCGTTTCGACTCCATCGAGATAGCCGAATTGAACGCGACTCCGGCGGATGAGTTTAAAAAATGTTTTCTGCAGTGAACGGACCGCTACCAGCGGTGTATTGACGCTCATGGGTCCTATTTTGAAGAATTTTAGTTGTATAAGCCAAAAGGTTTAATAAAACTGCTTAAAAAAAATAAAGCTCATTACTTTTCAATCAGACCCTGTAGACTACAAAATAACGTTAAACAGCCATGAAGCTCTGTTGGAATCAGCTTTTCCCGAGATTCCTGACACATTTGGACCTATTAATTGGATCTTTCAGCAAAATCAGCGACCCATTCATTACCAACGCAGGCGTAAGACAAGGTTACCCCCTCTTACGCCATCGTCCTAGACGAGGTTATGAGCCAATTGACCCTGCACAAAAGAGATATCGTAAGGAGTTTCAACAGACATCTTGAAGACCTGGACTTCGCCGATGGCATCTGCCTCCTCTCTCACAAGCTCACTGGCATGCAATCGGAGCCGGACAGACTAGTCACGCTGGCACGCACTGTCGGACTGGAGGTCAACATCGCCAAGACCAAGGCTATGAGAGCCAACCACAATAAAGCAAGATCTATAATGGTTGTCGGCTATCCGGTCACAACCAGCAATTGTTCGTGGGTAAATAAAGTTTTTGTTTATCGCACCATTACTCGTTACAATGATACTGGTGGCATCGCGAAACGTCATGGAGGTGGTCAACAAATGACTGCAATGTCATGTGAAATGATTCAAAAAGTGAAGAAGCGACTTAAGCGAAATCCCCTACGAAGTGCCAATCAAATGGCAAAAGAACTGAAAATATCTGACCGTAGCATCCGCCGTATATTGAAAAATGATCTCAAAGTCACGCCTTACAAGATCCAAAAGGCGATAGGGTTTATTTTACCGACCGTTCATAAGAGAATTTCAGCCATCGATTGGCCACCAGGAGGCAGCACCCGCCACAGGTGATGGTTTGGGCCGCTGTAACCGCAGATGGGCGCTCACCAATCGTTTTCATCGAGCCTGGCGTCAAGGTAAATGTGAAATATTAACGGGAAAGTATTGTGGAGGTTGCTTTGAAGGTGGGCAGACAAACATTTCAGGGGCAGGCCATGGACGTTTCAACAGGACTCAGCACCTTCTCACAAAGCTCGAGTGAACCAAGAATGCCTAAAAAAAAACGTTCTAAACTTCATAACGTCCACACAATGGATCTCACATTCACCAGATGCGAATCCGATGGATTATTCTCTTTGGACCACTTTGTAGAGTCAGGTTCGAACTAAAAGATTCACCAGTCTCGAGGCGCTGGTCAAGGGGAAAGGTGGTCATATCGAACAAAAGTAAATTTAATCTAATTTTGTATTGTTTTCACACATTTTTTGCTTTGAATTGAATAAAAGTAATTTTCCAAACTAAATTTATGTCGTTCTTAATTGGTTACACTTCGAGTGCCGGACTCTGTAGAGAAAAAAAAAATTCTATCATTTGGTGTTTGATGGCGGGGCATTACCGAATGGTAGTCATGCATCAACCCACTCGGTTTCAGCGGCCACCAGCTGAGGTAAACAAGCAAGTTAACTAATTGAACTGCAAATGAGCCTTTACGATTACGGCAGTCCAACAGCTGTTTCTGTTAAATTCTTCTGTCAACTTTCTGTATTCTTTCCACCGTGAGTTTATATATAAAAGTTGCCAATCGAAATAAGAGTAAGTTGGCACTGTTGCTTGAAATTAAAAATGAAATTTGAATTGGTCGAGCCAAGAAACACCAAGGGATTTGATGGATCCTAAAACAGGCAGACTAAAAATCCCATTGTATTTAGAGCTCTGGAAAGAGAGTAGATAGTCAAGAAGGGAGGAGAGAAGTGACAGAGAGAAAGATATAGGAAAGGATAGAAGCAGAGATAAAGGTAGTTAGTCCTGTGTGAACTTTCCAGATTCTTTGGCAAATCTGTAAATATCCTCCAGTTTTAGAGAACGAATATTACTCATTCTTACGACATCGGAACCCAAAACTCGTAGGCAGCACACTCACAGGGAAAGTGCTCAGAGCTATACGCCTCCTCCAAGCACGACAGGCATACCGGGTCCTCGATGATTCCAATGGTGGTCATATGCTGACCCCATGGGTTATGTCCTGTAATGATACCGACCATCAACCGAACCTCCTTCCTTCCAAGTTTTAGAAGAAAGTTCGACAGTTTTCTGTTCAGACTTATCACAAAACGCTTTGCAGTTCTGCAACGTTCTAGAACGGACGGTCGCTCTTTATGTACATTGCATACATAATAGCTGATCCAATTCTTGAACAATCTTTGAGGTTTGCCTCGCGTTCTCCAGGGCCCTCAGTGCAGCCTGACTGTCACTGAAAACTCCAATCTGTTTCCCGCTTTACCTCCTCTCGATTACCATCCGGCTCCAGACCCTATTTCATTCTTGGACCCATCGGTAAAGAAAATATCCGTCAAACCTCCCTGCATCCATTCAGGATTGCTCCATTGCTCACGCAATGCAAATCTGACATCAAATTTCCTTCCAAATGAAACTGTGGGCCTTTAGGTGCTAAAACAGTGGATACTGCTCAGATAGCAACTTAAAGATTTCTCTGTGTCCCGAAGTTGCGTCTTCGTGCCAGAAACCAAATTTGTGGAGTCCACATATTGCTTTTATTGCTTCCTATTGTATCTTAAGAACCAAGGGGAGCAAATCAAGCATCGCATTTAGGGCATCGCCGGAGGTTGTACTCATGGGACCCGTAATGCATAAACATACGCTTCTTTGCAGCCTGTATAGTTCCCGGAGTGTAGACTTAACCATGCCACCGTCGCCACCAGACCACCGAGGCGTAAGTGATGATGGGTCTGATAAGTGCTGTGTGTATCCGCAGGACCACAGTGTACAAGTGTATGTACTTTACCAGGTATTTGCTAGTAATAAATTAAATCGATTGATGTACGGACATCCCTAACATACGGAAACCAATAAAAGTCGCTCAAACAATCATTTGTGTGGGCAAATATGAGATTTAAAAATTTCACAAGCATTACACGAAATACAAATACACCTCTGTATGACCCTTTGAAAAACATGAGTGCACAATAAGTGGGAAAGTGTGTGTGAGTGTAGGTAAGTATCAACTTATGCAATGTGAAAGCATTCTTAGAGCAGCTCAGCGAAAATGAAGAAAGAAAGCAATTTCTGTTATTCGCTTTTGCATTTTAATGAGAATTTCCAGCACCGAACCACAGCAAAGACACACCACTTACAGCTACGATGAGTTCTTACACATACATACAAATGACATTATTAAATGCCGGTACGAATGTAAACAGCCAAGAAGGAAATTTCAGCATGTTTTTATGTCTTCTGTCTATGACTTACGCAAAGATGTGTGCAAATATTTAAATAAATAAAACAATAGTGCAATTCAACTTCAACTGCTTTGTAGCTGCCATCTGAGAGAAAAGCAGACACACACTCTTACTTATAGGTACGAGTACTATTTATATGCAAGAAGGCATTCCAGAAGAGCGAACGTCGCAAGCAAAAGCATATGTACGACAATGTTTGGTTATGTATTTCATGTATGCGCTCTCAGTCTGAGGTGAGTAATGCCTGTTAAAGCATTCTACACTTCATTATCTTCGACACTTGACTTCCCTAGAACTTTGCCATGCCAAAAATGGTGCATCGTGGAATGCATTTATACTCTCTAAGGTGGATGCGTGTCTAGTTACATAACAATACGAGTATATGACATTTTCCGATTGGGATTAGTTTATAACAACAACAATCGCAATCGAATCTCATTTTCATTCCACTCACTCGACATGAGTAGGGCTGCTAATGGTGGCCAGAAGGTTGTATGCATAAATACTTATATATGTACAGTGAAACCTCTTCTAATGGGCACCTCTATTAGAGGGACATTTTTTCCTATACCTAGTTTTAAGAATTTCGGATCAAATTACTCTCTCTCTCTCTCTCGCAACTTGTAAGCTTCTCATTAAGGACGCACTAATCAGTTCTGTAAATCCAAGATGGATTAGTGTCAATACCTGTGAAATTGCTAAGCAAACATGGCCAAGGCTAAATCTACGTTCGGCAATAGTTTTATGAGGAGCTTTTTCATGGCAGAAATACACTCGGAGGTTTGCCATTGCCTGCCGAGGGGCGACCGCTATCAGAAAAATGTTTTTTCTTAATTTTGGTGTTTCACCGAGATTCGAACCGACGTTCTCTCTGTTAATTGCTACGGCGGCTCGCGAATCTACGTCTGTTCAAGAAAATTATAAAATTGAGTAGACTTCAAATTAGGACCTTAGTAGGGGCCCTTACAGGACATTGTCTCATAGGAAATCATGCAAGGAGATTAGGCATTTACATGCATGATTTCTGTCGTAGCTGCAGGAATGAGGAGGTGTTCGAAACGATTCAACACATTTTTTGCACATGCTCGGCTCTAGCCAGAAGCAGGAACCGATATTTAAGATCCTACGTCTTATTGAATGTAGATAGACTATACACTTTAGGTATCAAAAATCTCTTACGCTTTGTCAAAAGCTCAGGATGGTTCAATATGGAAAGGGAAATGTAGCCCAGCCCCCACGGCTCACAACGAACCTATTTCGTGGTCTAAGTGGCATCGCTGTCTCTATGTGCGATGAGGCTGCCAAACCTAACCTACTCTATCTTAAGCAGACCCTCTCTTTACCGGACACAGGCAGTTATATATCATAGAATTTACACAAAAACCTCAGCAATGTTGATATCATTCGCGTAAGCGAGCAGCATAATACTTTTATAGAAAATACTGCTGGAGATGTTGATGTTGGCGGGGTGAATAATTTTCTTCATCATCAAATTGAAAAGTCGCACGATTAGGAATTGCTCTGTCTGAAAACTCGCTTCGTTTCAAATAGCTCAGAAAGATCTTTGTCAATTCTCACTGCGCTGTAGGTGTTTCTGATGGCGATGCCGACATTCAACCGTCCCACTATGACGAGGCCTTGAGAACGCTTGCCGGATTTAAGAACAAGAAAGCAGCGGATTTGGATGGCCTGCCGGCAGAACTCTTCAAGACCGGAGGTGATGACCTAGCGAAAAGCATGCAAATACACGCTATCCACAGAAATGTGGCCTTACGAACTTCGCCATCTATCGCGGGACAAGCCTTCTCGGTATCGCATACAAAGTCCTATTAAGCGTACTTTGAGAAAGGCTTCAGCCCTAATTAAGCCTTATCAGTGTGGTTTCAGGCCTGGTAAATCTACCATCGTCCAGATTTTCACATTACGCCAAATCCTAGAGAAGACCCTAAACTCATCCAGCTTTGCAGAATGATCCTAACTTACACCAAGGTACTTCAAAGACTTGATTAACTGAAAAAACTATGCATTGCTTAGACATAATATATTTCGTAAAAGAAGCCTGGACAAAGGTTCAAACGGAAACCATTAACAAATATTTCCAATAGGCAGGGCTTGACAAAAACTTGCCGACTTGCCGCTAGCAACTCTGGTTTCGCTATTTGAGCTATCGAAAATACTTCGGGAATTTAATTCAAATTCTCATGAATTTATAACAATAGATAAAATACATGGACCGAAAACTTAGATTTTGGGTTGGCAACTATTGGCAATAATAAAGGGTTTTCAAATAAGAGGTGTTATTTTCATAAAAATCAATGGTTCCGTTGTTTGTGTGGCACGTAGCGCCGTCTTGTTGAAAATAAACGTTGTCCAGATCAATACCATCCAATTCCGGCCATAAAAAATCGTTAATCATCTCTCGATAGCTCAATCCATTCACCGTAACTGTTGCTCCAGCTTCATTTTCGAAAAAGTAAGGTCCAATGATTGCGTCGGACCAAAAACCGCACCAAACAGTCACATGATGAGGATAGAGAGGCTTTTCAACAATAACTCTGGGATTTTCTGGGCTCCAGATCCGACAATTTTGCTTGTTGACGAAGCCACCGAGGTGGAAATGGGCTCCATCACTCAAGATGATTTTTCGATGGAATTCCGGATCATTTTCATGCATTTCAACGACCCAATCAGCAAGGCACCACGTTGTCAATGATCGGCTGGCTTCAGTTCTTGAGTTAACTGGACTTTATAAACCTTAAGACCCAAATCTTTATGCAAAATACGGTGTAATGACGCTTGTGGAATACCCAATTCCAAAGAACGATGAGGAATGGGTTTTCTGGGGTTTTCTTCAACACTTTCGGCTACAGCAGCAATATTTTCGGCTGTTCTTGAGCGACGTGCATGGGTTTTATTCTTCACAACACCAACTTGTCCTAACAGCTCAAATTTCGAATTTTTTCCCCAATCTCTGTTTTGCGGTCTGACAAGGTGCTTCACGATGACCCAAAAATGTTCCAATTTTACGAACCGCCTCTGCCTCGTTTATCGTTCCATTTTTATTAATGGCGTGGTTTTCACTTGTCAAATTTTAGAAAATGACAGCTTCAAAGGGCTATTCAAAATAACACCTGTTATTGGAAAACCCCTTAGTACTGGCACTAAGAGTATTCAAATTTAAAATTGAAATTTGATAAAGGCAAGTCAAGAACCACCGAGAGAAAGGTCCTAAAACATTCAGACTAAAAAGCCCTTTGTATTCAATCATCTGGAAAGTCAAAGGGTAGATAGTCAAGGAGGAAAGGAAAGAAGTGACAGAGAGAAAAAGATAGAATAGAATGGCGTCAGAGACAGAGATATCTAGTCCTGTGAGAATTTTCCAGATTCTTTGGCAAATTTGAAAGAGAAAAACACTAACTGACATTGAGTGTCCGCTCAGGCGAGGTTTCACTGTGCATGCAATATATTCATGTTAACAACGGTTCATCAGGTGCCGCTTGTTGTAAAAGCTTCGTACAACAAATAAATAATTCTGCTTGTTCAAAATCGATTCATAATTTCAAAAGCCACAGCTTGTCGCATTTCCTTTAGTCAGATTGCAACTATGTAACTTTGCCAAGAGTAAAAAATGGAAGCACTACCAAAGAGAGAAGCATACGAGTACCTATTTTCATGAGCGCATTGTTGTTTTCATGAGCGCATTGTTGCTTTCATGAGCGCATTGTTGCTTTTATATGAATTTACATATTTATGAACCTCAATTATGGAGATGCCAGGTAGAGTTGTGTGCGGCATTTCAATTTGCTAGACATGTTGTGCTCTTCTCAAGCATATGCTTGTGCGTATGTATGTATACCTATGAGTTAAGTATGTATGTACAAAAATAATTGCGAACAAAAATATGGAAAAAAGACAGCATGCGTTCATATAAAGCAAGAATGCTGCGAATTGCTATATAAATCACTTCGTACGAGTACCCCCATAAATATTTTTATTACTTAACAATTATGTTAATGTAATTACGCACACTTATACATCCATATATGCATACACTTGTGCTCACATAATTAAGGCACTTTGTAATATTTTTGATCAACAATTCTTTCTTTAATTTTTATAAAAATATAGTTTATTTTATAATATTGGCTGTACAACTAATTAATTTCATATTTTTCTGTTAAAAACCCCATTTATTTAAGTATAAAAGTGAAAAAATATTTTATTCAAAATATTGTCCATCGGAAGCGGCAACTTTCCCCCATCTTTTAGGCAATTTATGGATTCCATCCCAAAAAAACGTCTCATCCTTTGCGCCGAGAAAGTCATCAAGCCATTTTTTAATACCTTCAACATTGGTGAACCGTATTCCAAAAAGGTGATTCTGCACGATCGAAATAAGTGGTAGTCAGAAGGCGCTATGTCTGGGCTATAGGTGGGTGAGGCAGAATTTCCCATCCGGCATTATCCAAATCATTTTTGACCGGTACTGCAACATGTGGCCGAGCATTGTCATGATGGAAAATCAATTTCTCGTGTCTGGTCGCCCATTCTGGCCGTTTTTCGGCTATTGCTTGCTTCAAACGTATCAAACCTGTATAGCTCTCCCGTGATCATCTGTCCCGATTTTATCAGCTCATAGTACAGCACACCCTTCTGATTCCACCAAATACAGAGCATTACCTTCAAACCATGAATATTCGGCTTAGGTGTCGATTTGGCTGGTTGGCCTGGCTTCACATATGATCTTTTACGCTTTGGGTTGTCGTAATGAATCCACTTTTCATCGCCAGTGACAATACGATGCAAAACCGATTTCTTTTTTTGGCGATTAAGCAGCATTTCAGACATGCAAAATCGTCTCTCAACGTCTCTCGGCTTCAATTCGTGTGGCACCCAATTTCCTTGTTTGTGAATATATCCGGCTGCTTTTAAACGTTAGAAATGGGTTCGTTGAGTGACTTCCAATGTTTTTCCAAGTTCTTCTTAAGTTTGACATGGATCTATATCGAGTAATGCCTCCAATTCTTCGTCTTCGAACTTTTTGATGGACCTGAACGCTCTTTGTCTTCTGTGTCAAAATCACCACTTTTAAATCGTGCAAACCACTGCTGACATACTCTATCCTCTGGAGCATATTCTCAAGAACCTTCTGAGAGTAAACGATGTGCTTCTGTTGCACTTTTCTTTAAATTGAAGAACAAAAGCAAACCTCACCGCGAATGCTGTTTTTTTGGAACGTAATTTGACATTTTGACTGTAATAAAAAAAAATTTGTGTGTTTACTAATATTCACTGTGACATATCAAATTTACTTGATTTTTTGGCGTGCTTTAACATAGAATAGCTGCCACTGTCAAAATATTGACTACATAAATATATAATATATGAGGTTAGTAACAAATACGAAATTAATTAGTTGTACCCCCGATAATTTAAAACGCCAAACTTTGTATACAATTCATAAATATTTAACAAATTCCAAAGTAGTTTCATTAAAATTTTTAACATTTTAAATTAAAATTTCCAGAGAACTTCTGAATTTTGTAGCCCATTCAATTCTTTTATAATAAATTATCAGTTTAATTCGCCAGTAAATCGCGATTTTTGAGAATTGCACACCATGTTAAACATTTTCCTTCATATACTTTATATGACTGAAAATAGTCAACCCCTCAGAAAAAAAAAGTTAATAATCAAGCAACTTTTGAACGACTTTAAACTTATAGCTCATTATATAACAAAAATCTTTTAAACGAAAGCTCCACCTTTGTACGAAATCAACAAAACTTAAATAAATTCCAAATAATGATCATCCAAATTTTTAACTTTTTAATCAGAATTTCTAGAAATTTTCTGAGTAAGCAGTTTCATAGCCCACTCAATTCTATTACAATAAAGTATCCGCTTAAGTCGCCCATAAATCGTTTCAGTATTGAGATTTTTTCGTGCATACAAAATTGAGTATTTTCCTCCATATTAAGCACCCGTGGAAGCATTTTCCACGAAAGAAAATAGGCAACGCTTCAGCGAAAAAAATTGCCGAAACTCAACGCAATTTTTAAACGACTTAAAACAAACACTTTATTATACTGAAATTGAATAAGCTTTGCCGTGAACTATATTGAAAAAACAAACAAATAACGAAAAAAAATTTTGCATAAAAGGTATAGCGCATATTGTGAAAACACACAGTGGTTTATCACGGGTGCTCAAGTGTTCATATGAGCATGCATTCATTTGTGAAAATAGTAGAATTCGGCGGAAAAAGTGTACAGCAATATGCTGAATTAATTTCATGGAAAGCATTTTTCGCAAAATTAAAATGTGGAGTGCTCTCGCACATTATCGTACGAAATTTGTATTCTGAGAACAGCAGCAAGCAAAAAATAAACAACAAATCGGTTTCCCCGATACAAAAGTGCCTTCAAAATAGAAAATTAAATAATAAAAATAAAAGAGCAACAACAACAAAGAACACTTCAATGAGAAACAGAAGGCATTTATGTGCAAGAGTCTATAGTCTCTCTTCTCAGTAATTGTGGAGAAAACGGTTTATTGCACAAGTATAGCATGCACGAGCATACATACAATCAGCACGAGGCTCTTCAAGTAGCAGCTCCATTAATGGAGAGCAAAAACTCGCTTTCTCACAAAGTTGGATATTGCAAACATGTGAAATGATCTTTACGGATGTTGCCAATATCAGACCGTTACCCGGCTCTCAGCGAATTTTACAGAATGGGCCCTTGAGCTGACGTAGTCGGGTGATGAATCGGTTTGTTTACGAAAAAACTAAGAATGTGTTAGTGATATACGAAAAAAAATACGACAATGTCACTTCGTTGCCATCTGAACAACGACTGATTGGACGAGTGTGTGAATGTATGTATGTATGTGAAATGATCGTGCAGAATTCGGCTGGCAAATCACCGCCGTGACGTGGCAGTCACCATTCCCCTCACCCTTTTTGGGTGTTTCGCCGAGCTCCTCCTGTTTGTGGTGTGCGCCTTGGTGTTATTCCACAAATGGAGGGACCTACAGTTTCAGCCGACTCCGAACGGCAAATGGGTTTTTATGAGAAGCTTTTTCATGGCAGAAATACACTCGGAAGTTAGGCATTGCCTGTCGAGACACTAATACCGACCGTAAATAACCACAAAATATTAATGATTTGCTCTCTTTCTCGGTTTCTTGCCCGATCGGTACTGAATTACGCTGCACCCGTCTGTTACTAGTGATTCAGAGTGGAGTAAGCTCCGAAACCTGTCAGAATACTGCCATCAGAACACTACGCGATGCCTCCTGATGTCTCCCCTGCAACATCTCCACAACCAGTCCTCCATGCTCCTTGTTATGGAGCGCAGTGAGATGCTCAGTAGATAATTTCTGCTGGGTTGCTACCGCAGGAACCCAACTTTCAGGCACTTGCTTTAGGTTGAGCCACCTCTCAGGCGAGTCATTTCCTCCATTTGTGGAACAACATCAAGACGCACACCACAAATAAGAGGAGGGGCTAGGTCAAACACCTTGAAAAGATTATGCTCCAATGATTTAATCCTTTTTATATTTATTGCCGGGTTTTTTCCAGACCAAGTCTAGTGCGTTGAATCTCACTCCTCGCCTATATGACACATTCTACGTACCGGAATGACTAACAGTAGTTTGACCTCCTTGGTCCAGGTGGAAAATTAGGAAGCTGTGACGGAACGCTGGATATTCCTCACAGGGAAAAGGCGAGAAAGGCTGACGAGATAGTCGCTCCTTGCTGCACGCCATCATCGAGTAATCGTCAGCAAAGGAATTCAGTGAGTTGAGGCAGCTTCGAGATATAGAAACTGAAAAGTATGGGTGGAAGGGCACCACTTTATGCTTTATCCTCCTCTGTTTGTCCTTTTGATCTCGGAATATGACTACCTTCCCATGGCAGCCGGTTCTACGTATCGGAATGGCGCAGGTATTTCTAGACCAAGGGCTGTCGCCTCAATAAACTAGCCCGGTCTAGTGTACTTAACCCCACCCCTCGTCAACATCACGAAATCTTTAGATTTGAATGTAGTCTTTTTGCGGATTCGGTATCGAAAACAAAATAACATTTTTCAAGAATTTTTTATAATTTTTTTTTTTTTTTTGTTAAAAAGTTTGAAGATTTTTTCGCCAAAGCGGCACTTCATTCGGGACCACACGCACAGTCAGTATTACTACTAAACTGGACTTGCGAAACGGTACACCAACGTACTAAACCCTAACTCCAACCTCTGTAGCTTTAGTTTGCTCAGCGCACAGTGCGGCCGATTCCCAAAATGCTGGCCAAAAGTCGAAAAAAAAAAGTTTCTAGATAGAGTTTTTTTGTCTTTGGGTTGGCTACAGTAATGCCTTGAGTAGTGAAAACCGTTCATAGCAACGTCCTGTACCCTAAGTATCCTCTGTATTTTCAGTCGCAACGTGGCCTTCGTTTGAGCATCGGGTGGATTTTCAAAATTTTAAGATCAAATTCGTAATCAGCAACCCCGAAAACATATAAATTAACATGCATCTTGATTATGTTCTAGAATATACGCTATTTCACGTGAGGGGGTGGCCAATAGGGGTGGAAGGGGGTGGATTTTCAAAATTTTAATTTCAAATTCGTAATCAGCGACCCCGACAACCCCCGAGGGCCATCGCAGGGCCAAGCTGGCCAGTATGGCTCTTCATATATGTTTCTGTCTCCGTCTACCCTTCATTACTTGTTTGTCTTCTTTGTTTACTGCGTCCCCATTCTTTTTTTCGCAGTTCCTGTAACGCATTTGCGGACCATTCTCTCAGCTTGGCCCCCACCAACTTCGATTGCAGCATGTGATTTACAACGTTTCCCGGGGTTATTCTTTATCTTTCTTTTATCATTTCTTCAATGGACATTCTTTCAGATGCGTATCTCAGGCAGGAAAAGAAGCTATATGCCGCGTTCTCACTACCGTTGCCACAGAACGAGCAGTCTGCTGCGTCCTCGTGGCCGAGTCTTTGAAGCTACTCTCTGTAACATCTCCACGTCCCGTCGGGAACTGTGTTAGGTAGTAATCTGTGTCACCATGTCCTCTCTCAACCCATGTCTGCGCGCTTCTGATGAGTTTATGCGCCCACCTCCCTTTTGTCGCTAGGTCCCTGCGATTTTCCACTCATTTCTGCTCCCCTGTCTTTCTGCCTTACGCTCTTCTGCTCCCGTTAGTCGCCTGTTTAGGCTTTTGGCTTTGTTGTAGACTCTACCCAGTTCAGAGGCCACTATATCTGGTGGCATGATACCCGATATGGCACATTCTGCTTCATACGACACTGTCCTGAAAACACAGGCAACTCTAAGGGCACTTAGTATATTATAAAAACTAACTATTATATTTGCGCCAATTTTGAGAGGCCTCCGTGTCCTGCGGGCTTGAAACTACAAAAAAATTATAGAAATTTTTTTCTAATAGCGCTTGCCCCTAAGCAGGCAATGGCTAACCTCCAAATGAGTTTCTGCCCTGTAAAAGCTGACCATAAAAATCAGCTGCCGTGTAAAAACGGCTACTCCATTTGCCACAGCATCAAAGGGTGCCTATCGCAAAGCGGAGGTGAGCCCTTTCAAGATCGTATTTATTATTTATATTAACTTTGAGAGGTTTCATTGGGCAAATTGAAGCTTCAACTAAAGCTCGATGCAACGCGATAGCGGGATAATATAAAAAAGGTGAATGGTAGTGCAATGTTTTTTCCCCCCTTTTAATGTCTCTCCTGTGTGCCACCACTAATGCATAAAACCTTCTTTGAGCCTTTTAATGCGCCACAATGTTAACTCTCGTTCTTTGAATAAAGATTATTCGCCTCACACACAACTCACAACTCGGCTTGCCACAACCGAGACGCAGAGCAGCGCATACAAATTTTAAATAAAAATATATTTTCCCTCTTTCAGCTGTTTACTTTTTTCATATCTTTTTTTTCTTTTTTCATATCTTTTCTTTTATTTTTCTACTTAAATTTGCCTTACATTAAATGCAAAATGTTTTGTTGTTTTGTGTGTTAAATGGAAAAGCAAACGACCCGAGCAGCTACACAAAAAAGGAATTGATAAGCAAATTCTGCAGAAAAAAGAAAAACATTTAATATAAGCAAAAGCAAATACGCGGAAAAAATGTGGGAGATATTGAGGAGGAAGAAGGTTAAATGTGGCCAAAAAGCGAAATGAATTTACAAATTGCATGGCTGTGCAGCTTCTGGGGCTTCCAAGCTGAACGGGACAACGCCACGCCTTGGGTTTTCCTTTCCGTTTTTTTATTTATTTTTTGTCTACTACACTAACACTGATGAGCGCAACATGCAAATAATTGTATACACACATACACATACACATATATTAGGGACACAAAATCTGAAAGCCCGGGATTACCGAATCTCAGGCTGCCGTTGTGATTTAAATATCATCCCGTTACCCTAAACGTTGACGGCTGAATTGTCGTTCCGCTACCCAACCATGACGAGGTGAGAATAGCGATAACGCGGCTAGAGAACAACAAAGCCGCGGGCGCCGATGGACTACCGGCTGAGCTATTCAAAAAAGACGGCGACGAGCTGGTTAGGTGCATGCATCAGCTTCTATGTAAAATATAGTCGAATAATAGGGTGCCTGCCGATTGGAATTTAAATTTAATTTATAAGAAAAGTGATCCTGCAATCTGTGCCAATACCGCGGGATTAGTCTTCTAAATATCGCCTATAAGGTTCTAGCGAGCGTATTGTGAAAAAGGCTAACCCTCACCTTCAACCAACTGACTCGACAGTGTGGCTTTAGACCTGGAAAATCCACCATCAAGCAGATATTCACAACACGCTGGAAATTGCGCTGGAAATATTCACAATACAACTCTTAGAAAATATCCATGAAAGAAGAATCGACACACAGCATCTTTTCGTCGATTTCAAAGCTGCATTCGACAGTACGAAAAGGAGTTGCCTATATGTCTCGATGTCTGAATTTGGTATCCCCGCAAAACTAATACGGCTATGCAAGATGACGTTGCTCAATACGAGCATCGCCGTCAGAATTGGGAAGGACCTCTCCAAGCCGTTTGATACCAAACGAGGTTTCAGACAGAGTGACTCGCTGTCGTTTGACTTCTTTAACCTGATGTTGGATAGTATAGTGCGGGCCACAGAACTTAATCGCCCAGGCCCAATATTTTATAAGAGCGTTCAACTGTTGGCGTATGCCGGCCTTAACAACCGCGCTGTTAGTTCTGCCTTCTCCAAACTGGATAAAGAGGCAAAGCGAATGGGTTTGGTGGTGAACGAGGACAAAACGAAGTACCTCCTGTCTTCAAACAAACAGTCGGCGCACTCGCATATCGGCATCCATGTCACTGTTGTCAGTTATGATTTCGAGATTGTAAAAGACTTCGTCTATTTAGGAACCATCATTAACACCGATAACAATGCCAGCCTGAAAATCCAGCGCAGAATCTCTCTTGCCAACAAGTGCTACTTTGGACTAAGTAGGCAATTGAGTAGGAAAGTCCTCTCTCGACGAAAAAACTAACACTCTACAAGGCTCTCATCATGCCCTGTACTATCTTATGGGGACGATAACAACATCCGATGAGGCGTCCCTTCGATGTTTGAGCGAAAGATTCTGTGGTAGATTTTTGAACGATGAGATGTATGAGATTTTGGCCGACATAGACCTAGCGCAGCGAATAAAGATCCAGCGGCTACGTAGGCTGGGTTATGTCGTCCGAATGGATACAAACGCTCCGGCTCTGAAAGTATTCGATGCGGTACCAGCTGGTGGTAGCAGAGGAAGAGGAAGGCCTCCTCTGCGTTGGAAAGATCAAATGGAGAAGGACTTGGATTCACTTGGTGTGTCCAACTGGCGCCGGTTAGCTCGAGCAAGAAACGACTGGCGCGCTTTGTTAAACTCGACCAAAATCGCCAAGCAAGAAGAAAAGGATCTATATGCTACTTCCCGCTTTAAAATTTTTTCGTTTGTTTTGTTTTCAATTTTGATTTTCAGCAAAAAGTTTTTTGTTAATATTTTTCATAAAATATTATGATGAAATGATTTTAGATTTTAGCAAGAAACTATCGGATTATTAAATTTTTACTAAATTTAAGAAAGTTTTTTGCCGCGATTAGTCCCGTTATCCCGGGTTTGCATTATAATTGTCCCGAAATTTCGGGATCAGAAAATGCTGCTAATATTAGCATACCTATTACCATAATACATACATATATGCCTGTCTGTATTTGAATGTAAATACACTTGTGTGCATAATAATAGCAGCGCCACGTATTGGTAGGTGTTGACTACTTTTCTTTTTTTTAATGTTTTTTTTTGTGTTCCATATATGTAAATATAGTATATAGTACAACAAAACTATATAACTTAAAGTCTCAGGCAAAGAATTTTAAAACCTCAAAAACTTTCATCAGAATCTAATCTTTTAGATACATTTTTAAGAAAAATTTCGAGTATGTAGTTTTATAGTCGAAGGAATTTTGGTGGCGCGATGTATTTTTAAGTTTTGCCTATTTACTTATTTTTTATATTATTTTATTTGTTTACTCCTTTACAAAAATCGTATAACTTAAAGATTAAAACTTTGTACAAAACTAGAAAAAATCCAAAAAATGGGTTTCACAGTTTCACAATTTCAAACTCTTTAGTCAGAGTCTTTAGAAAAATACTTAGCATGCAATTTGTTAGCCCATTTAATTTTAGTATAGCTATTGAATGTTTCATTACCCACGCGTGAGCATCAAACACAGTCGCCTCTCGTTAATTCAAACCTGTGGTATTTCGAACCTCTCATTAATTCAAAGTTATCACGAGTCCGCTACGAAATCTCTTTATATTTCGAAATATGTCCATAGATTTTTATGCACTCGGTAATTGGAACGAAAAAATCATCAAATTTACAAAGTTGCTTGGTGTGTTAGTAAGAACTTTGAATTTTGGGACTCCCTTGAAAATCCCTTTACTGTGCGTGGTTGCGTGTTACGCATAAAACATAGGCACATTTTGACGCACGCTTCCGCACGAATCGCTTCGTTGGTATACAGATTAAAAGTTTTTATTAAATATGAGTCCTAAAAAGTATAAATGTTTGACGATTGCTGAAAAGAAGAAATTAATTGAAAAAGTAGAAGGAGGTGAGAAGAAAAGCATTATGAGTTTTTCTGACTATGTTCAAGTGGATGAAGATGTTGCTGTCTCAGGATCCCTAACCGATGGCGAAATTTTATCTGCGACAGATAGGAATGAAAAAAGCAACGGTGAAGATGATGACGATACATCAGTACCTTTGGCAAAGGTGTCAGTTAAGGTAGCAAGAGCCTCATTCGATAACTTACAAAGCTTTTGTATACAAAATGAAACTGATGAAATAGCATATCAGGCAGTTTTTCTCCTTAAAAAAATTATTGGAAAGTCTGAGCGGCAGCAATGTACTTCGAAGCAAACCCGTATAAATGAGTTATTTTCAAAGATTAATTAATTCACATTATGAGTATGTAAAACATTAGCAGTAAAACAAATACACTTGATAATTCGAAGTTTTATTTATTTTCTCTCAAAAATTTCGAAACATTTAATATTTCAGTGAATTTTGCCATGGAAAAGCTCCTCATAAAAACCCGTCAACCGTTTGAATTCGGCTTGAAACTGTAGGTCCGTGAAGCAACATCAAGACGAACACCGACTAACATAAGTGTACGCACCAATTAATACTATTATAATTTTTTTTTGAAGTGAAACTTCTTAGGCGTAGATGAACGAGCGAGAATAGAGAGTAAAATTTCAAGGCCATGCAACGTTTCGGGTATTTTCGTTCAGCGAGAGATAAAAAAAACGATAAAACTTAGAGGAAAAGGAAAGAGAGAGCTATACCTTATATATACCTTAGATACACTTTAGACCAGTGCTGTCCATCCCATACATCAATTGATCACACGTATTCTTACTCTCCATCGTTCAGTCGTTAGCAAACCAGCAACGAATAAACACCACGTTTATTCGCGACGCTTAGTATATGCAATACAATGCCCTGTGAGAACTTTTTTATGCTAGAAAATGCCTTTGGCGACTTGCAATGCCTTTTATGTTACAAGTCGTTCAAAGGAGGCTATAGATGTAATATCTAAAGGCATTTCGATTCCTCCCACAAAAATTTTCTACTCCAATCCAATATTTATTTATTTTGGTTTAAATTTCCTACTGGGCTGCTCCCATTCTCTCGTTCTCACTTATACACTCACATTTTTCATTCGCTAAGGCTCTAGTCTAAGTCGTACGACGTTACTCATATTGTAGGAGCAAAAGAGAACCACGTATACATTATATACAAGGCGTTGGAATATAACAGAGAGAGAAAGAGAGTGACGCATAAACGTACAGCTCTAACGCCATATTACTAAAGTAGAGCAAAAGAGAGCAACATATTTTTGTAAATTTTGTCTATTTGTATTCTCTGCAAATGCTGTGAATTTATTTACATAGATATATATTCTTTCTCTCTCTCTCTCATTTTCTATCGGGACTCTCCCTCTTGAAAGTTTCACTTCTGTTATGTATACTACGCTACGCGCACTATTTTATTGAATGTTTGAACTGGCTCGAAACTTGCTTTGGGTTTTAACAATTTTTTTCTAGCGATCTTGTCCAATTTCCGCATACAACAAAAACTGTAGCATTCGTTATATGGAAGAAATACGGATTTCAACGCGCTACAAGCCTGAGAACTCAGAACTATTCCAAAAACTCGGACGATATTTTTGGAATTCTTTAAAATTTTGTTGAAAGTTCGAAACTTTGCCATCCGTAAACTGGGTTTTGAGGGTTATGCTAGGGTTATCTTTCCGGGCAGGCAAGTTTAAAAGGAGGGGAGAGTTGGCACGGATATAGGTACCTCTGTTTTCAGTGACGGGTCCACGACGGAATCTGGAGTGGGAGTGGGGGTCTTCTCTAAATCAGCCAGCATTTCGGTCTCCTTTAAACTGCCGGAGGCAAACAGTGTCTTTCAAGCAGAGATCTTCGCGATCCTGCAGGCATGCAAAATGCTACGGGATCGTTGTTGGGAGGGAGACATTACTATTTTTTCCGATAGCCAAGCTGCAATCAAGGCACTGTCGTCGCCGTATTGCAGCTCTTTTCTCGTGAACTCTTGTCAGGAGGAACTAAAAGGTTTCGAACCTACAAGAAACATTTCCCTTATCTGGGTTCCTGGGCACAGAAATATAGAGGAAAATGAAATTGCCGACGAGCTTGCCAGGAAGGTCCCCTTCAGAGACCTTATACCCCCTGACAGTTGTTAAAGTGAAACTGCACAATTTTTTTCTCACAAAAGCGCAAGACAGATGGAGCTCGGTCTCATCGTGTGCTATTTCTAAAACACTTTGGCCTCAATACGATATAAACAGAACGCTTAAGGTGATGGGAATTCTCCGCCATTCAATTCCCAAACTCATTGCGGTGTTCACTGGTTCCCCTTTGGGGATGACTTGAAGAAATTCTCCAGCCTTGATGTCTTTTCTCTCCTCCACTACATCAACAGCACTGGATGGCTTTAGACGGGTTTTCTCTTTCCTAAATTTTTTTCCACATTATGGTTTGGTTAAACGGCTCGTAAGTACTACTTGAAGTGTGCCTGGGTATTCTTGCCATTTAACCTTGAGCTACCTACCTTGAAGCTTTGAGTTATAAGGTTTTTGTTGTAGTATAAACTACCTTGTTATAAAAAATAGAAATTCTTTTAAAAATTAATGAGTAATAAAAACCTTTGCAACACATCGCAATACTATTTTTGTGCACACAGGTGTATATATATACACAGATGTACATACATAAGTCAGCACGTAGCTTTCAATGTTTGTTGCTTAATTTTGTTTCATTTATAATACAACGCTTGACCCCTAAATCCCCTTTTTTTCTTGTTTGTTTTGTTTGTCTGATTCTTTTTTCTCCATCCTAAACGAAAGAAATTACAATCTGTGTATTGTAGGCAGTCAAAACAGGGAATCCTTAGACGTGCAGCACCAATTTTTAACACAGTAATTGAATCATTCCAATAAAAAGGGTAAAACCATCAATGGCACTTACATACACACATACATACATACATTAGTATATATATTTATGTTACGCAGGGCTATCACATGACGATTTGAAGCAATAATGAGATATTTGCCGATAACTTACGCCCACAAGGTAAACGCCCCGGTATACAATTTGTAGTCGCTCTAGGAGAGTTGCATAAATTACCTGGCCCTCTTAAATGCTCTCTCATCCAGTATTCTTCTGATTTAAACTCCTGCAACTATTTTCTGTTTCCAAATATGAAGAAATGTCTTGATGGTGCGAGATTTGGATTGAATGAAAAAATTTAGATAAAGTCGGAGTTTTCTCATAGCGGACGCCTCTTGGTAGGGAGTAGCAAGCCTCCGAGTGTATTTCTGGAATGAAAACTTCTCATAAAAGTCATCTGCCGTTCAGAGACATCATACTTCCCTTCGTTTGTGGGACGCGCACAATAAAATCCAAGGAGGTACTTGGACAAACACCCGAGAAAGGACGAACGTACTTATTTTTTGAAAAATAAGGTAATCTTTATTTGAGGTTTAAGAGATTGCCGGGCATTTTTCAACAAAACGGAAAATAATAATTTTATCATCAAAATTTATTTTGTCCTGCCTTCAAAATCGACTCCATCCGAAGCAATACACAAATGCCAACGATTAGTCCAGTCATCAAAGCAACTTTTAAATGCGTTCGAAGCGATCTTCATCAGCTCCTTCAGCGAATTCTCCTCCTTAATCGCCTCTATCGACTCAAAGCGGCGTCCGCGGAGTGGCAATTTAAGTTTTGGGGAAAAGGAAAAAGTCTCAGGGGGCTAAATTCGGTAAATACGGTGGTTGTTCGATGATATATGTCGAATTTTTCGTCAAAAAAGTGTTCACAATATGAGCCTTGTGAGACGGTGCGTTATCATGGTGCAAGAGCCATGCCTTTTCTTTCCACAAATTGAGCCGTTTCCTACGCACTTCCGTCCTTCTCACTCAAACGTCGCATAGCTTCCAAATAATATTCCGTAGAACCATTTGGAACGAATTCCGAGATTCCGAGTGCACAACATCACGATAATCAAAGAAAACGAGTAGCCTGACTTTCACTTTTGACCGACTTTGACGTGGTTTTCTAAGTTTCGGCTCATGTAGATAGCGCCATTCAGCCGCCCGGTTGCATGTTGACTGGTTTGCATATCAAACTCATCCACTCATCCCACGTCTCATCCCTTGTTATAATGCGCTGGGTAAAGGTTGGTACCGAATTCACTTGCTCAAGCATGTCTTCAGCCATCTTCTTCCGATGATTTTCTTGAAAGAAATTCAACTCTCTTGGAACGAGTCGAACAGCCACGCGTTTTGGCGTCGCATGCCCAATTGATGGTGTAAAATGTTGCGAACTGATGCGTGAGACACGCTAAGGTCACGAGCTACCTCCCTCAAACTTTAATGATAGTTTTCCAGCACCATTTCCTTGACTTTGTTGACGTTTTCGTCCGTTCATCTTCCACGAATTTTCGGCCCTCTGTGTAACGCGCACTTTTTAAATGAACAGTTCCCTATATTTTTTTGACAGAATTCATGAGGCTATCGAGGACATAGGGCAGCCACTTTGCAATTCGGTTATGGAAAATTTCATGAAAAGGATATTGTCCTGTAATCGTGGTCGTCGTGGTCATCTGCCTGATGTCATTTTCCACTATTAACGCCAAACCTTCCTCTTTATAATGAATTAAACATCCGATCATTTATACAAAAAAATAGCAATTTTCTTTGAATATCAAAATAACACCTCTTATTGGAAAATGCTTTACATAGATTTTTTTTTCTTTTCCTTGGGCTGGGAGTTGAGGTAGGGCTTAAAATGCCCTTGCACTTACAGCGACCGTCGGCTACTGCGTCGAGTGGTGTGTCCACTAAAACATTCCCTCCTCCTCTTTTGGGTAGACACCCTTCCCTGCACTATTTTCTGCATTACTTCGAGAGGGCCTAGAACGGTGTCCATGAGGTAGACCAATTCTATTCACCCACGTCTGGGTCCATCATATTTGTAACCAGCTTCATGCTATAAGCCCATCTTCTTATGTCTCAATCTATGTCGCGTTTGTGTCTATTGGCCACGATTGTTTCCTACGTCCAGAATCTTCTGCTTTAAACATATAGCGGGTTGATGTCTTCGATAGCTTCCATTGCTCCGCTTTTTGGAGCAAAAGAAGCATCAGAAGAATGCGATATCAAATGTGTTAGTATCGACTTGTACCCATCTAATTTTGTCGTGAGTGTTAGGTTAGGTAGTGATGGTTGCCCAGAGAGTGGGCCCACTTGGACGAAAGAAGTTTGGTTCATCTTTTGTGATAGCATTGCAAGAGCGGAAAAAGAGACGAAGGAAAAAAGGACGAAAGGGTAGACTACGAACGGTAACTGTCGTGAATGTTACCTCGGGCGTTCGTTAGAGTCGTTCGTCAGTCAAACAGTTAGGGACCCCGTACTCAAGAGTTCCTACCCTTCAGCCACCAACTACGCGTAACGGAAGTAGTGCATTATTTTTTCTCCATATATCTTAACAGCATTCCACTTATTGTTTGATGCGCACATGGCCGGTACCAGAGTGTTCACCTGTAACGGGTGTCCAAGTAGCACTTCCAGCGTTTGACGCTCATCTCGGTCACATTGGATAATAACACGCTCTGGATCTTCGATCGTGTTGGAGCAGTGCGGGCAGTAGGGGTTGTCTGCCTGCTGAAAATAGTGGAGATATGAACGAAAGCATTCGTGTCTGCTGATTAACTGCGTTGAATAAAAATCAACGTCACCGTGTTTCTGGATTACCATTGATGCGATTTCTGATATGAGCCCATGGGCTGAACGCTCGTTGACTAATAGATCCCACCTATGTTGCCATTCTTGAAGACGTTCTGTAGCTCTTTTCTCCTGAATGCACACGCAACTCTTAGTGCATTCCATCGTAACACCTGCGCTACGTATTGTACGTAAGATGGTTTAGCTCCCGCTCACATGGGAGCAGCATAGAGAGAAGTAATGGATCACCCATTGGAAACAATACCACATGATGAAGCTTGCAACAAAAATGGTAAAACTGAACTGTTATGGTTTAGTGATTTGAGCTCATATCTGTCCTGCCTCTCAACATCTTGAAGATTTTACTGGAATCAATTTAAGTGACATTCAGCTGTTATTTAACGCACCTAATGCAGTTTCACTTGAATAAATGTACGCCAATTTCGTCATAGCCTTTTAATTGGTGATGTATAGAAAATAATTTATGCCAACATATCAATTTTTTGTGGCATTTCATATGCCGTACGCGTCATAACATTACTGCCTGCACAATATCGCCGACGAATACCTTAGCGCGTTGCACCAAATTAGATGCATGGGCTGGTGCGCATGCGCACATCGAACGACACAAGCAGCGATTATATAACTGCACCAAAGAAGGTTTATGCGCCAGACTGCCTACGACAGACGTTCACTCGCATGCGGCCTAGCAAGTAATAAAAAAACGCGTCTAGTGAGTCACTAAAAAATCCACCGATTCACAAGTATTGTGTAAATGGATTAGGTAAACAAAAGCAAGCATAAATTGTTCACTGTTAAACTGTACATATTAATATGCAAGGTGGCGCAAAATTAATCATCTACTTTTGTTTTTAAACAACTTTTTTAGTAAATAAAAAAAATTATTTACAGGGTACAGCACTCGAAGTGTAACCACCTTCAGACCGCTCGCGCAACTGATGCCCGTGCATTTTGCCGAGAGTAAACGCGAAAAACGAAAATCAGTAATGGATTACAAAGAGTGGTTAAATTTCAAGGCCCGATATTGAATGTGAACCACACCTAAACGTCAAGTTCTTTTCCGTATTTCATTTGATACTTTTTAATTTCAGACTAACTCAATTTGAACCATGGAAAGACACACAATCGAGCAACGCGCTAAAGTTATTCAGGCTTATTATGAAACGCTCGTTGAAATCAAAATGCATATCGCGCCGTTGAACTTCTTTCTTTGAGATTATTTGAAAGAAAAGGTGTACGTCGATTAGCCAGCAACAATTCAAGAGCTAAAGAATGAGATAATTCGGCACATTAACGGCATAGAACCTCAATTATGCCTCAGCGTCATCGAAAATTTGGGCCGCCGAGGCCGCGCCGGCTATTTGGCCGATATTTTGTTTCATACGTAATTGAGCCATACCAATATTATCATAATAAAGAGAAATGACAATAATTTCTTAAAAAAATTGTATTTGATTTAAAATCAATACCAGCCCTTGAAAGTTAACCACCCTTTATCTGGCTGGAAAATCACAACCAGCGATTGTTCGAGAGCTCGAGCACCTTAAAGTAAATAAAGTTTTTGTTTATCGCACCATTACTCGTTGCAATGAATCTGGTAGCATCGCGAAACGTCATGGAGGTGGTGAGCAAAAGACTTCAACGTCACGTGAAATGGTTCAAAAAGTGAAGAAACGACTTGAAGCGAAATCCCCGATGAAATGCCAATCAAATGGCGAAAGAACTGAAAATATGTGACCGCCGCATACTGAAAAATGATGTCAAAGTAATCAGTCATAGTCAGTTTTGCACATGATTGTTTTTGTTTTTGTGTTTCAGGTAAATAAAAGAGTCAAAATGGACAATACCAGCCTGGTCCAATTTTTGAGGAGAGCCAACTGCAGCGCCATTTTTAAAATTATTAAAATAAATACAAAAAATTTAGATGTAAAAGAAGTTAAATAAAAGGTTTAAAAAATTTAAATATCGTTTTTAATTTTTTTATTTAAAAAAAAATTCCTAAAAATACCCTACATTTTCGAGCTCTAGACCACAAAATCCCGGGAAGAAAATACCGGGAAGTAGAAAGTCGTGTGAGGACGAGCGTTGTCCTGGTGGAACGCAGCACCATTCTTATTGACCACTTCTGTCCGCTTCTGGTCAATCGCCTGCTTCAAGCGGTCAAGTTGCTCACAGTAGAGGACCGAATTAAGCCATCTTCGGCCGCTACAAGAATTCGACATAATTTTTCCATTTCCTTTTTAGTCAGTGCTTATAGGACCATAATCAAGAAAAATTCAAAAAAAAAAAAAATTCTGACCATCGGTGTTTTAGATATGGACTGGTCGAAAAATCGACCGCTGGCCAAAAACCGTCAAATATATTAAAAAACAAATACAACATTTATGAAAAAAATTTAGCACACGAAGTCAATTTATTTCATTTTATTTCAAATACAAATATTTTTTTGTTGTTTTATTGATAGAAAAGTCAGCTTACAAATTTTTATGATAATCATCAAAACATTTAGTATGTAAAAAATAGTATGTTTCTTGTAAAATTTTCACCGCAAAAATTTGTTTTCAATGCTTCTTATGACGGATCATTGATCCGAGGAAGGTTCGATGGACCTTCATCTCCATGTTCGTTTTCATACTCGTCCTCGTCCTTGTCGTAATTTAACAAATCTGTTGTGACTTTGGAACGAAAATCAATTTGTGACAGTGGTTTTATCTTTTCAATTTTTGCCATCATTCAATGAAGTTTCCATGCATTGACCATTGCGTTACCAAGAGCATTTGTCCATATTGGCCACCACCATTTTTTTCCTCTCATACATATTCTATAATTTGCCACCGCATTATCATGGAGATCCACACCACCCATGCCATGATTATACTCTTGAATAACTTTTGGCTGCGGGATAGTGATAGTTAGTTTTTTCTTCCGACAATATCTTTTAGTGCTAATAATTGGATTGACTGTGGAGTTATTAGTTATAACATTGACTACAGCATTATCATTCCACAGTCAATATTTCTTGCTGATGATCAAGTAGTTGGTCAAATGTTCCTTGTATTCCTTTTCTTAAATTTCTCAAAGGAGAATCGCCTATTCTATTTTCGCGTATAGTACCAGTTGCAAAAAATCGACGTTCGTTCAGAAGGCACATTATATGGTATGAAGAGAAAAAAATTATCAAAGAAAAATGATGTGGCACTCAGGGTCAGATACGTTGGCAAGCAAGTCTAAGACTGTTTGTGAGCCTAGACCAATAGTTTTATCGTGAGGGGTTGCTGCTCCCCCGTACAATGAACTAAAAAATAAGTACCCACTTTCAGAGCACAAGCACCATGTTTTAAACCCAAACCGGATTGGCTTTCCCTTGATAAACATTTTGCAGGAGTGGCGTCCAAAGTATGGAATCATCTGTTCGTCTATAGAGAGATTATGGCTAAAGACTCCAAACTGCATAAACTTTTTGTTGAGAGCGTCAGTAATAGGATGAACCTTCGCAAAACGGTCTGTTGCGTTTAAATTCCTGTTGTCAGCGAGATGGAAAAACTGCTTAATTTTTTTAAACCAATTACGACTCATAGCCTGCTTCACAATTGGAACTCCCATGTCCGGTCGAACAGACCAGTAGTGGTCAATTTGTGGCAAAGTATGGTACCCCGATAGGTACAATATTCCAATAAACCTACGTATTTCGATTGGCGTGATGTTAATTGGAGCATTGTGTTGGTTTGCATACTCATTTGTGAAAGTGGTAATATATGTGATAATATTATTATCAAAAAACAATGTAAAGAGATCATAGGGGGATTTTGAGCCTACAAAATGGTGCAATTATATATACGTATACAAAAAGGATTGATTGCTTACCAATTTCAGAAAACATTTCTTCCACTTTGATTGCTTCCACATTTATTGCGGTCCTTGTGTATTGAAAATCTCTGGATTTTCGCCATATGGGACGGGCAAAATCCGATTTACTGAAGCGAAAAACTCTAGAACTAAAAATCTTAGCGGAATGCCAACATTCCGCCGCTGCATCCCTTTTAGGATAGTTCCGCCCTAGTACGATATTAGATGAATGAGAACTAGTTCTATTTGTAGGTATTTTCTAATAGTCCCGTACCATCCAATATAGGACAGGTTCGATTTTGAAGGTAAGGTGCTAGTGCTGAACTAGAATTTGGGTTCACTAGTAGTGAGTTTCCCTTCAGGCGTAGTACCTTTCCTATACCACAAAGATAATCACTTCCATCTCTTTCAATAAGAAAAAAATATTGCTAGATTTTGTTCTATCCTACATGACAGTTCCTGGCCAGCGGTCGATTTCTCGACCACTAAAGTTTACGTCCATGAAACAGTAAAAATTATTGCAATATCGATATGTTACTTTTTTGATTCTCTTAATTTAATCTTTTCTCTTCACAATAAATTAGTAACAATTATTTGTTTTCTTGTTTTTCATTATTTTTTCATCTGCACAAAAAACACGTAAAAATAGTGATAATTTCATTCTTTTACAAAAATCTGTCTTGAAAAAATCTGTCTTTTCATCGCCAGTCACCATCCGCTCATCAAAAATGGGTCAAGTTCGTTCCGTTTTAGAAGAGAATCGCATGCGTTGATTCGGTCCAAGAGATTTTTTGCGTCAACACTTGTGGCACCCAAACATCCAGCTTTTTTTGGAATCCAATCTTCTGCAAATGGTTCCAAACGGTTTTTTGGTCTACATCTAGTTTCTGACTAATCGAGCGAATGCTCACATGCCGGTCTCTTTGGATAATTTCAACGATTTTATCAGTCTCTACGACGATTGGCCTACCAGTACGGGGTGCATCTTCGACATATACTATACCAGAACGAAATCGATCGAACCACAGCTGTGCTGTGCGAATCGTTACAGTATCAGACCCATACACTTCACAAATTTTTGTCGCCGCCTTTGTTGCATTTTTACCTTTAAGGTAGTAAAAACGTAAAATATGACGAATTTATTGCTTAGTGGACTCCATCTTTGACGCGCTATAACGTAAGACTGAAACGTACGATCACAACACTGTCAAAGAGACACTTGTAGTACAGATTGTTGTCTTTAAATCGCCTTTTAGTGTGACCCGATGAAATAAGTACAACACAAGATATGTTTAAATGTCGCGCTCAATTGACAAAATACGACATTTCTTTTTCCCCAACCCAATATTATATCCATAATTTTTACTGGATGCCTTAGTTATTTTTTTACAAATTTTTCTCTTATTTCAGTACCATCAAAAAACGTAAAATAAATAATAATTCAATATATGCCACTATAAGAAGCTCGTAAATCGAAAGCTTTCGTACTGGATAACGAAAGTGCGCCATTTCATTTCGCATTTTATCGATCTGCAAGAAAAAACTGAAATTAGGTTCAAATTAGTAAAATTTGTAGATTAATTACTTGCCGTATTTTGTATTTTGTTGAGTATCCATTATTCAAACACCTGCGAGTTAAGTTTTCTAGATATTAACTTTTAGCATCTCTCCACAGGAATAGAGTTTCACGCTTCCTGTACTCCTTGCCATAGTTCATTGGGATTTTTAATTTTTGTTTGCGCAACCTTAAATCGTTCCACAGATTTTGAATGGGCTTAAAGTCGGGGCTTTGTGCTGGCCAATTGAGAACCAGAACTATTTCTTCGGAAAACCAAATTTTCACCACTTTTGATGTATACTTGGGGTCGTTATCATGCATGAACAACCGCTTTAGTGCCATGAACTCGAAGGAATATGGCTACGTCGTAGTTTTGAGAATATCAATTTATCCATATTGCCATTTATTCTCACTTTTGATCCCACTACATTACAAGAAAATGGTCCCCAAGCTTTCAAGTTACCCCCACCGTGCTTTAAGGTCTATGTTGTATACTGGGGATTGAACTCTTGTTTTTTTTTTCAAGATGAACGCAAGTTTTCCCATCTAGCTTTAGTTTTGTGTGAAAAAGTTTTACTTTCCAGAATTTAACGACTTTGCTTCTATGGGTAATTGTGAAAAACAAACATGTCTTGATTTTGTTTTTTTTTCGAAAGTAGCGGATTTTTTCTGGTGGCACGCCCATAAAATTTATTTCCATTGAGGCGTCTCTGCACAAGTCTGCTTGTTACATTCAGGCTATATTTCTCATTTATTTCTAGCGTTCTCGCTCGCAAGGATTTAAGGAGGTCACGCTTACTTTTCTCACCGAAGGCATTGTCCTGCTGAATTGTTGTCTTTCAACAGCTCAAGAAATTACCAAAAAAATTAGCTGGAATTATCTTAACTAATAATACAGAGAAGTGATTCACAGCACACAACGTCGGCATAAAAAAATGTACTAATATCACTTAACCTTCTCAGTATGATAAAAACAATTCGTATAGAGGAGACTGTAAGTGCGCTATTTCACTGTCCAAAGCTGTATTTCCAAGGACATTTCGATAAGCAACAAAACAAATTTGGAAGTAGTCTACCGAGAGCTGGTAGCAAATACTGTTCAATAGATTTCCCTCTTTTCCATCCAGTCTTTATTTAGTTCTGAAAGACGCCAAAACTAACATACCCAGACTCTTAGGGAAAATGTTCACGCACTCATTTTGAAGGTGTCTTAATTTGTTAGACTACTTCCAATTTGTCCTACAGGGTGCATAAGTCGTAACTGTTAACTGTAACGCGTAATTGCGTCCACACTTTCGATTTTTACTTCGAATTAAGCGAGCACCGAAAAGGCGTTTGACACACTTGACCACCAGACAAGCAGTCAAGCGCACACACTCGGGCAGACTCTGCTAACTGGCGAGCTGGCATGCCTTCACATAATCACCTACCACTCTTTCGTCCGCCTCTTTTGGCTGATTTTTTGTTTGCTTCAACTTTTTTTCTCGCTTTTTTGGCATTTCTCGGCGCGCACTTAACATTAAATTTAATTTGGAATTTTTTAAATACGATTTTATTTTAATTATGGAGCGGCACATTAAGCAGCGACCAGCCAAATTACTTAATTGCAAAAACATACATACGTACATACATATGTATGTGTGTGGGCACTGGGCAGTTTAGGTTATTTAAAATTTAACGCTAATTTTTGAAGAATTTAAGTTCACAAACTCACAGGGCAGTTGTGTGGAAATAAAATGCGGAAAAATCGTTATCTCTCTCCCTCTCTCTCTCTCTTTCTAATAACTCTGGAACTAAGTTTCTCTCTGGGGCTAAGTTTCTTCTGAATGAATTGATACAAATCTTTCAGGGAATGGTATTTTATTATAAATTTGGCATTACAAATTAACAAAAAATGTGTTTTGATGACTCCTGTTAATGTTAACTCAGCTTTCCTGTGAGCGTTGAAGTTAGGCAACATTGTAAATTTTATTTAAAATTTTTTTTTAAATATAACAAAAACATTTTTTCTTATGCTAACTCTGGCCTCTAGAAAAATTCAGCTGTTCTGTGAGAGTTGAAGTTAGGCAACACTGTAAGTTTTTATTTAAAAAATTATTACAAAAATTTTTTTTTCCTTATGTTAACTCTGGCCTCTAGAAATATTCAGCTGTCCTATGAGAGTTGAAGTTAGGCAACACTGTAAGTTTTTATTTCAAAAATTATTACAAAAAAAATTTTTTTTTTATGTTAGCTCTCACCTCCAGAAATATTCAGCTATCCTGTGAGAGTTGAAGTTAGGCAACACTGTGAATTTTTATTTAAAAAAATTTTCAAAAATATTACAAAACATATTTTGTTTATGTGAACTTTGGCCTCCAGAAATATTCAGCTGGGCTGTGAGAGTTGAGGTTAAATTCACTCACATATTTATGGGCGTACCTACTTATAATTTTGCATTGTCAAACAATCCGAGCCTCGTCCCAATGCACCCAACTCAATAGATTGGCCCTGAACTTTTGCAATGGTTGCTACAAAAGCCAATTGCATTGAAAATTGAAATCTCTCAAATTAAAATGGTATATCAGTTGGAAACATAAGAACGCGAGGTACAACAACATTTTCTTTTTTGAAAAGCTCTGTGGATATTTTTGCTTTTATGACCTTCATTTGCAGTGACCTCACCGACCTTAAGGGGGTCTTCTGGTCTCCAGCGAAAAAAAAATCGATTTTTTTTTTTGCATAATTTTGTTGTATGTGTATGCGAGAATACGCCACAGAAAGGATTTTTTGAAAATCGCATTTTTTCACATTTTTCTGGGCACCGAAGTGTACCCTCCTCCGGCCGTTTCATCATAAACTTTATCTTTAAACGCGTTTCCCCGAAAATCGTGTTTTTTAAGCATTTTGGTCACACTTTTCATAGTAGTTATACTCCGATTTCAATGGTTTAGGTCTTAAAAGGTTCGGAAAACTTACCGCTAAGTTTCCCCGTGTACGATTTTTGAAATTTTTTTTCATTCCATTTTTATAACCTTTTAAAGTTCAAAAAATGAGCAAAAAAAAATTTTTTTTGCAAATTGTTGCATAACTTTTGAAAAAAATTTAAAAAAAAAAATCTGTCACGGGAAAACTTAACCAGGGCAACTCTGAAGACAACGCATATCTAATTTTTGCTCTCTGATTACCCAGGTGGAAAAACCGTGACCAAAATGGAGACCTGTTTCGTTTGGAGGTGGACGTCTTCAGCGCCATTTCAAGGTCGCGGGTGTTAATTTTTTTCAAAGTCAAAACCATTTTTTAAAAGCCAAGACATGTACCTTTAAAATAAAAAAAATAAAAATTTTAAAATATTCACAGGATTTGTCACAATCAATCCCCAAAAAAACCCTTCATTTCAGGGCCTCGAGACCAGAAGACCCCCTTAAGTGTTCAAACTTCCTGCTTTGCGTGGAGTAATATTTTGAAAAATCAGTTGATGAAGATTTTTTACTGTTTGTTATTTTAGTATTTTATTAAGCATTTTTAATAATTTCTATGCATTAGAAAAAGGTATCAACCCACTATGTTCCACGCTTATTTATCGATCTTTCGCTTTAAACCAATTTTGCAACGATTAAACTAAAAATATATGTTTTTATTATAAATTTCTAGGTGGCAACCCTATTAAAAATCGTATAACGAATTTCTGAATTTAATTTAAATTCCTAACTTCATTTCGTTTGAAGCTTGTATTGAAATATTTTTCCTATTTATCTTAAAATCAATATTTAGATACATAGGCAAGTGGCAACTCTAAAAAATATTTGAATGAATATTTAAATACATATACAGGTGGCAACCCTATTAAAAATATAAGGCCTTATCAAATAGCTTTCATTTTATACCAATATTGTAACAAAAAACTTCACTAACTTTGAAGATGCACGGTAACCCTATAAAAAATATGTCTGGATTAACGCCTGCTCACATAGCTTTCGTTTAACACTAATATTATAATGTATTATTTCATTGACTTTTTAGATGTGTGGCAACCCTATTCAAAAATATATCAAGATTAAAGTTTTTCCAAACAACTTTCCATTTATCAAGAGCAAAAAACAATATCGTAAGGCATTACTTTACTAACTTTTTACACAAGTAGGTGGCAACCCTATTAAAAAAAGGTCTAGATTAACACCTTCTCGAATAGCTTTCATTTGATAGCAATATTGTAAATTACTATTTCACTAACTTTGTAGATGTGTGGCAGCCCTATTCAAAAAATATATCAAAATTAAAGTTTTTCACGAATTTCCCTTAATCAATAGCAAAAACCAATATCGTAATGCATTACTTTACTAACTTTTTTTTTATGTACATTTGTGGCAAATGGCAACTCTATTACAAATATAAAATGAATAAAACTTGCTGAACTCCGTTTTGTTTGATACCAAAATTTTAATATACATATAACTTAACTACCTTATTTAATTAAGTTTATTTTTTTTAGATAGGTGGCAACCCCATTTAGTAAACATATTACTGAATTAAAGTATTCGGAAATCCTTTCCGTTTAATACCCATATTGTAATACAATACTTCATTTATAGTCACTCGAATGTGTATTTGATTTAAATTTTTGGGTAGGTGTCAATCCTATTTCAATGTTTTTTTTATTAAAGCTTTCTTTAACGGCTCTCAACACCAATATCCGTTTTTACTGTGTCGGCAAGCGCAACTTTTGGGTCTGCATGATGGCATAATAAATATGTATGGTTTGCAGAATTACATCGACTTCAGCGCCTTCTACAGCGTCAATTTTGAACCAAATCAAGCAATTTTCTCTCTAATAAATATGTATGCACAAATATATTCTTTATATATACAGGTAACCCTCCTATAACGCGGTACTTCTATAGCGCGATTTCGCTACAACGCGGTTTGCAAATTGCGGAATGTTTCTTATAACGCGACTCCTACAACGCGATTTTTAAGCATATTCTATAAACTGTATTCTATAAACACACAATTATCAAATATTACTTGTGTATACATATGTGTATATCTATTATTCGTAGTCTCATAAAGAAATAATAATTTGTTTGTATGTATGTATAATACATGTACATACTAAAAGTGTTTGAATGTTCCATAGTGCATGAATTTTGCAAACCGCAATTTTTTCAAACATTTACACACACGTTTTTAGATAAAACAAGGGGTTTCCCCGAAAATTAACTCTTGAGCACTGTTGCCAACTCCCTCTGAGTAACGAGAGCTAAAACACCTCAAAAAAAGAGCTAGATCTAGCTCTGGCAACAGTGCTCTTGAGAATGTTTTTGGAAATTTGATTTGGTTTAGTCATTCACAGTAAGTCGTGAAGAGGAGTTGAAACAAATTTTAAAACGTTTGTGAAACCATTTTTCGTATAATAATAATTTTGTAAAAATCACGATAAATAGATTTTATAATAAGCGAGGACGAGGAAGCGGATTTGTAGAAGGTTGAGATTTAAAATCCTCTGAAATATGTAGATTTGAAAATCCGTGTCTATTTTTCCCAGATGTTATTTTCCTTAGTTTTATGTTATTTAAATAAATGAATTGCTTTTTGCTGGTTAAATTAATGAATTAATTTATGTTATTATATTGAAATAGACAAATAGAAAAATATCTTTGAAAAAATAAATTTTTTTTATTCGATGAAAGGTCTAATATAATTAATTCGGCTGAGAAAACTTTAAAATGTTACTTGCGTTATATTGTTTAAGAAAAGGAAAAATGGAGGAAAAAAAATTTTCCTACAACGCGATTTTCCTACAACGCGGAGTTTTTCAGGAACCAATTAATCGCGTTGTAGGAGGGTTACCTGTAATTATTAATATATGTTAAAATAAAGCATAGCCCCCTCCTCCCTCCATTATAAAGAAATCATCTAAAAACTTATTCCCATACCGGGAATCGAACCCGGGCCTTCTGGGTGAAAGCCAGATATCCTAGCCACTAGACCATATGGGATATTTACGATTATGTACTCGTATGTATGTCGCCTGATAAGTGTTTTACCAACAGCACTACAGTTGCGTAAATATTTATATATCTTCAAAATAATAGAAGTGGCCCCAACAGAAAACACAAGAGTTTATTTTTAACAATAAGGTAAATTTATTCAAGAATTTTATTTCCGTCACATTGTTATTGTATATAATATGTGTTTCCACTTTTTCATAAATAAATATTTCTAGCGGGCATACATACATACATTCATACATATACTAGCAGCCCGTACCTTGTTTTACACAGGCTTATCATAAATAAAAAATAGTTTAAAAAAACTAAAAAATACGCTTTTATTGCTAATCGAACTAAAAAGTAGAAAATAAATTTTAATGACAAAGGGACCTATAATGAAGTAATAGCAAATCGAATGATCAGTCATAGTCAACTACCTCAGAACAGAATTATAACAAAAATTAAGATACAAATAGAGCAATTCAAATTAGAGTTAAAAGCGTAGGATGCTTGATATAGTAAATATTACAATCATTCTATTGGCAACTACCTATGTACAGAGGGTTATGAAAGTGAAGCAAAATGCATTTTTTTTAACTATTTTTTATTTTTAGTATATGTAGGTGTTTACGAGTAATATACTATTACACAACCGCACACTAAATACTAACCTCAATGGTGGTGTGGAAACTAAAAATTCCCAATTTTTGTTTAAAAAAATACCCAATTCATGTTTCTACCGGTGCACTGTGCGGCCGATTCCCGAAAAGCTGGCCAAAACTCAAAAAATTAAGTAATTGATTCAAAATTTCTTACTCGGGGGTTGTCGGGGTCGCTGATTACGAATTTGATCTTAAAATTTTGAAAATCCACCCCCTTCCACCCCTACTGGCCACCCCCTCACGTGAAATAGCGTATATTCAAGAACACAATCAAGATGCATGTAAATTTATATGTTTTCGGGGTCGCAAGGTAGCAAGTGGTAGCAGCTGAATCTTGTTTTATTCAGTAACCATTACTTTTTTGAGTAACCTTTAATAGGTTTCAAAGCAGCATATGACGGCGTTGTATTACTATACAGTTTGAAAACGCAAATTTTATAAAAAAAATTGCAAAAAATGTGTCTACGTGTTGCTGCAGCTAAAAATTTTGTGTCGAGGTATTGATATGTACTAAAGATTTCTCGTATTTTACTAACCTTCCGAAGATGATTCCATTTGGTTTTGTTCAATTTACTCCATTACAAAATCTTTCAAATGTGTACAACTTTCACTATTCATCGACAGTAATACGATGCTCAAACGAAGGCCACGTTGTGACTGAAAATACTGAGGATACTTAGGGTACAGGACGTTGCTATGAACGGTTTTCACTACTCAAGGCATTACTGTAGCCAACCCAAAGACAAAAAAACTTTATCTAGAAACTTTTTTTTCGACTTTTGGCCAGCTTTTTGGGAATCGGCCGCACTGTGCGGTGTGGCAATATTGGCAAATATTAAAAAAAATTCACATTTTTCAGCGCTCTCACGAGAAAAAGAGTTTCCTATCTAGTCATCTATGTTGTGTGTTCCGAGTCGATCAGATTTTTAGAAGCCAGTGAAAATTAAGCTCAAAGATTCCGTTACATACATACAACCCGAGCTAATAAAAGTGTGTTAAAAAAGCGTATAAGCAAAAAAATCATTAAAATTAAAGAATTATCTATAATTAAAAAAAAATAGGTTTTTGGAACATTTTGAAACCATGTTTCAATTAAAAGAACTCCAGCATCTGTTTATACCGTGGGTATATACCTATGAAATGAGACTTTCAGCTGTTAATCAAATGCTTATAAATAGAAGCTTATGGTGGGCATGCTCTAAGTAGAACACAGTGCTTCAGGTGGTTTGAAAAATTTCGAAGTGGTGATTTAGCGTGGAGAACGAGGACCGTGGCCGGCCACCGAAAAAGTTTGAAGACGCCGAATTGCAAGCATTGTTGGATGAAGATGATGGTCTAACGCAAGAAATAATGGCAGAGCAGTTGCGAGTGACCCAAAAAACCATTTCCAAACGTTTGAAAGACATGGGCATGATTTTAAAGGTCGGAATATGGGCAAGAACTGACTGAAAGGCAGCAAGAGAACCGAAAAATCACTTATGAAATGATGCTCTCCCGGTTCAAAAGGAAGTCTTTTTTGCGTTACGGGTGATGAAAAATTGATGTATTTCTCCAACGATCGTAAAGTCCGCTCGGCCACAAGCCAAAAACAACGGCCAAACCAAATCGCTTCGGCCGCAAGGCAATGCTGTGTGTTTTCTGGGATCAGCGTGGTATGATTTTAAACGAACTCTTAAAACCAGGTGAAACAGTTGACCGTGCAGGCCACCAACGACAATTGGCCAATGTGAACAGTGCTATACACCGAAAACCCCCAGAATATGCCGATCGGCGTCACAAAGCAATTTTTCTTAATGACAATGCCCCGCCAAATCGAATAAGAGCGACCCGAGAATTGGTGGAGACGTACGATTGGGAACCGCTGGTGCATGCGGCTTACTCACCAGACTTGGCGCCTTCCGATTATCATTTGTTTGCATCGATGGGCCACGCACTTTCCGAGCTGCGCTTCAATTCTCAGGAAGAAGCCAAAAAATGGCTGGATGATTGGTTTGCGGCCAAAGACGGCCAATTTTTTTGGCGCGGTATCCACAAATTGCCTGAGAGAAGGGAAAATGTGTCGCTAGCGATGGCTTTTATTTTGAAGATTAAATTTGTACCCATTTTCTGTTAATAAACGTTTGAAATTGAAAAAAGGCTCATTTCATAGGTTTACACGTGTACATATTTACTTGGGCGGTTCAATAAGTACCTGTGTTTGATACCAGAGGGCGTTCGTGAGCTATTCGAGTCAGACGTGTTTCGTGATTTTCGCTAAGACGGAAAAAGAGCAGCATCGTTCGCTAATTCGCTTTTTGTGTTTGGATGAGAAACAAACGCGAGAAGATAAAAGCAAAGTTGGATGCTACATATCTCTGGGGCTGCTTCGCCATCCATGACCACAGTTAGATATTAGATCAACGAATTTAAACGTGGCCAACGTCCGATCTTGATGAGGAGCGACCAGGACGCCCGGCAGACATGGTTACCAAGGAAATCATTCAAACCTACACGGCATGATTCTCACAGTGTGCGAAGTAACAGAGACCATAGGTGTGTCGATCGGAATGGCAATTCATATTTACATGATAAGTTGGCGGTGAAAAAATTGTCGGCCCGATGGGTGCCGCGATTGCTCACAAGCAACAACAAGCGGATGCGGCTGTTAAATTCGAAGCCGTGTTTGGAGCAATTTAAAAGAGATCCGAAGGAATTTTTGCGTTGCGTTGTCAGCGTTGATGAAACCTGGATTTATCAGTACACACCAGAAACTAAGCAATAATCAATACAATGGATTTCTCGTGCTGAATCTGCTCCAAAGAAGGCGAAGACAGTCTCATGGAATAGAAAGGTCATGGCGACGATTTTTTGTGATGCGAACGGCGTCATCCTCATGGATTTTTTTGAAAAAGGAAGAACGATCACTGGACAATACTACAGTGAGTTTTTGGACCGCTTTCACAAAAAAATTTAATGAGACTCAGACGCATTTGGCGAAAAATAAGGTGGTACTTCACCACGATAACGCACCAGCACTTACATCCGGAGTGGTCGCCGCCAAACTGCAGAAATTACGTTATGAATTGCAGCCGTACCCTCCGTATTCAATCGATCTGGTCCGGCTCACTGCGACTTTTTCTTGTTCCCTAATATGAAGAAATGGCTCGGAGAAAGTCATCGCCGAGACAGAGGCGTATTTTGGAAAACTCTACAAATTCTATTCTTTAGAGGGATAAAAAAATGGCCGAAGTGATGGGAGAAGTGTATCTTTCTAAAAGAGGACGATATTGAAAAACAAAACAAATTAAAAAAAATATATTGTGTCTTCATTTCTAACACGGGTACTTATTGAAGACCCCTCGTAAGGTAGGCTTCTGTGGCAGTCGATTTGGAGTACCAAACTCACTTGGAATTTACAGGTCCGTTGTAGTACAATTGTGTTGCAGGGGAACCTCAATACTTATTCATCATGGAACCATTTAGACGCTCCTATGAAGCATAAAGAGGTTTTATCCCAGCATCGGATAGTTCTACATATTTGATTCTTCACTACGCCTGCTAGAAGTTGGCATCGCCGTTGTTTTGGCCCAACTGGAAGATAATCTCCAACATTTGCGAAAACTTAGCATTCTTTGAAATCCTATCCTGCCTTCTGGTTTGTTGTACAAAGATTCTGATCTCCTTGACTAATCAGCTCTTCAGCCTCAATGTACTATGAAATCGATAAATGGAATTTTTTTGCGCGTAACTTTTTGTTACAAAATATACGAATTATAAACACTGGCAATCTAAAACACATTAGCAATCTAAAAAATACTTTCTTCTACCATTTCGCACTTCTAACTAAATCGTATAAAGTAATCATTTGATCTGCTTGATCTACACCACCCATTTGTTATAGAAAATCATAGCTTCAGGACTTTCAATATTTTTAGCAGTACCATCTTTCATTTTTCGAACTGTGGTATCAATAGTGGCATTGAGGCAGTTGCTCACAAGTAGCACGTCTTTTGTGTATTTCCACTCGATTGCTAATATCCCTTCATCACATACTGCTATTTCACATTCACTTCTTTCTTTTAGTTTAGTTTGAAACTTAGGTATATTTTACGGTTTGATATAAACGTTCCTACTGCAGGAAATTTTATCGTGTCAAGTAGACGTGTTGAAGTGAAAAAACGGTCAAAACACAAAGCAACGTTTGAACTCGTAATTGTTTCTGCGCCAATTTTAGAACCACACGCTCTCCCAAGGTTCCATTAGTAGCTTCAGTTTCCCGTCCACTATATATGTTTGTGTCATAAACATACCCGGTTTCTGCATCGCCTCTTGTCCAAGATTTGATTCCTCTTTTGTCCAAAGTTTGATTCCTTTTGGTACAGGTTTCAGAGGGAGATACTGTTTCAGACTGATCCAGTTTGGAAGTAGGAAGGATGTTGCATTGCCGTGTGTCAAACAGAAACACCACATAATATTTGGTTCTTCACTACGCCTGCAAGAAGTTGGCGTCGCCGTTGTTTTGGCCCAACTGGAAGATAATCTCCAAAATTTGCGTAAACTTTAGCAATCTTTGAAATCCTACCCTGTTTTCTGGCTCGTTGGTACAAAGATTCTGATCTGACCTTGACTATCAACTCTTCAGCTAAATGTGCTATGAGCTCGGTAAATGGAATTTTTTTGCGCGTAACTTCTTGATACAAAATATACGAATTATAAACACTGGTCATTGGAAATCTAAAAAAAATTTCTTCCACCATTTCGCACTTCTTCTATCTAAATCGTGTAAAGTAATCATTTGATTTTGAATTTCGACATTGACTCTTCAATGGATTGAAATGTGCTGTCAGTTCTCGCTTTCAAAAATGTATATTTCAAGCAGGATAAAACTTCTTCAATATAATACATTTTTGATGCCTGTGGGGGTTTTTCGGGGTCACAGCAATACAATTTTGATATCAGTAAACCAATACTGATGCATTCGCACTTCCGCGATTATATGACATTACCAATGAAGAGCCCAGAATAATTTTTATTTCTCCTGGTGATGTCACCTTTGCATTATTGAACTTCTGTAGATGCATACTTGTATAATGACTTATCTGCATTATGAGACTTTTTGGAAAAAGTTTATAAAAACAATCAAGCTTGGTGGAACCTCTGGTTGGGTTAACCATTATAATTGGCTTATCCTCTTGAGGCAGTGACATTTTTGGGGAGAAATCGTCAATACCGCCGTGCCAAATAAACTTACTATTCTTGTTGACTGTGCAGGAGGTGTATCAGTTAATTTTAAATCTTCAGAGTTGTTATCACTATCTTCATTTACCGTTTGTACATTTTCATGCATCTGCATATCTTCATCATCTGAAGAATCCGTGCTATCTACTTCAGAAGATATGGAGGCATCAGAGCCTTTATAATCTCTTTGTCACTGCTATCGTCACTGTCGTGGTAAGGATCTACCCCTATATCAGATGGTTTATCAAGCTCGTCCTAAATTTCTTCGTTAGTCAGTGTTCGATTTATCCTAAAATTATTTCAATAAATAAAACTAAATTCGTTAGATAGAAAACTGCTGGGACAATTACATCCCACACCAAAGCACTGCAGGGATGCATATGTCCCAATGCAACAAAACGAGGTAAGATCAATTAATTCTTATATAGGTATGTAAATGAGAAACAGAAACATTTTTCACTAAAACACGTAGAAAAAACTAAAAATATTGCTTACTCGTGTATGCACGAAGAACACTCTTACACTTATGACCGCATATCAAGTACAAATTAGTTAGGTTATGTTAACCTGAGCACGTGTTGTGAAATACTGACTACAACCTACGGGTTAATCCCATCCCAGCGCGTTTAAAGAGAATATTTTTCGCACCAAAAATTTTTAAACATTCTCTGGGACTTATATATCCCCGCAGTACTGAAAGGGCTAGTCTATTAGACGTTGAAATGAATGCTTGCCCTAACCGCTGTTAATTCGTACCTCTATGATTTCTTGTCATATAAACTGCGTTAAAAAATTATAAATACGCCACTATTTTTTATAAAAATTTAGTTTATACTACCACAAAAAAAGAAATAACGCAATGTTTACTATTTTGTAATTTTTTTTTCAAAATTCTATCAAAGCTTTCAGCTTCTAATTAGAATTTTAAAAAATTGTTGAGGTATGCAGTTTTAAGCCCATTAAATTCTAGTCTAACAAAACGCAAGTTTCAATTCACTATCACACACAATCAAGCAATGCGTTAAAGTTATTCAGGCTTATTATGAAAACGGGCGTTCAAATCAAAATTCATATCGCGCACTTCATCTTCAGTGATGAGGCACATTTTCACCTCAGTGGATTCGTCAATAAGTAGAATTGCTGCATTTGGGAGAATGATAATCCAAGAGTGTTTGCCGAAAAACCAATGCACCCACAAAGAGTGACTGTTTGGTGCGGCTTATGGGCCGGCGGCATCATTGGGCCGTAATTTTTCCAAAATGAGGCCGGTCAGGCAGTTACTGTGAATAGTGTTCTCTATCGAGTGATGATAACGAACTTTTTATGGCCCGAATTGGAAGATATGGATGTGGTCGATATGTGGTTTCAACAGGATGGTGCCAATTGTCACACAGCTAACGAAACAATGGCTCTTTTGCGCGAAAAATTTGATGGCCGAATAATCTCACGTCGCGGTGATGTCAATTGGCCGCCAAGATCATGTGATTTGACACTGTTGGACTTCTTTCTTTGGGGTTATTTGAAAGAAAAGGTGTACGTCGATAAGCCAGCAACAATTCAAGAGCTAAAGGATGAGATAATTCGGCACATTAATGGCATAGAACCTCAATTATGCCTCAGCGTCATCGAAAATTTGGGTCATCGGATGGAGGTGTGCTACCGAGCCTGTGGCGGCTATTTGGCCGATATTTTGTTCGAAACGTAATTGAGCCATACCAGTATTATCATAATAAAGAGAAATGACAATAATTAAAAAAAAAATTGCGCTTTATTCGAAATCAACACCGGCCTTTGAAACCTAACCACTCTTTAGTTGGAAATACCACATATTTTCTGTCCAATAAAATAGAACAAAATATGACTAACAAGTGCCATTAGTTTAGTAAATGCCGTATTATGCATACGCACATACATACATACATATATTTCAGCATAGCAAAAGATTAAGTTCGATTCGACAAAGTTTGCATAAATAACCGGGTATGTATAAATACATACATACGTAAATACATACATACACCTGTACATAAATATGTTGCAGTTATATGGTTCATCAATTCCAAGAACATAAATGCTGAATTCGGATGCAAGCATTCAATTGTATATTTTTCAAAAATACGCCCCACTTTTAATCAAACCAGAAATTTCTCTCTTGCTTTTGTGTGATTTTGGTGCAAATTCATATAAATAAAAAAGATAACAATTTCGTCTTTATTCGGATGTGAATCCTAATAATAAATTTGAAATATTCCAAAACAAATATTTTTCTATGTAATTTAACAGAAAAGCTGCTTTGCTTACATGAAAATTACGGTGAGACCCGTCGAAGTGTAGAGAGCATGGAGAGCAGCCACCAACTGTGTATACGTATGTATGTACGTATGTATATACCCTACTACTTTGACTATTATACGCTTGGCTTGGTAATTAATACAAATTGCTTATAAAAAGTAATTAAAATAAACAAAATATTTAATTAAAAAGTGTTTCATCAAAAAGTAGTCTTCCCATACCGGGAATCGAACCCGGGCCTTCTGGGTGAAAGCCAGATATCCTAGCCACTAGACCATATGGGAGATTGATACCATTGCAGCTAAGTTAATAGTTGAGAAACAACAGCACTGCTGTTAACTTTTTCGTGTGAGTGTGCGCCTCTGTTGACCTATTTCTCTATAGCCTGCCTTTAACACGATTTCACAACAACTATAAAAGCAAGACTGAACAAGCAAAGCATCAAGAATATTTTGCGTCATGACGCTTCTCTTAAGTGCTTTTTTTTGTTTGAGAAAATAAGGAAGCGCGAAAGTTAAGAAACCGAGAGTTATTTTAAATGGTTTGATGAAAGAAATACAAACATTTATGTTTTATTGGAAAAGTGTTCGTATTAGCTAACTTTTTTTCGTTAGATTTGTTTACCTGTGTGGGATTGCAATAAGGTTTATAAAATTGTGCATATAACGGTTGTTTGCACAAAAATGCTCAGAATGAATAAAAGAGCATCGATTTACCTATGGCTATGCATATGTCTGTGAAAAATAGAGAGGTAGCACAACGAAACGTAGGAGGAAGGTTATACTGCTTATTCTAAAGTAGATTTAAGAATGAGTAACATAAAGTGAGCGTAATTTTTCTGCGACGTAATTGCATATGGGGTGTGTGAGATAACAGAGATAGTGCAAAAATAATATTTGTTTGTAAAAAAAACAAAAGTTAGGTGAGGTTAATATGTAAACAAGTTAGAGGGCAAAAAGTAGTGTAGTACGAAAAATTCCAATACCATTCATCATCCGTCTTGCAGCTACTGAAAAATCGCCGCGAAATTATGTTTGTCGCAAGACCTTCGGCTTCACTTATGTGGGTGATGTGGAACAAAAAGCCTAACCCCACATTTGTAACTAAAGTTTAAGTTAAAAAAACTCTGTTAAGAGAGCAGATACCTGTAAAATTTCGAAAAAAAATTTTTTTAAGAATATGTCAAACAATTTTTAGAACGTAAATTTAAGTGTTTCTTATATTATAGATCATCAAGCGTGACGACTCTATTCTTTGCGTTCGAGCGCTGGGAGAGGTTGAATTTTCATGCATTCGGACTTTAGACTTGTTTTTCTCAAAACTATATATGTAATTCGAATTGGCGTACACGATAACTCGAAAAGTTATTCCCCGATCTCTCCGAAACTTTGGACCTTTTTTGCATTACCTTTGCATCTTTTTTATGATATTACTTTCTATGCGAAAATGTTTCAAAATACTAATTTTTTCGAAGCAAATAGTAGGAAAATTCGCCCAAAAACTCATTTTTTGTTTTAAGCATTTTATTCCGCGAATTTTTTTCCATTTGTTTTTAATTCATATAGAAATTACGACATTAATAAACAAAGAAATGTTTGGTTTTTTGTAATCAGGTCACTGACGCCGATGCTGCAATGCCCGCCGATTGAGAAGCCCCGCTGTGACCTTCCTGGAAGAATTGAGTGTACATCCGCCATTTTAAATGATTAAAATAAAAAAAAATGTATATTATTTTAATGTATAAATAAACTATATGCCGATTTTGAAAAAAATATATTGACTTCTTCATTTTAAATAATTTTAATGAAAATCAAAGAAAATATGGCAGTTTACAGGTACCTGTCCCCTTAAAACAGAAATTTCAGTTGGAGATCGCGAATGTCTTGCCATCATGTCTTAATATCAGCTGTTATTACGTAGTTAGACAATTTAATTTTCATTTTTTTGGCCAGACATACGGCGGCGTTAATCGGGATTTCCGACGTAGTCAACTCTGATAAAAGCTGTAGTATGACAGATGGTTGTTACTCGGATTAGTGAACAGCACATTTGTTTAAAAGATGGATCTCAAGCAACAAATACGGTTGTTAAGGGGCTCTGGTGGCCTAGAGCTCGAAAATTAAATTTTAATTTTCACAATAAAAAAAAAATCAAAAACGATATTTAAATTTTTTAGACTTTTTATTTAACTTCTTTTACATACAAAAATAGAAAAAAATTGTAATTGTAATAATTTAAAAAAATGGCGCTGAAACACAAAAACCAATAAAATTATTAATCAGTATGACTGTAGCTAAGTCCCGTATAGAATAAAAATAAACAAAAAAAAATAAGGAAATGGCGCGGTTTTGAATTTGATACTCTCGAAATCGGGGTTTTTTTTTTCAGTTTTTAAATCAAAAAAGTTCGAAATAATTGAAATAGCGATAGCCTTTGATGTTGTGAACATGTGGGCGATTTGGTTGAATAGTTTTTTTGTTTTTTAACAACACCAGGCCGAAAAAAGTAGTTTTGAGATAATTGAGTTTAAAGCTTTGAGAGTGGATAATGCGATCATTAATGCCACCGCATGACGAATCTGACTCTACCTACTAAAACGGCTGCAGATTCGAATGTACTGGGAATATCCTTCCGAAAATTTGACAATATATTTTTAAAGGTATACTTTCGAAATATCAAGAAAAAAAAAATCGATTTTTTGAAAATTCTAGACCACCGAGATCCCTTAACTACGCTGATACTAAAAACTAATGATTTATTTAAACAAAATCATATACTCCAATTTCTCAAACTGCTCCGAAATATCAAAACAATGAATGTCATTTCGCATGTGTTGGTACAAACTGGCATTGCATCCACCCTTTCTTGTTCTTCTCTTGAAAAGTTGTATTATTTTTCATTTGCGTAATGGACGCTATATTGAACCATTCTAACGAAATTCCTATAATCACTGAAATCGGAAATAATATCGCATTAAATAAAAATTCCATAAGGATCATGTGGGTTCCGGGTCATGCCGGAATACAAGGCAACGAGTGCGCTGATACTAGAGCCAAAGAAGCTGCCCAAGAACCCCCTCACTTCAGTGCACATTTTACTACCAAAGATATTCGAAAAATTATACTAAAATCTCTTCAGGATGCATACAATAGCCAATGGTTTAATTATCAACACCACAACAAAAAGTACAACCCTACTGGCATCACACCGATATATCCTACACACATGCCTTCCAAGAACCTCAAGATATTTACACGCCTTCGAATCGGTTACACTATAGCCACCCATGTTCACATCCTAAACAGCACAGTCAAACCAGCCTGCCCTTTTTGCAACTCAGACCTCCTCGATACCTGCCCAGGATTGAAATGCACTAGAAATTCATCCTAACCTTGAACTTTCGAAGCTACTCAACAACAGATGACAATAGCATTAATTTAATTTGTAAATTTATTAAACTAACTAAATTAAAACTTTAACTCTTTGCGAAAACTAGATATACATATATAAAATTCTACTCCGGTCAAACTCACACTACCCACTAATCTTTTAATACTCCCTCAACTCCTCTCTCCCATCCTCTTGTATAGTTACTTACCTATATTATTACTGTAATTAAGATACCATAAGCCGAAGGCCCTGGCAGCCAGTGCTTATTTCGTAAGTGGAATAGTTATTAATAACTGTTACTCTTTTAAATAAATAAATAATTAAACAATTTTCATTCACACTTAACTGTCATTTTTCGGCAATGTTGCCATTCTCCTAATCCGCTTAAATAATGAGAATTAAGTCCAGTTGCCAATCCGCATTAGTTGCACTTAATTCCTGGGATAATTCCAAATTAAGTCATTAGTCCCGATTAACGCCACCGCCTGTCTAGGCTCTTACCGAAGTATTATTTTTGCATGCACGAATACAACGATCCGATTTGCTTGGTGCCATTTTGAAAGTCGAATGTTAAAACAGCAAGTGGCCCACAGAAAAAATTGGAAAAAGTTAAAACTGAAATTTGACAGATGTTAGGCCGCATTTTGTAGAAGGTGTAGATGTGGGGTAAGGTGTGCTCTAATTGATTAGAAGCCCCATCAGAACCCACTGCACTAAGGCCTAATAATTAACTTAAATTTTATGTATTCAAATGCTTACAATAAGAAACTTCTTATAGGATCTTGCTCGATCTTGGACAAAGTGATAGCAACAGCAGTAGAACAAAAACAAAAACAAAAAGTTACATGCACTTTGTTTTTATTTTTAGGTGTCAATTGTCAAAATGATTACTTCCAAGTCGAATTGGTTGAGTAAAGAAACCCAATTATATAGAAATGTTACCAAAGTACGGGTGGCCATGTAGCGTTTGCTTTTTGAACCACCTATTTTTTGAGAATGGTAACACAAATGACATGTCAAATGTGTTCATATTTTACTTAAAGGTATGACATTTACGAAATGGTCGCTTGAATACGCTTGAACAAAATTGGGAAATATTGAAAACCTATTTCCAAAGTGGTGAGTCTTCTTCTTCTTTTCTGATTTTCACATCGGTGGCTACGTCAATAAGCAAAATTGTCGGTTTTGGGGCTCGTTACTGTAGAGAAGCAAATGCATCCACAACGAGTCACTGTTTGGTGCGGTATCTGGTCTGGCGGCATCATCGGGCCATTTTTTTCGAAAATGCGCGAGAAGCCGCGGTTACAGTAAATGGCGAGCGTTACCGTGACATGCTCAACGAGTTTTTGTTTCCAAAAATTGAAGAGGATGACATGGACGACATTTGGTTTCAACAGGACGGTGCAATTTGTCACACTGCCAAAGTTACACTCGAACTTTTGGCTACCGTTTTTGAAAACCGAATAATCAGCCGAAATTCCGATATCAATTGGCCGTCTCGGAGCTGTGATTTAAGCCTGTTGGACTATTTTTTGTGCGGAGCCGTGAAGGACAAATGCTATGCAAACTATCCAGAGACGATTGATGCTTTAAAAGACGAAATCGAAGTTGCCATTCATGAAATTGGAGCCCAAACAATCGAAAATGTGCTTAAAATTGGGTTGATCGAATGGTCTACTGTAAAGCCAGTCGTGGCAGTCATTTGAACGATATTATTTTTTATTCACAAATAACAGTGTTCAATCTTCAAAATGAAAAAAAAGTTTGAAAAAGTATTGATTAGTTTTTTTTTATAGCCGATTCAAAAGGTAAATTTTACATGGCCCACGCTATAGTTCAGGAGTATCGTTCAAATTGTTCGAACTAAATTAGTATTATTATTAGCAGCAGTTAGGTTAGGTTGACCTGGCTGGCTGAAAGCCATCACATAGACCTTTTAGTTCTTTGTGTTGCCAGATGGAGCTAGATCCTTACGTTTCTTTGTAGAAGACATCTTGTAATACGTCTGCGTCTTGCGAATCCAAGTAAACTCTGAAGCTCTCACCCCATTCATTTTAATCCCAGGCATTCTAATCTTACATATTGTAGAGCTCCTGATCATTTTAATCTGGTTCTAGCTAACGCAGGGCAAAAACATAGAAGGTGTTCTAGCGTTTCCCTCTCTTCTAGTTCATTGCAAAATCTGCAGCTATCGTTGTTTGTAATTTCCAACTCGTATGCGTGTGCCGTTAACAAAACGTGGCCTGTCAGTATAGCTACAATAGTTCTGCTTTCTTTTCTAGACAGAGCTATGCATCTGTATTCTGTGTACACATGATTTTCGCGGTTTTGCAAGCGGCTAGATTATTCCACCTTCTGTCTCTCCGTATTTTCATTTCTGCAGCGATGTCTTTGTATACCGTACTCGTATGGTTACGGCGTTATGGTGCGGCACCGATGTATGTATAATCGTTTACAGTGATGCCCATATGTTTTATCAGAACAGCTGATTGCTATGTTATGGCCATCGCTAAGGTACGGCACCACTAATCGGAGCTTAAAGCGTTGAAAGCCATAGAGCCTAGAACGCTTGGTATAATGGAATGCCTGATACAAAAATTTAGTACTTCATTAATACTTAATTTACTATAAAATGACAATTAAAACCTTTTTGTGGCATCAGTTACAAATACACTGCATTCTGCTGGTTTCAGAGGTTGAGCAAAGATCGGGAAACGTCTGCTCACAAAACGCCAAGAAAAGCTTCGCCGGGATTTCATTAGAGCCCACTCAAATGCGGCACTTATGAATTCTTTAATTAACAGGCCTGAAATTAATTAAGCAGAAAATAAGCCAATTCCGCACTATCCAAGAGTGCAATCGATTAATAACAAATCTTAGCATTTTAAAACATGGAGAGGCTAAAATCTAATGCATTCTCCAAACTCTGCTCAAAACAAGCCTTTGGCAGCTGCTACGAAGGGAGAGGAAGTAGTGAACTTTCCAATAACATTTTACCACCGACATCTGGTTGTTTTTACAAACAAAACAATAAACACAATACAGTTAAATCGCCACCTATCAAACACCTCAAAAATATTAACGCACAAAATGTGAAAAATGCCGCCATAAAATTAATTTAAAACTCCATTTAAGCGGATTAATGTCATCGACTTAACTATTTGCTATTAATTGCCAAATAATTGTTAAGCATTTTTCGCTCTAGATTATTTAATCAAGCGAATTTTCGCTTTGCTGCTTTTGAGCCATGTGATGAATAAAAAAATAAATAAAATAATTGGCCAACCTTTTAAAGTCCACTTCGCAGCGGCAATTGGCTGTAACTGCGAGTAACTGCGTCGCATGTCCAAAAAAGAGACATACTCGAGCCAAGTGCCTGCTTTTTGCACATAAATTGCACTTTTGGCTAGAACACAAGTGGCTGTAAGCGAAGGTGTGGCTTTAATTGTCAGTTTGCGCGTTCGTTAGCATCGCGGCCGTGATAGCCACTTTGGTAAGCGCAGTGAGGTGTCTTGTAATTATTGCAAAGGCATTAATTACTGCAGACACAGTTAGTTTTTAAACAAGCAAACAGTGAGGAAAATTAAAAAAAAATCTAATTCTTGTAGTTTAATGAATTTGTTGAAAATGCGTAAAAAATGTCGAAAATGTGTGTGATGCTGTAGAGTAGAGTTTCTGCTCATATACACCCGTTGCATAAATAGGTATAAACACACCCCAATTTTGTATAGTGTTTTTTTATATATTTTTTATATTATTATTATTATTATTTTTTTTTTTTTTTTGACTGCGCTAGGCTATTTCTTCCATATAAAAAAAAATCGAGCATCCATTTTGTAAGGAAGAAGAAAAGGAGTGACACCTCAGCGCAAAAATTGCCAAAAATCAACGGTACTTTGTAGCCACCTGATAATTGCGCTTTGTTGTACTAAAATTTAATGAGCTATGATAGAAAAGTGCAAACACAAAAAAGTTCTAAAAATTCTGCCAAAAAAAGGTAAAAATTTTGATGACATTTTGGAAAATTTTATACAAAATGTGAAATTTTCCGTTTATGGTTTTTGATGTTCTTCTTCTTCTTAATTGGCGTGATAACCATTTCCGCTGAGTTTAACAAAGCGCGCCAGCCGTTTCTCTCTCTCTCAGAAAAGGTCCAAAAATCTTACGCAGAATTTTTCTCTCAAACACTCCAAGCATCGCTTCATCGGATGTTGTTGTCGTCCATGCTTCTGTGCCATGATGAGAGCCTTGTAGAGTGTTGCTTTTGTTCGTCTAGAGACGACCTTACTGCTCATTTGCCTACTTAGTCCCAAGTAGCTCTTGTTGGCAAGAGAGATTCTACGTTGGATTTCCCGGCTAACATTGTTGTCGGTGTTAATGCTGGTTCCTAAATAAACGACCTCGAAATCATAACTGTCAACAGTGACATGGGTGCCAATACGCGAGAGCGCCGACTGTTTGTTTGAAGACAGGAGGTACTTCGTTTTGTCCTCGTTCACCACCAGACCCATTCGCTTTGCCTCTTTATCCAGTTTGGAGAAGGCAGAACTAACAGCGCGGTTGTTAAGGCTGATGATGTCAATATCATCGGCATACGCCAACAATTGTACGCTCTTATAAAATATTATGCCTGAGCGATTGAGTTCTGCGGCTCGTATGATGCTCTCGAACATCAGGTTAAAGAAGTCACACGACAGCGAGTCACCCTCTCTGAAACATCGTTTGGTATCAAACGGTTCGAGAGGTCCTTCCCAGTTCTGACGGCGCTGCTGGTATTGAGTAACGTCATCTTGCATAGCCATGTTAGTTTTGTGGGGATACCAAATTCAGACATCGCGGCATACAGGAAACTCCTTTTCGTACTGTCGAATGGAATTTTGAAGTCGACGAAAAGATGGTGGGAGTCGATTCTTCTTTCATGGTTTTTTTCCAAGATTTGGCATATTGTGAATATTTGGCCGATGGTAGACTTTCCAGGTCTCAAGCCACAGATGACTAATCCCGCGTTAATTGGCACAGACTGCAGGATCCCCTTCTTATGGATTGGGCAGAGCACACTTAAATTCCAATTGTTCGTTTGTTGTTGTAGCAGCATAAATATTCCCCATACTTACATACGGGGAATGCTGCTGGAGCTACAGTCCTTGGCCGGATATAAATCCGGGTCGTTTCGGTAACGTAGAACCGACTACCGTGGAAACGCTTAAATTCCAATCGGTAGGCACGCTTTCATCCTACCATATTTTGCATAGAACCTGATGCATGCACCTTACCAGCGCCTCGCCGCCATGTTTGAATAGCTCAGCCTGCAGTTCGTCGGCCCCGTGGATTTGTTGTTATTTAGCCGCGTTATTGCTATTCTCACGTCGTCATGGTCGGGGTATCCGGATCTTCACATTCTCTGTGACATGCGCAGCTGTCATTGTTTAAAATTTTTGAGAAGTGTTCCCTCCATAATATAAGTATGCTCTGTATGTTAGTCACCAGATCACCGTCTTTGTTCTTACAGGAAAACACCCCGTTTTTGAAACCTTCTGTAAGCCGTCGAACTTTCTGGTAGAAATTTCGGGTGTTGTTCCTAGTGTCCAGCATCTCAAGTGCCTCGCACTTACGTATTTCGGCCTCTCGTTTGTTCTGTCGGATGATACGTCTCTCTTACTTTCTTAGCTCTCGGTGGCCATCCCACATGGCTCGCGTTGCGCCCGCTCGCAGCGTGGCTCTATAGGCAGCATCCTTTCTTTCTGTGGCAGCATGGCATTCGTCGTACCAAACTGTTTTTTCGGGCTCGCCGGAATCCGATTTCTTCTTCGGCGGCGGTACTTAGGGAACAAGAAATCTTGATCCATTGCTGGTGCATGGCGGTTTGTTGGGCACTACTCGCTGAGAGCAGGAGTGAGAGTCGAGTGGCGAATCTTCTGGCTGTCTGTTGTGATTACAGCTTCTCGATGTCGAACATTCTTTGCGTAGTTGGACGCTGCACAGAGGCGTGTGCGCAGTTTGGCTGCAACAAGGTAGTGATCCGAGTCGATGTTGGCTCCTCGGATCGTACGTACATCTAAAACACTAGAAGCGTGTCTTCCATCTATCACAACTGGTGTCGCGTTTTTCGATCAGGAGACAGCTAGGCAGGTATGAACAATTTTTTATAAAAAACTATAGGATATTAATAATTTTTCAAAGGGTGCATGAGAAGAAGTCAGGGGAATACGATTTAATAGTGGTTAGGGCAAGTATGGGCATAGAATGATAATTAGCGGAAATTTACATTGCGTTTCAATTTGAAAGTAAAATAAAAAAAAGTTTTTTTTTTGTATTAAGCGCGTAGACTAAAAAACATTTTTTTTTTTAATTCCATGCTTAGAAAAGTTCAGGTGAAAACTTATTTTTGCTCTGAAGTTATGAGCCAATGAGCAGGGACTCACATTAAAACGGAGCATTTTTCTCAAAATGTTTCTTTTCAACTTGTTTAACTGTTAGAATGGTAAACATTTGTTTTTCTCGATGGACCACCCTCTCTTTAGGGCTTCCTATAATTCAATTAAATCCTTCAGATTTAATCGCTCACTAAAAACTTGGCACAATTAAGACAACCAACGGCAAACCATGGATTCTAACACCATTTGGGGCATCATTCGGCGCAGAAACGAACTTAAAAGGCCACTTATCAGCAATGGCGCCCTTCGGCCAGCCTACAGAGAGGTGGCGAAGCAAGTAAAGAAATCGGCCAGAAACGATAAGAGAAAGTCCGTTGAAGATCTTGCTAGTGATGACGCAGCGACAGCAGGAGTAAACAGCATGAGACAGCTGTACCGCATAGTTGGCCGCCTAACCAACCAGCGGAGTAATAGCAACCAGCCGATCAGAGATCTGAATGGTGATTTGCTAACTTCCAATGATGACCAGAGCCGTAGATGGAAGGAACACTTTGAAGCAACTAGCAACATTGTTCTTAGCAGTATACCTAGCTTTGAAGTGGGCAGCACAACAATCAGCAATAAAATAAAAACATCCTGCCCCAGCCTAGCGGAGATTAAGGATGCAATTAAGAAGCTGAAGCTCAACAAAGCTGCGAGCGAAGATGGCATACAGCCTGGACTAATGTCTGCCGACCCGCAAATATCAGTGGAAATTCTTCATCCCCACATCACCGCCGTCTGGAGCAATGAAAAGCTGCCTCCATGCTGGACAAAAGGCATCATAGTGAAGCTGCCCAAGAAAGGCGACCTGCGTAGCTGCGGCAACTGGTGAGGAATAACCCTACGCAACATCATCTACAAAATTGTAGCCGTGATCATACAAAGCAGGCTCCTTAAGAGACGAGCAAGATGGTTTTTGCCCTCACCGAAGCTGTGTTGACCAAGCCAACACACTTCGGATTATAGTAGAACAATCAGTTGAGTGCCGTTCCCCGCTTTACATGCTATTCGTAGACTTTAAGAAGGCGTTCGACATTATCAAACGAGACGCAATATGGCTGGCACTGAGTAGAAAGGGAGTTCCCGTCAAGATAATCCACCTCACCAAAGCCCTCTACGAGAATTCCAAACTGGCAGTGCTTCACAAAGGCGATATCAGCGATCCATTCATCACCAACGCAGGAAGGTTGTCCCCTGTCACCCCTTCTCTTCGCCATCGTCCTTGATGACATCATGAGCCAACTGATCCTGCACAAAAGAGGCATCGTATGAAGTTTTACCAGGCATCTTGATGATCTGGACTCTGCCTCCTCTCTCATAAACTCTCTGGCATGCAAGCGAAGGCGGACAAACTAGTCACGCTGGCACGCACTGTCGGACTGGACATCAACATCGTCAAGACCAAGGCCATGATGGTGGAGCAGATGAAGGTCTCAACACATTGAGAAAACCAGCAGGAGAAAACCAGCAGGCAAAACAGCAGGAGACTTCTTAATACTGTGGCCACATCGATTCTGCTGTACGCAGCTCCAGCATGGGCGGAAGCCACAAACTACAGCTCATATGTGAAGTATATGAAATCGGTGTACCGATTGAGTGCCCTAAGAGTGTGCTGCGCGTTTCGATACGGTATCGGAAGACGCCCTATGGTTATAGCAGGACTACTCCCAATCAACCTAATGGCAACAGAGTATGCTGAAATCTACAAAGAAAAAGCTGCTTCAGAACGGGTGACAATACGCAAGATAGCAAGAGAGCGTAGCCTGCGTTCATGGCAGGAAAAATGGAGCTCGTCCCCCGACGGACGCTGGACGTACCGTTTGATTCCCATAATTTCCAAATGGGTTAGCCGTGAACATGAACAGTTAGATTACAATCTCACCCAAATACTGACAGGACATGGGTGCTTTAAATCCTACTTATATAGGTTTAAGCACGAAGACGACCCGTACTGTTCTCATTGTGCACCAACTGCAGAAGACGCAGAACTTGTTTTGTTTGTCTGTCCGCGATTTGCGTTAGAAAGGGAGGAACTAAGCACTAGGATGGGGAAGCCAATTACGGCTGATAACCTAGTCGGCATTATGATAGAGTCCGAAGAACATTGGCCCGCTGTATGTAACATGGCAAAAATAGTAATCTCCAAACTGCGTCGCGCTGAACAACAGCGCAGATCTTCATGAAGAGGCAATAGGCCGCTCCCCCTTCCGTGAAGTACTACTTAACGGTTGTACCGCGGGAGGGAAACGGAGCTGGGGTGGGTTTTTAGTGGGTGAGCCAAGAGGCAAGTCTCACACTTTTCGGCTTTCAATGCTTTGTGCCCCATCCATAAAAACAAAAAAAAAACACATTGAGAAAACCACCAGATGGCATCACGAGAATGGCACTGGACTGGAATCCGCAAGGGAGCAGAGGTCGCGGTCGACCAAAAAACACTTAAAGAAGGTCGATGCCGCGCGAACTAGCAGATGCCGACATCTCATGAGACGGTGTAAAATCAGCAGCACAGAACCGTGTACAATGGAAGAGTCTTGTCGAGATCCTATGCTCCCGAGAGGAGTGAACAAGGAAAAAAAAACAAAAATGTTTGGGCCACAAAACTAAGCTGAGGGACTCATTGAAAATATTCCTGTGTCTGTGTATTGATATCCAAATTAAAATAAATTCCATAAGAGTATATTTTATTAAACTATAAAAGCAAACCCGTTAAAGCAGCTCCCTTCAATTCCCACTTTCTAGTCATTTCGTATTCAGCAGGTGCGTATTGAAATGTATCACTGAAAACAGTGTTAAACTTCTAAAAAATCTTTAGTTTTCAATTTAATTTTTTTTTATCTCAAAACAACGAGAAATGACTACCGGCTTTGTGCACCAAAATAAACCAAAGCTGCAGCTTCAATTTCCTATACACGCCACGACAAATGCCGTGTTGGCGTGCTTTACTCCTTCCTTTGGGTGCTATTTCAATAAAAGTACGCTAACACTATTTTTTTTCCTTTCTTCTGTTTTTTCATTGTTGATTTATTTTGCTTCACCTTCACTCAATTTCCGCACGAACTGCCGCCTCGTGAATAGATGAAATGCAACGAAGGAAGTGCTTTGTTTCTAGTCCCCTCAGCGCAATACTGCAACGGTGCGACATTCAAGTCTATTACCAAAATGCGGCTCACAAATACCAACCATACGCATGTAAGTAGGTGTGTGTGTGTGTGTGTGTAAGGCAAACTACTCACGGCGGCGGCAGTGAAGCACATCTCAGGTGCATCGAGTCGAGCCAACCAGTGCGTATTCGTTTCACTTAATTTTTTTCCCCCTGCTTTTTTCGCACTTGCATCGTTGCTTCCTTTCTATGTGCTTACGCGCACAACTACACCCACACAACATATTTGATTTCAAAACACACGCACGCACGGCGCCCTCCATGCCGCTCTCTTTTAAGTCAGCCGCATTTTATGTATAGAATTGTACTTGCAAGCACTTGCATGGGTGTGTGTGTGTGCGTGCACGAATTTACTATGCTGCTCTAAAATCCATGCTCAGATGTGCAATTTCGTCCCGGCCAGCGCGCATTCGTCCAATGTTCGTAAGCTCTCGTAGGACCTTCGCACACTGACATGTGTTAACTGCCGTCAACTTTGCAACGGAGCACGTACGGCACACAATCTATTGATGCTGTTTGTGCTAGTTGGTGTTGTTGCTGTTACTGTTTTCTGTTATATTTTTTCTTTTCTTCGCTTTTGTGTGCTTTAATGTTGCGTAGTTGCTAAAGTAGCGGAAAGTTGAAATAAAGTTAAATATTTTTTTTATAGTTGGAATAAAAAATTCGATATAAAATTTACATATTCGGGAAATATTAACGAGTAACGGTAAAGCTTTAATAAATTGTTGCCTTATTAATGCGAGCTTGAGAAGTGGCGCAAATTAAATAAATTCAATAAATTTCCTTCAAAACTCCAAACTTTTTAATAAATTTTTTTAGAAAAATTTCGAGTACGCAGGGCCAATTGAATTTATTCATTTTCGGCAGTCGATTTTACTGTTTCCAAAATTTTTTAAGCGAAAAGCGACATATTTTTTTAATGTTGAATTTTTTAAATTTTTTAATTTTTTTTATGAAAGTTTAAATAACAATAAAATTATTAAATAAACGAAAAAGAAATGACGCTAATAAAGGCAGCTTTCGTTCGCAACTGTTTGATTTAGAAGAAAGCGCACAACAACTGAGCGAAAAAAAAAATTGTCAAACAACAAGAAAAAATAAATTGTTGCCCTATTAGTCCAAGTTTCACACTTTCACCAAATTAAAAAAAAAATCAAAAAATTTCCTTCGATGTTCCAAAGTTTTTTTAATAAACACTTCCTTCACAGCTCTAAACCTTTTAATACATTTTTCTCCACTCATATTCCATCAAGGGAAGAGTGGACGGGGGCTACACTTGAGGGCAGAGCCTGGTGAACTTGTTCACGGATGGATCGAAGTTGGAAGGAAAGGTTGGCGAAGGAGTTTTTGCGAGGAGCTCCCCATCAGACTCAAATTCGGGTTAATTGGACCACTGCAGTGTGTTCAGGCAGTAGTTCATTAGAAAATATTGCTGTTGTAGCCGAAAGTGTTGAAGGAAACCCAGGTTTGTCCATTCCTCGTCGTTCTTTGGAACGTATTTTGCATAAAGATTTGGGTCTGAAGGCTCCAGTCCAGTTAACACAAGAACTCAAGCCGCCGATCATCAACAACGTCGTGTCTTTGCTGATTGGGTCGTTGAAATGCATGAAAATGATCCAGACTTCCATCGAAAAATCATCTTGAGTGATGAGGCCCATTTCCACCTCGGTGGCTTCGTCAACAAGCAAAATTGTCGGATCGGGAGCTCAGAAAATCCAAGAGTTATTTTGAAAATCCTCTCTATCCTCAACGTGTGACTGTTTGGTGCGGTTTATGGTCCGGCGGAGTCATTGGAACTTACTTTTTCGAAAATGAAGCTGAAGCAACAGTTGCGGTGAATGGATTGCGCTATCGAGAGATGATTAACGATTTTTTATGGCCGGAATTGGATGGTTTTGATCTGGACAACGTTTATTTCACCAAGACGGCGCTACGTGCCACACAAGCAACGAAACCATTAGTCTTTTATCAAGATAACACCTCTTATTGGAAAACCCATTAGCAACAGCCCTTTAATTAAGCTTTGCACAGAATTGAAATTTCTTGATTTAATAAAATAATTTTTTTAAAGAGAAAACTTGCCATTATTGCTTAAATTACTTGACAATTCGCCCGTCAAACTCCACTAGATGGTCTGATAACATCAAAGCGTAAGAATCACTTTAAAACTCTTTAATTTTAAACGCAAATATGAATTTTTAATTGCTCATTGAAATAATTAAGAGCAGCAATAAGGTTGTGTCCTAGCCAGAGGCATCATCCGCCCATATTTATGTAGGCCGCTCAGAGTTGGGCAAGGCAATCAATTACGCCTAACCAAGAATGGGTGAAGCAGCACACAGCACTACTGGTGGCCACCTTCGAATATCCTCCGGCGCAAATTTCAATTATGGCATAAAATTACGAAATTTTGTTACGCACATTTCTGGTGTGCGAAAGCGTGTGCGTAACCAGCGACAATTTGTTGCATGCCGCATGCCGCAAGCCTCATACGCCACGCTAGTAGCACAAACTTTTTCCCACCGTAAGCGTTTATAGATTGGAATATCTTTGTATGTATAAGTAAATATATATCAAATAATATTAGGGTGGTTCAATTTATATGGAGTGATTTTTCTCGACATCGCTCTTAGCTGATTCGGATTCTACGTTGAATTGTAAGAAAAAAGTTCATTAGAGCATAGCTCCAAAGCCTTTTCGAGCACCAAAAATTTTGGAAGAAGCAGCTTTTAATTAATACGAAAATCGAGTTGAGAGGCTATAAACTCACGATTTGTCACCAGTTATGACCCTTTTAAGCAAATCTGGATCATCGTTGACGTCATTCCACAATTCCTGAGCGATGCTCAAGCCACGTTGTGAACTAAAAATATTTTTTTTTTTAATTTGGGGGTCGAAATTGGCTTTAGGAGAGGCTCTAGTTGACTTTTTTGGCGAGAATTTTAAGTGGAAAAAAATTCGAGAAAATTGGCCCGCCCTGGTATATCTACATGTCTGTGTACATAAATGCTTACATAGCTAGCATACACCTACTAACATACTTGCACATTCCTCTGAGCCGCACTTATGTAAGCTCACTTGTTTTTCTATCCCAGCGATTACCGCCAGCGCGTGCTCACAAATCAATTTTCGGCTCAACTGTGGTTGCCGCTGCCAAACTGAACTGTAACTATATTTGCGGCGAAGGCTGCTACAACCAATATCCCGTCTCTGCGGTTAACGCATACGCACTTTATTACTTTGATTAAGACTTCAGTCAACTGCAGCTGCTTCCAACGACTGTGGAATATTGAGCGCGCGATGGCTGCTGGCCGCAGTACAGTCTGAGAAGCCCAACTCCAGTGGCTATTAATTTTTCAGTTTATTTATGAAATTTATTCGTCTTGTTACCTTCTCACCTAGCAAAATTGCCAGCGCTTGCGAACGTTTAAATTAATTGCTGCATTTAAACGCAATTTTGAAATTTCAACCGACTGACAATCGATAATTGATTGGAAGCGTGCAGCGTGAGGCGTGAGACATAGAGCTTTGTGGATGCCACACTACTATGCTGAAGTAATTTGCTGACCACAATGGCTTGCATTTTTCATTTTATGCTGAATGCCTTTTGCCGCATGCTTCCATTCGCTTACAGCATAGACACAAAACGAACATTTACTTCAATAGTCTCATTATCCAAAAATACTTAATAAAAAGTCCTTTATTAGATAAGTAAGCAGAAATGCCTTCAAGCTTTTTTTATGCGGTGCACAACATTCTTGGCGATATTTACTAAAGGATATCACTAGATGACTATAACTACAAAAGCATAGCTAATCTTATTGAGAGCCAGCCAGCAATCAAGACACTCAACTCTTTCCAGGTCACATCAAAAGTGATGCTGAAGTGTCTTTATAAGCTGAACAGTTTAGGCCAGAACAAGCAGGAACGTATCGCGTAGGGCTCCAAGGCATACAGGAACTTATGGGAACGAAATGGCAGTTAAATAAGTCAGGAAATGGGAGCCTCTTCGTTTATAAGCCCAGAGCTATTGTTTTTTGGGTAGGAAGTGATATTTCCTTCTCGCTCATTCAGGAAGTAGAGGAAAGGCAAGGAAGATCATACTGAGAAAATCTTCTGGGCTTATCGCAATCAAAATCAACCTAAGCCGATTGAAAGATTTTATGGAACTAAAGGATTTTCCAATAAGAGGTGTTATTCCCGTAAAAGATCAATGATTTCGTTGCTTGTGTGGCACGTATCGCTGTCTTGTTGAAAATAAACGTTGTCCAGATCAATACCATCTAATTCCGGCTATAAAAAATCGTTCATCATCTCTCGATAGCTCAATCCATTCACCGTAACTGTTGCTCCAGCTTCATTTTCGAAAAAGTAAGGTCCAATGACTCCGCCGGACCATTAACCCCACCAAACAGTCACACGTTGAGGATGGAGAGGATTTTCAACAATAACTCTCAGATTTCCTGAGCCCCAGATCTGACAATTTTGCTTGTTGACGAAGCCACCGAGGTGGAAATGGGCCTCATCACTCAAGATGATTTTTCGATGGAATTCCGGATCAGTTTTAGGCATTTCAACGGCCCAATCAGCAAAAATGATGATCGGCGGCTTAAGTTCTTGTGTTAACTGGACTTTATAAGATTTAAGACACAAATCTTTATGCAAAATACGGTGTAATGACGTTTGTGGAATGCCCAATTCCAAAGAACGACGAGGAATGGACAAACCTGGCTACAACAGCAATATTTTCGGCTGTTCTTGAGCGACGTGCACGGGTTTTGGTTTTATTCTTCACATCACTAACTTGTCCCAACAGCTTGCATTTTTTCACCAATTTCTGTATTGCGGTCCGACAAGGTGCTTCACGATGACCCGAAAATGTTCGAGTTTTACGAACCATCTCTGCCAAATTTTCACCATTTTTATAGTGAATTTTAATAATTTCAATGCGATGTTAAATGTGTATCCTTCCATTTGGATTAATGGCATAGTTTCTACTTGTCAAATATCAAATAATAACAGTATCAAAGGTGACATCTACCGAAATAGCGGGCTATTCAAAATAACACCTGTTATTGGAAAACCCTTTAAATAAGAATATTTTTAGAAACATACCGTTGAGTTAACAAAGGAAAATAGCAGAAGAGAGTGAAAACCTTGCAGTTAGTAAACCAAACCATCTTTCAAAAATGTTTCTACTTAATGGAGGTCCCAGACTATAGCAAATTTCAAAACTTTCTCCTATTGAACAATTCTGAAAAATTGAAAAATCGTCCAGTTGAAGCGATGCCTCCAAACTTCAGCTAGCTGAAAAAAGACAGCTCTTAAGATGGATAAATACAGGGTGTTCGTTGGCAGAATTAGATTTTAAGATTTTTAAGATTTAAAGATTCTCGCTAACCGTTAGCTTTGTTATTCGTGAGAGTTATTTAGTCACGATGTCGCAGTGGACGGGTGAACAACGTGCGTTCGTAATCGAAGCGTATTGCAAGGACAATAATGAATGAGCCGTAGCTCGCCGTAGATTTTGTTCACATAAAAATATTCGACATTAGAATACGTGATGCCCCAAGTGAAGATTTGATTCGCGCGTGCGAAGATTCCGGGCAACAAGTAAGTTCGGTGATAAACAACGCACGGCGGAGTCCAGCTGGACATCGAGAACTCTCTATCTCTTTGCTTTTGCGTTGTCCCTATTTGGAGTCGGCCTTCCTTGTCCTCATACGCCAGGTTCCTCTGTTCTGCATCGTCACATCATCAAGGTGCTGCTCTCTTATGTCACTTTGTGCCGTATTTAGTCAGGGCGATTGTGGTCTTCTTCTGAGTTCTTCTTGGCTCAGTTCATGGCGAGTTTGACGATGTGGCCTTTGCCTCTATGCATTACATGTCCATACGATCTTAGCCTGTCGTATCTTGTTTTCTCCGATTTTAATGCACTTTTTATATCTTCTCGTGCCTTAATGTTATTCACTTTGTCCACGCGTGTTATTTCTGTTGCTCAGTGAAGGATTTTCATTTCCACCACGTGCATCTTCTGGTTATGATTAACTTGCGTTACCAAACCTTCCGACCCATACAGCATTACTGGTCTCATTCAGGTTTTGTATACATCTTCCATTAATCGTTAATTGCACATAAAAGGCCCGTCAGGCTGCGCTACTTTAACCACACCGCATTAACTCTGTGTGTCACATCTTCGCCTGCATTTCCATTTTGACTGAGGATGGATCCTAAGTACTTCAAATTTGTTGTTAATGTTATCGGCTGCTCATTAATACAGGAGGCTTCTCGTTGGTCTGTTTCCTCTTCGTCAAACAGGTGCAGGTATTCGGTTTTCTGCACCTGTTCGTGCGCTAGAGAGTGGCTGTCCTAGGGCTTTCAAAAACTATTGAGCATGAAATATTGAAAAAGGATCTTATACTTTGCCCCTCCCTAAAAATTCAACGAATACAATTTGCGTAAACATTTCTGCGAGACAATTTTGGAGCAAATTTTGGAGAGTAAACACGGACTTTTGGAGTGATTTAGATAAGCCCTCTTTACCGAACTGCGTAGCCCGCACGTCTACCGGGAGCAGGGCAAAGTTAACTAAATTGCTTACACAATATATTTCTGACTTGTAATGAAGATTATTCCGGGTCCTTTCCTTTTAGCACCAACAGCTTTTGATGGGCAGTCTGTGACATACTTTCCCGGAAACAAATTAATCGTGTAAAGCTTGAAGATCTCGAGAAGTATAACAAGTTAGTGTAACTTTTTTGGTAAGATGTATTGAAAGATCGATGGTATGTTGAAATCTGAGTCTAGAAACAGTTACAGCTCATTAGGCCAATATCATCCGGAGTGGTCGAGAAACTTAATGCGGAATTTATTCATATTATTGTCGACGAAAGCGTTCAAAAACAAATATTGCCTTATTTCCACTGCGTACTCTCGTGTTTGGAAACAAGGTATGATAAGTATGTTTACGGATGGCTCAAAGTTGGATGGAAGAGTTGGTGGGCGAGTATTCTGCGAAGAGCTTCCCATCAAATTTACGCTTGCAGACCAATGTAGTTTTTTAAAAGCAGAGGCAGCCGCAATAAAGGAAGTAGTAAATTGGTTATTAGCTTCTGTAAATACCGTAAGGGACATATACCTCTACTCCGAGAGCCAATCGGCAATTAGGGTCTTGGGATCGTTGTGTGTGTGTGTGTGTTCAAAGTTAGTCGGGGAATGTCTGACTTCTTTTTCGACTGCATCCGAATTATTTGATATTAGGTGCATCTGGGTTTCCAGTCGCATCAGCATAGAAGGAAGCTGCTGGGCTAGAGACCGTTTCATCGCAAAACGAGAGTATTGTGGTTCTCTTGAGAACTTGTGGTCTACTCCTGGAAACATTGGCCTCACGTCAACTCAGCAAGCAAATACGCAAAGCCGGAGGTCCTTCTGTCCACACGTAGATCGGGGGCGCTCGCGGAAGTTTCTAAGGTTAACAAAGCCGCAACTCTCGAATTTCGTATGTATCCTTACCGGACACCGCCCGTGAGGTGTCTACGTGTTGAGACTTGGGATTGCTTCAACTCCTTTCTGCAGAAGCTATCTGGAGGATGAGATGTAATCAGCCTTCTTCTCAGCTGCCCTGCTCTCATCGGGCAAAGATTAAGACATTTGGGCTCTCACTTTTATGGTACACCTGGGAATATTGCGGGTTTCAATATCACACATCTGGTGAATTTCATGAGTAGCTTGAAGCGGTTAATGCGAACGTAATTAGCCACTGTTGGTTGTCATCCCCTAATCCAAAGCCCCTTTTTCCTTTTTGCCACTTGCTTGCCAACATCAAGGATCGCTGAGTAATTTACGTTCTGAATTTTAACTAAAACGAACCATACATAAATATTTTCGAAATACTCGTTACTCAACCCGAGTGGCTTCTATCGACTACGTATTTTAGAAAAGAGGCATATTTGTTCATATAAGTAAGAAATAATTTGAATTTAAATAAAAACGAACGGTACATTATACAAATTTTCAAGATATTTCGATCTGAGCTTCAGCAAGTGGCACAAGTTTTTTAGAAAAGTATTTGTGCTAACATATTTATTGTGGATATGAGCCGAATCGAACTATGAATGGGAATTAAGGGAATATTTCGGCACCAGCGCCATGTGTGGAGTAATACTTTCAGAAAAAATTGGCCTATAACCCGCCTAAGAGACTCTCCAACCTATCAGTCGAAGACCCATCAGATTTGGTCTATCCGCTGCGGAGATTAGCGATTTCAAACAGAGAAAGTTTTAAGAAATGATTATTTTAACATAATTTCCTACACTCCCTACAGATAATTTACTGATACTATTTCCAATACACAGTGCACAGTGACAGTCTTACAGTTTCACTATAGCCCAGATTATTTTAGGCGAAGTTTATCGCTCAATAAATGAGCCCTCAAAATTTTTAAAAATATATTTTCATTGCAATTACAAAATCGTTGTCTTACTCAACTTCAAAATTAGTCTTAAGCATTTTTTTTTTCGTTTGCAGCACAGATACTGCAATCATTTTGCAAGTTTCTATGGAAAATTATGCACTGGCATTGGCATTCGGCCAGCCTGTGCAGCAACTCAATTGGACTGTGAAATTTGTATAACATTTTGCTGAAAATAATTGTACCTGCAATATTTTCCCATCAAATGCAAAATACATTTCAAGCCTCCGCAATCTTGAAAATGTAAAATGTGATTTAAGGTATAGAATACGAATTCTAAGTAGGCAGTTAGACACAGAGGCGGACACACCTTTACGCCATCAAATAAATACTTAACAATTGAACTAAAATGCTAAACAAACTTAAACAATGGGGATATATCTACATACACAGTGACTCATAAAATTGAGCATGCTATTCTAGATTGTTGCTGTTGTAGCAGTAATACAAGCCCCGTCAGTGTAGGATATATTACCGGTCGTCTTCGTCTGGCTCATCTAAAGGTAGGCCTAGAAAGCTTGCTGTTTCGACAGGTGGGGTCCAGAGGGAGAGGGGTGCTAGCTGACTAGGTTTTAAAGGACATGTGAAAAGGTGGATACGTAGGACTTTAACCTGCTACAATATCCAGAACATAATTGAGCCAGTGTTACGCGTGTCTCACAGGGAAGCTGGAGCTCTTCATCTACTGTAGGTGGTGATTGGACTCCGATTACGGCATTCGCTGGACGAGAGCTTAAGAAGGTGGTAACAGTCTCTCGGTGGATGTCGTTTAATGTCTGTCTAAACACTGTCTGATCCAGTAGATGTCTGTTAGTTTTGTCTTGGATCTCGTCGGCATAGTTTAAAAGGTGTCTCCTGACGTGCCTGGGAGGCGGCTCTAGCTCAAGCAGGTGTCTGCATGGGTGTGAGTGAAACCTGCGGAACTTTGTAATGGGGGTTTGCTGAGCAACTTGTTGTGCTCCATTACAGGGAGCATCTGTGACTCATTGTGAAGGTGTGGAATGGGGGACATCAGGAGGCAACACGTCGCTGGCCGAATGGCAGTGTTTTGGCATGTCTGTAGCTTTATCCACTGCGTGTCACTAGTTCCAGGCGACCAGACAGGCGCAGCATAGTTTAGAACTGGCCGGCTTATTGCCTTGAAAGGCGATAGCACCAATTCTTTGTCTTTGCCCCAAGCGCTGCCGGCAAGCGATTTGAGGACCTTGTTGCGATTTTGGACTTTAGTGGCAATTGCGGTTGTGTGAGCAGAGAAGGAGAGAAAGCTGTCGAAGGTAGGTAGGGCTGGCTGATCTGTAAAAAAAATCTCACTTATATTGCCAGAGACCATTGTGTTGCTACTGTTATGTATCTGGAGTCAAATTATTATTTTAATGTACGTCTTTGCGAGTTTCACAAGTCTGCAAGTTCTGCCTTTTGTCAGCAATATCCTGCAAGGATGCAAAACATGTTGATCCTAGGCACACTTGTCGGGAACTACAAAGAGCAGGGCAGTGGCAAAGTAGGTGTTCCAAAGTACCCCTAGCATTCACTTTGTTGCATGGGTTATACTCATCGCTCTGGATTAATCCTATTTTGACTACGTAAAGTGGGGTAAGATAGTGTCCCGTCAGTACTCCAACCAATATTTTGCAGTTTTTTCGAGACAGTGATAAAATAAAGTTTTTTTTTCGTATTTCAAGTCCTTAGCACAATTTTGGCAGTTTTGAACAATGCTGAGTGTTCCCATATCGACTCCGATTCCAGAGTGTGCTCCTCATTCTTTTACCGTTTTCAGAAAGGAGAGTAACGGGTATATGCTCAAGCGAGCTCATCGGCACTCTCACTTCCTTCTATTCCTTTGTTCCTTGTTTTTGGCACTTGGCAGCAGTTTTTTCGTTGTTGCGGCACTTACTTTTGGTGGGCGACACGGTATAATCATATTTTCCGTTTTTTTTCCATTCCGGCAATCTTTCAAAACACGAAAAATAGTCGCACGGCAGATTGGTTTATCTTCAAACTTCTTCAGAATTTCACTTGTACTGAGTCGTCCAAACAGATTGGCGACAGATTTACGTAAATCTATGAATGGAAACTTTCGCGTAATATGAGTTTGACAGTTAAGTATAAGCACACTTGGGCATGACAAGTGCTGTGTGTTTCTTTATGCACTCAAATATATGTCTGAAGTTAGTCTCAATGCTTAGTGGGCATATGTTAATATTTTTTTTTTTTGCTATTTTCTTTGCTAGTGAAATGAGCATATTTTCAAAATTTTTCAATCGTTTCAGCATTACTCACTATTCAGTAAATTTGTTGCGGTAGCGTGATCAATTTTGTAAGTCACTGTTCACTTTGCGGCATACCCACCGAAGAACAATGGTTGAATGCATTTTATGGCAGCAAAACGATGTCTGCCTGCCAGTTAAGATAATTGCCAATATTAATTTGCGTCGAAAACATTGAGATGCTTGTAAGTACAAATAGACATACACACACACACACATACACAATTGCAAGTACATCAGATTGTTCGTTGAATTGTTTATGCAGCGGTAACAAAGCTCGTTAAATTGAAACTACAGTCAGCAATAATGCTGGGCGGCTCCTCGCAGTCATTTTTGTGTAGGCCGCCAGAGGCAACCGAAAAGTAATGAAATTTTTAAGCAAAAACTTTTGTATCAAAGCGTCTCAGTCTGCTTTGTCGGGAATAAGGTGCGCAGGCATTTGCCATCTGACGATGAGAACAGCAGTGCGGTTGAGGAAGTTCAACGTTATTTATTGTGAACTTTCCGCTCCCTGGCTCTCTCCCGCTCTCGTACTCTGGTATAAATGAAGAAACTAATTGCAGGTACATGAAAGCAATTAAAAAGTTAAAAACTACCAACAAAAGCAACAAACAAAAAAGTCAAATTGCAACTTAATACCGTTTCTATTTTGAACTTTATGTGCTTTTTCTTGTTTTTTTGTCTTGTTTGCTTAATTTTGAGAATTTTCAGTTGGCAACTTCTTTGATTCAGCATCTTTTGGCATAAGCAGCATAATGAATAACTTAATTGCAGGTAAATTGTGTATGTACACAGACAAAAACAAAAAACACTATTCAGTTGTCACTTCACTTGAGTGCGGATGTTTGAATGGCAGAGCACCCGACACCACCACATCTTCACTCCGTGCGAATCTGGTGCACTCCACTCGCAAAATTAACTGTTTTATGGTTTATGCTTGGATTTTTATGTATTTTCCGTGGAAATTCTTAGCCTAACGCAGGTAATTCATGTAAGTGGCATTTTAAGCTGTGTTTCAAAGCACTAAAATCATTCAAGTAACTGCCGCACTATAATTAAATCTGTTAACGTAATTAATGTCAAATTAAATACAAAGAAAATTTTACTCTGCATCGGTTGTGTGCTGGTACACCAAAGTCGGGTGCATTTATTCACCTGCAGAAGCAGCAGCAAGTGGCCTGGCTGTCTTGAAGCAAATAAATTTGAATTTAAAAATGAATTTTTTCATAATGAATTTATATTAAAATAAATTTCCTGGGTATGTGTTGGAAGGGTCTCGGATAAGATTCGCCATTTTCATGGCACACAGAAAGCTTTGTGCCCAAAGTAAAACAGTTATACCCACCCGCTTGTTATGTTCTCGTATAATGAGTGGAACCATGCGAAAAGAATGAGAGAAAACAGGGTGAAACAGATTTAAGTGATTCTACAATAGATGAGGCAGGGAACGTTAAACATTAACGTTCTCTGGATGAGGTGTGCCAGAAAACTAAGAAACAGCGCCAAAATAGTAAAACTTTTTGCAATAAAAATGAAAAATAGGTTAAGTTAATGTAAACAATGAAAATAATAGATAGGAGAAACAGAAATAGAAACGGAAAGAAATAATACAACAATGTAAACGAAAATCAAAAATTACGCCAGCTCAAAAGCTGCGGTTTTTACTTTGCCACGTGGGTGAAATCATGATAATAGACTACAGCCTTTTTTTATTTAACGAGTTATACGAAGTGTGTTCAAAAAGTATCGCGAATTTTGAATTTTCGCAGGTTACATATGTATATTCGAAATTCCATTTTTTTTGTGGCGATATGTTGGTACTCATGTCTCTCACTCATTCCGACGAGTTCGGCTATTTTGAATGTTCTTTTGATTGTTGACATCTGCTTTGCTTGCACGTGTTTCGGCTCGTCTTCGATTTTTACCTACTCAAAAAGATGGATCAAAGAATCTGTATAAAATTTTGTGTGAAAAACGAAATTAAGTGCGCGGATGCATTCCGAATGTTGACTGTGAGGGATAAGCTACTTTGGACCAAAGCGACGTTTATCGGTGGTACAAAATGTTCTCAGAAGGTCGATGTGAACGACGAAAAGCGTGCCGGACGCCCGAGCACTTGAACAACAGACGAAAAAATTGATGAAGTGAAGAAAATGGTATTGGCCAATCGTCGAATCACCGTTAGAGACGTTGCTGAGGACCTAGACATATCGATTGGCTCGCGCCATTCGATTTTTTTCAATGATTTGGGCATGAGACGGGTCGCCGCAAAATTCGTACCAAAACTGCTCAATTTCGACCAAAAGCAGCATCGCTTGAACATTGCTAACGAGATGTTGGACTCTGTCCGCCAAGACTCAAATTTGCTCCAGAGGGTCATAACTGGTGATGAATCGTGGGTTTATGGTTATGACGTTGAAACCAAAGCTCAATCATCTCAGTGGAAGCTGCCGCACGAACCAAGACCGGAAAAAGCGCGCCAAGTCCGGTGGAATGTAAAAGTTTTGCTTACCGTTTTCTTCAATTGCAGGGGCGTTCTTCATCATGAGTTTTTGCCACAGGGTAAAACGGTCAATAAGGAATATTACCTGCAAGTTGTGCGCAATTTGCGTGAAGAAATCCGCCAGAAACGCCCGGATTTGTGGAAGAATAAAAATTAGCTCTTGCATCACGATAACGCTCCTGCTCACACATCGTTGCTTGTGCGTGACTTTTTGGCCAAAAACAACACACTAATAATGCCACAACCACCGTATTCCCTAAATTTGGCCCCTTGTGACTTTTTCTTGTTCCCGAAACTGAAGAGGCTCATGAAAGGACGACGCTACGCTACGATTGACGAGATAAAGACGGTATCGAAGGAGGAGCTGAACAAGATAAAAAAAAAAGAAATTATTTTTTGAAGTGTTACGAAGATTGGACAAAACGTTGGCACAAGTGCATGATATTATACCTCATGGGGATTACTTTGAATAAATAAATAATTTTTGAAAAAACACAAAATCACGATCCTTTTTGAACACACCTCGTATACAGTTAGAATTTTCAAAAATAATATAATGAATACTTTCGAAGTTACACGCAAATTTAAAAAGGCGTTTCAGAGTGCTTAAAAGTACATGGCCGGAGCCTATGTAAAGTGCTTTTCAAACTTTAAACGCGTTTTTCTCAAAATGGTGTTTTCAAAGTCGGTGACCAACATTACTCGAAAACGGCTGAACCAAGTAGTCTCAAATTTTAACTCGAGCTTCTTAAATATATTTTTCAGTTATTAATTGAAGACCTTTTTTCACCGATGAATACTTTTTTTTTTATAAACAATTTAAGGCCGAAATTTTGGTCAAAAATCGATTCGAGATTCGAGAATCGAGAAACCGCCATTTGTCAAAAAAATATTGTATGCTTATTCCTTCGATGAATCATTAGATTTAACATTACTTTAACGAAATCGGTTTGGTGTTTCAGAAGTTCAGAGATATAGTGCCCACCGCAAAACGTCTTGTTTGAGAGGAACTCCCGAAGATCAGCTGTAGCTGCTTTCCAAATAAACATTTTTACTAATACTAAGTCTTAAAATACAGTTAAAAGATAAAATAGAAATAAATCAATAAATTTAAATCTTTTCTCAGAAAAAGTTCTGGAAAATTCGCTTTTTTCGGCCTTCTAACTGTATATAACCCCTTAATACAAAAAGCTGATTTTTTGAATTTTACGCAATGGGCAAGCAACCATTTCGTTTCACGAAACTCAGATGGACACTTTTTCGAAGCGAAATCTATAATATTAATAAGAAAACATCTAAACAAAAAATAAATTTAACCCATTCACGACCAAAACAAAAATACAAAATAATTATCAATAGCAGTTCATGGTATTTAAACTACGTGTTCAACACGTAGGGTTGCCAGATGTAAAAATTTAGTAAATATAATTTTTGAACTCTGCACTAATGGGTAGTTTCCCAACTCCTTTAAACTGTACAATATGACCGCGGCTACAGCCGTAGCCAAGTGCGTTAGTACGTCACTACCATTCGGAAGTGCGTAGGTTCGAATCTCCGTGCATGAAACACCGAAATATAGACAAAGTTTTTTTCTAATACAGGTCGCCCCTCGACAGGCAATGGCAAACCTCTAAGTGTATTTCCGCCACGAAAAAGCTCTTCATAAAAAAAATATTTGCCGTTCGGAGTCGGCTTAAAACTGTAGAACTTCCCAATTGTTGAACAATATCAAGACGTACACCTTAAATAGGAGGAGGAGCTCGGCCAATACCTAACAGAAGTGTACGCGCCAATTATATATATATATATGTACATATATGTATATACATACATATATTAAAAAAAGTGCTGAATTTTGTAATGAAACAGAAAACTTTTATTACATTACTCGATGTCAACAATTTTTATTTTCCTCTGAAATCTATAAATTAAAATACTTTGAAAAATTAGGGGTGTCTTATGATTATGAAACGCACCTTATATTGCTGTTGTTTATATTTGGCTTGTTAATCCTTGTGGCTTAGATGAAGTTGGATACATTTAGTTTTGGTAAAAATGTTTTTTTTTTTTTTTTGTTTCATTGAAAATTTCTTATAATCTCACAAAGACTCTGATAAAAATATTTATTTCTTTATTTTATTTCATTAAACAACAACAGACATTTTTTTTAAACAGACAGAACTAATTGTTCATGCCGAGACTGAATTTGCATTACTTTATTGCTGGCGCTAAGTGGACATAACAAATTTAAGCACTTTATATGTCTGTAAGCGTATATGTACATATATGTATGTACATACATAGTACCTATATAGCATTGAAAATTCCGCGCGCCGCCGAGATGTATGAACGCAATGACATGTATGTATATTATTGCTTCGGCTGTCGGTCTTCCCACCGCTATAAACGCAGCTGACCATCATTTTTATATTTTCATATGTGTCCAAAATTATGTAAAAAAAATTTCAATCGGCATAAAGTAGTTTTACTTTTTAATTTATTTTACAAGTTCGCCTGTTCAGCTGACGTGTGTTCCCCCCTATACGCCACAGCTGACTATTTTTTTTATTCTACTAAATGTCAACAATACATGAAAAAAATTTCAGCCGGTATAAAATGAGTTGGTAGACATTTTTTTTCGACACGTTTCGTACCCTCCCACAATCACACCCACCGCGGGTGCGCCAGCTGACGTGCACTTTCGTTATTCATGAAATCTAAATCACAAGTAAAAGTCAAGAATTTAACGGTATAAAAACGCAGTCCAAAATCGACCGTTGGCTCCTGGGCTAATAGTACCGTGTCGTGCTTGAGCCATGTATGAATCGCTGCTTTACTGGCATTTCTCCGAATCGTGAGACTAACATTTCTTATATATACATACATATATGTATGTATGTTTGTAGTACTCATTTCAAACGCGCAAATTCCTGGCGCTCCGAAAATGTATACAGCGATTTATTATAACTTTTCATTTCAATCACAGCATTCATTCACTCAAACTCAGATTCATGCAATCAAACATTCATTCACCACTTCAATTAATTCAAACAAACCAAAGGCATGCCATTCCAACGCACCTACATACAAATGCATTCAAACGTACATTCATTGAACCAGAGAACGTAAATTCATAGAGAAGGCTCAGGAACGAATACATACAAATGCATTCAAATGCCCATTCAGTGAACGCCAATAATAGCCACGCATATACATACACACAAACATACCTACATATGCATAGAAGCTTTCGCAACTATAGCGTGACAAATATTTTGTTTACAAACAAAAGCTAGCGCGCAGCTTTGTTTTGTTATTGTCTTTATTTATTTACTTCTTATCTCTGCCGGGAATTGTGTTTGTTTTGCGTTTGCCTTTTTACCGGCTCTAGAATCGAGCACGCAAACTATTTGCCTTTGATTTTGTTTTCATTGCTGTCATCATTTACACTTCTCTTCATATTCTGCAGTAAATAACAAAAAAACAGCTGAGCGGCGTTGTTAGCAATGCGTCTGCGCCGAAAATGTCAAATTGTGCAAATGTAGAGCGAAAGATAAAAGTCGACAAGAATCAATTGGATGAAACGTAGAACTGAAGAAAATTTTTATTGTGGGTGTTCGAATAATTTTTCTGCATTTTTTCAAGCGTAGTTTCGGTTATGTGAATTGGTGTGCAAATTAATTGAAGAACGGTAAATTAAATGAATTACTGTGCGAAAATACGCGAAAGTTTATGTGATTGAGAGAAGTGTTCCGGCAATTGTGTGAATTCTAAAGAAAATCATAAACAAATTTTCCAATTTGATTTCTTGTGTATGTGAAAACGCAGTAATTACGCAAGTTGCTAAACGCATCGTGGACGTGAACGGCGATTGAAGCGCAAGTTGTGAAAATATAAAGAAATTTAACTTCACCCACAAGGCGGTAGTAGGAGAAAAGGTTAAGTCGATTTATGCGGCTTTTGCGTACGTTGCGGCATTTAACCAAGAAAGCGCAACGCCTTTCTCCCGTCACACCCCTCTACTACGAAAAGGTACACAACAAAAAGCAATTTAAAACTATTCACTTCGCCCACTAATAATTCGCTTAATTGTAGGTGCTGTGTGCTAACATAGAAGCATCATTAACCGCATCTCAATATAAGCTAATACACCCATTCATTGTACGTGTAATCATAATTCATAATTCAATTTGGAATTTCCATATTTTTCTGCCACCTGCTGTGTTTCTGTTCATCTTCGGGGTCCGCAAAAATCCACTGCTGAACTACGCAAAAAACTGCTTGCATACAAACTCGACGAAAATCGCTTAGGCATTCATACATGCATGTGTTTGTGTGTATGTATGTGCACACATGTAGGACATAGAGGAAAATTTCCATGCCACACACGTCTTTGTTCTTTGTGTTTATACGGAAATTCTTGCGGTGATATCATCATTTTTGTGGAGCTGGCTTTCTCCACACGAGTTATTTTCGTCAACTTAACTGCTTCCTCTTCTCCGTGTTTTGCCATCCGCACGCTATCGAATTAAGATAATTTTAGTTAGCCATATCTGTTATCGTCAGCAGTTTTGGACGATTTTTACGAATGCGAATGCGAAATACATAAAGTAACATTTGTATGCCATGCGGCAAGTGCTCCTTTGTGAAAATTTAAATTTGCCGGCTGCTATGCTTATGGAGTTATGGTATATGGCTCCGGTCAGACGAATAGGGCTATATATTTAATGCACCTATGTAGGTATGTATGTCATTGGCCGCTACATTGTCAGGTGTTTATCGGAATTTTTCCTTCAATTTTATGGTGCTTTTGTGCTACGAGTGGTGATTTATACCCACGTTGAACTTGGGATGCGATTTTAAAGTACATATCTTCAAATAGACAAATTTTCTACGTGGTTTGCAACTCGACTCATGGCCAGTGGCGTAACGACAACATCTGAGGCCCGTGGCAAATTCTTATGATGGGGCCCTATCAATAAAAATCGTCACGTTGTACTCAGTTTGATTAAAAGAAACAAATTTTATATCAACAGATAATTTTAATAGACAAAACCACAATTTAATTTCAATAAGTTATTTATTAACAAAAAGCTTTTTTTCGAGATTTGTGTTCCGCAAAAGTGTCTATAACATCATCGAAGTTTAGAAATCGGGCCATAGAATTTTCAATAGACAGAATAGCCAAGTTACATAACCTGTCTTGTCTTATAGAGTATCTTAAATAAGTCTTTATCAATTGTAGTTTTGAAAATGATCATTCAGCACTAGCTGTAGTCACAGGAATTGTGAGAAATAACATTAATGCCATGCATACTTCAGGAAAGCTGCAAGATATAAAATAATTTTTTTTTATTAATAAATCAGCAAGGTCTCTAATAACGACGATTTTTCTATTTCGTCTCTGAAGGTGGATCGAAAATTTAGAATTTCTCTGCAAAATGATTCAGATACATATGTCTTTTTTATAAATCTCAACAAATTCTAGAGCATTTTTTAATAGATCAGTGTCATTTAAAACTTTTAACGTGGAAGGCTGTAAAGCATTGAAATTTGAAACAATTTCATTCATTGGAATTAAACGCGATTTCAGTTGGTTTATAACGATGTTGATGATGACTCGATAAAATATATTCACTCAATTTCGAATATCCAATCTGGATCTTGGAGGCGCTCATCTTCGCAGAGCTCGTCAAAATGGCGTTTTACCTTCCTCTGACGAGTTTTAGAAAATTCAGGGGTGATGGACCATTTTTCAGCTACAATATTTGCTTCCATCTTCAAATTTTCAAATTCATGTCGATACCTTTCCAATATTTCTAGGCAGATTTTCAAACGTTTTACGGCATTTAAAAGATTGGTGGCTTTAGACTGAAGTGCTTTGGAGGCTGCATCGATAGTAAGTAGTAGGATCTTGCAATGGAAAACCAGTAACATAACAAAATTGTAGTTATCGATCTTCTTTTTGAGTGAAACAGCTTCATTTCTTTCATCTGATTTGCAGTTTAACAGGATTGTTTTCGTTAGCGCTTTTTGCACTTCAACAAACCGAACTTTTAAAGAAAAACGGCATCATAACGTCCTGCCTATCTAGTAGGGTTTAATGTTGAATGAATTTGAAGACTCATTTTCTTCATTAGATATCAAACTTTGGTCGGTCATAAGTAAGTAAAATCACTCGTCACGCGTGCTTCTCTAAAAATGAATAAACATCTTTTTGTTAAGTTCGGTTGAAATGCTTAACGATTTATTGATTGGACTTTAAGCAGAATTTATAAAAATATACTTTTCACATAAAATAAATTACTCATGTACAATATAAAAAAATTCTTGAGCTCGCGGGCCCGTGGCATTCTGCCACCCATGGCACCCTATTGTTACGCCACTGCTCATGGTTGTTGTTGTTGTTGTTGTTGTTGTAGCAGCAAAAACATTCCCCATACATATACGGGGAGTGCTGCTGGAGTGACAGTCCTTGGTCGGATATATAGTAAATCTGGGTCGTTCCAGATATATAGTAAATCATGGTCCTTTGTGCCCTCTGCTTAGCACAGTACCTAATTCAGCTCCAGTTCCCTTATTAAACTCAGGAAAGAACTGGGCGTATGTGCCTTTCTTCTGGCTGTAGTTGGCCGAGATGTCTCACCCTTCTCCGCGCTATAGCGCTACATTAAAGGAGAAGGTGCATTGGAGTCTCCTCGGATTGGTCGCAGAAACGACAAGAATCAATGGACCATATCACGATCATATGCAAATGACTACGCAGCCTGCAATGGGCTGTGAGTATGTCCGTGAGCGTTCTCACTTTATCCTTGGGGAGTTGCAAAAGTGCATACTCCTGAACAACTCCTTCGTCTTTTTGAGCAGTATCTGAGGACATAGCCTCAATCGCCTCAAGAAATAGTAAAATTAAATTGACTCTTTACCTTGCTTCAATAGACTACTCAGGAATGACTTAAAAATCAGTGCCATTTCGGGACAAGACTCCTCGCGAACAGGTGATTTTTTCTGCTAAATGAAATCAATGCTTTTTCGTAGTTTTTGAGGATCTTAGCCGTAGTGAAACTGAATTTTTACATAATTGATATTTTCTTTCCGATCAACTTATTTATCCAGCGATAACTCTTAACCGATGTGACTAAAACTAAGTAATTATAGTTGTATTGAAACGCTCCTATCGCAAAAATAGTTCTAGCGAAGTCAAATCTGATCCTGATGGCCGTATCGCGCTACCTTCATGAGAGGTAACCATAGCCTCAAGTCCTCAACCTTAACCTTAAAATTTTCATTACCTCAAACTAATTTTTTCTTTTTTTTTTTTTGAAAAAAGCAGAATCATATCATAATAAAAAAATAATATTGTACTTATGTTTTATTTTGACTATTTTTAGATTTTTTTTTTAATTTTATTTTATTTTTTAATTGTGTAAAATATTTATTATTATTATTATATACAATAGCACCCTAACTTAATTACAAATAGATACAAAAAGAACTTAATGATTTTTATATTAAAAAGGCTGTTTAAGTGATCGAAGTTTAATCAATAACCACTAAGTCTTCCATGATTAGCAATGACTTTTTGCATTCGATTTGGCATAGAATTGATAATCCAGTTCGGAGAATGCAGTTCTATCGGAGCATAATAGCATAGTTATTTTTTTGTTCAGATTCGCGTCTTTAAATCTCGCCAAAGACTTTCAATGGGGTTTCGATCTGGTGACTGGCTTGGCCAATCCATAACTTTAACATTATGTTGGAAGAACCATTCACGTACTAACATTGAAGAGTGCTTTGATTTGTTTCTGTTCTTGTTGTAGCAGCATAAATATTCCAAAATATACGGAGAATGCTGCTGAAGTCACAGTCCTTGGCCGGATATAAATGTAGGCCTTTCCGGTTACATAGAACCGACTGACTGTCGTGGCAACGACATGTTTTGGTTAATCACCGAAGTGGCATGGTCTCAGCAATTGGTAGCAGCACTTCGTGTGGTATGTCCTTGTTAATAAATTTGTCCATTTTATTTGTTATCAAATTATTATGTTGCCGCCACCGTTGGCTAGTTGGTTGGTTTGAGTGGTGATTCATCCAGAATCCAACTAGTGCTTCCGCACCATTTTGTTGCCTCATTATAATTAGGTTGTCAGCATCCAAGTCAGACAATTGTTTGAGACTCTCGATCTGTGGTTTGCCCAGGGTTAACACTCTGTCCTTCCATAGGGCAGGGCATTCACAGAGGAAGTGGAAGATTGTTTCCTTTTTCTCTGGTTGTTTACAACTGTGACAGTATGTTTTGTGAGGGATGCCCATTTTGGCTGCTTGTTCTCCGACAGACCAAAAGCCAGTTATAACTGCCGTTAGTCTTCAGGCGTCCCGTCGTTTCATTCTTATTAATGCCGACGGTTGCTTGAGGTTGTAGGTGGGCCATAACGTTCTGCTAATTTTGCATTTCGTCTGGACTTTCCACCTACAGTCCGCGATTCGGAGGTATTTTAGGGAAATTGCACTCTTGGTGTGAGTACCGATTCTGCAAGAGCATTAATCATGGCAGATCCCCCTCTTGCCAGTTTCTCTGCTTTTTCGTTACCTTCAATGTTCCGATGCCCCGGGACCCAGATTAAGGTAACTTTATGGTTTTCACTCAAGATGGTGAGGCTATTCCTACTTTGTTCCACCACTTTAGAGGTTGTTGTAGCCGAACCCAGTGCCTGGATTGCAGCTTGGCTATCTTGGGACTAGCGATATTACCCTTAAAAGAGAAATCTGCAATTAGTAGCCTACAGGCTTCCCCAATTGCCAGTACTTCCGCCTGGAAGACCCTGCTGGTATTAGGGAGACGCACAGATTTTTCAATTTTAAGTTTGTGAGAATATATACCAGCTCCAACACCGCAGCCCATTTTACTTCCATCCGTATAGACTGTAGTGCCGAAGTTGTTTAGAGAGAATCCCTTATTCCATTCTGCCTTAGTTGGAAAGAGAGTGGCAAAATTCCTATTCAGTGTTACCGTCGGGACGATGTAGTCAGTCCTCACCGAGGTGAACTGAGTTTGTCATAGTAATACGAGTATACTGGCATGATGATAAGTTTTTTCTCTCCAGCGACCCGCTTCGTTTAGCCTAAATACACTCATGATTTCCGTCTTCTTCATGTGTAGGTCTATTGGAATAACGTGTGCCAGTGCGTTGAGGGCCTCCTTAGGACATGACCTGATTGCACCGACCGCTATTGCATAGGCTGGTCTTTGTATTCGGTGGTAAAAAGCATGAGTTCTGTTTTACGCTGGTTTAAACTTTGGCCCCAGCCTGTGGCCCAAGAATTAAGCTCGCCTAATGCCCTTTGAATGATCCCACTGATCGTATTAGGACACAGTCCCGACGCCATTAGTACTTGACTGTTTTTTCTTTGTCACGCTGAGAACTCTTGTACTTCGAGCGTCTGATATTTCGCCCAGCATCATTGCGAAATAAATTTATTTGTGTTTCATCGCTCCAAAGTGTTTTATACCATTTTTTCATACACTCTGGTCCTCATCATGACTTGTGTTCTTGGGCAAATCTTTCCCCTGCCTTAAATTTGCTTGTTTCAACAGAGGAACTTTACGAGCTGTTCTGCCTGGTAGGTTCATGTTGCACAATCGACACCGTACAATTCTCGCTGATACTACGTTTTTGATTTCAGCTATAATGGCCTTTGATGACTTAAAAGGATCCCTCTTGGCAAGAGTAACAATTAAATTATCAGAAGTGCAAGTCGCTTTTTTGCCATCAAGTCGTTCTGTGCATTTTTCCTTTGGAATGCTGCTCACGACCCATCTTTGAAAGAATTTCATATTAATTATTAGTTACTATTAGGTTGGGAAATAAGTTCGTAGCGTTTTTACCGAAGACTTTTATTTAAACAAAAAACAATAAGTTAATCAATTGTATATTCACCGTTGCTCTTTACAACCTCTCTCAACCTCTCGGCCAATTTGTTGATGCCGCAAAAAATTGATACCGTCAGAAATCGCCTGCTCTGGAGTCAAAGAAGTTGTTGAGCCAGTTTTTAAGGTCCTCTTTGTTATCGAAGGTAACGCCTTTTATATGGTTGGTCAGGGAGCTGAAAAGATAGTAATTGGTCGGTGCAAGGTCGTATGCTGAAGGACCTACCTATTCGAGCTGGGGATACGGTACACTAGACAGGGCTAGTTTACTGGGGCGACAGATTGAGCTCTTGAAGTGCGGCTTTGACGACTTGTGCAACATGGAGCCTGGTGTTGTCGCGAAGCAGTATAGTTTGACCATGCCGATCAGGTCCTTCAGTCGCATAGCTTCATTCACGTGGTGTAGCATGGCAATTTAGAGCTCCTTGTTGACCATGGTATTCTTTTCGAGCATTTCCCAGTGCATCATGCCTCCCAGTCCCAAAAAATACATATCATGAATGGATGAATTGGATGAAGATCCGGCTTAACTCTCGGCTTTGGCGTATCTCCTGGAACCACCCTCTCTTTTCTTTGCTTCAGATTGATGTATAGGCACTATTTCTCATCTTCCGTGACGATTCGATACAAAAAGCGCTGTTTATGACTGCGTGTTGCTCGATGACGAGGGAGATGCTGTGAAGCAATTTGAAGGCGACTTTCTTTGCTTTTTTCATTGACCTCATGACGCACCCAGGCTCCCACTTTTTCGGTAAATTCCATTGAATGAAGGTGATTGAGAATCGTTTTATGATCGCAGTTCATTTATTCCCTCAATTCACGACTGGTTTGGCGATCGTTCTGCTTCAAAAGTGCCATGAGACCTACTTCATCGAATCCAGAAGGCCTTCCGCTGCAGGACGTGTCATCGACGTCAAAGTCACCATTTTTGAACTTTGCAAACCATTTGCGTGCTGTAGACTCGCCTATGACACCTTCTCCTTACACGTCGCAATTGTCCCGGACTGCTTCGGCAGCTTTTTCACCTCGATGAAAAGCAAAGAAGAGCAGGTATCGAAAATGTTAATTTTTGCCTCCTGGGTATGCCATTTCTAAGCATCAAAACGAATAAAATAATAAATAACTCGAAATTAGCATAGTTTTGTAGAGCAGAAGGAGTTTTATGGAATGAATACTCACCCTTTGCCAAAGAGCAAACAAATCTTTGTAAAATAAAAGAAAATATAAAAACGCTATGAACTGGGGAATAACCCAAGTCGGCACAAGTTGGTTCGAAGTGGCACAAAGAAATCGATAGCTAAAGGCAGTGTATCTATTTTATTGGCCATATGTGTACATAAGGCCGGGTCATTCCTGTAACATTCAATCGTAACTGTCATGGGAACGCCGACTAGTGTGTTTGCCTTGTTTCTTCCACATAATGAAGAGTTATTTGTCACAGATGGCGAGTTTTGGATGAACTGGAAGAGTCTGCTCAGATAAACCAAGTCAAAAAAGGTCAATTAGATTTTATCGCTTGCCTAGAATGAAATGGGGTTGAAGTTAGCTCCTACATAGTAAAAAAATAATTATGGAAAATGAGATTTAAAAAAAATTTATGAAAAAAATTGTCGGACAATGGCAAACCTCCGAGTGTATTTCTGCCATGAAAAAGCCCGTCATAAAAAACCATCTGCCGTTCGGAGTCGGCTTGAAACTGTAGGTCCCTCCATTTGGGGAACAAAATCAAGGCGTCCGCCACAAATAGGAGGAGCAGCTCGGCCAAACGCCTAACAGAAGTGTACACGCCTAATTTTTTTTTATGATTTAAACTGTTTGTGGCATCCAAATGTTTAGTTTCAGTATTTTTAATTTTGTGAGCTCAAGGATGGAAAATATTTTTCAAAACTTAAAACTTGTCAATGAAAAATATAGTTTTTTGCCATTCATTCAAAAAATACAAATAGCAAATCCCGTATAATTTACCGAAGTTCCTTAAAATTAAAAAAAAAAATTATATTTTTACTTTTACTTTTTAATTATAACTTTTACTTTTTAACTATAATTATGGAAAAAAAATTTAAAACAAATATGAAAAAATTGTGAGACTATGGAAAACCTCCGAGTGTATTTCCGCCATCCAAATGCTTAGTTTCCGTGTATTTTTAATTTTGTGAGCTGAAGGATGGAAAATATTTTTCAAAACCTGTCAATGAAAAATATTTTTTTTTTGCTATTAGTTAAAAAAATATTAATAGGAAACCTCGTAATACCTGCCAAAATTCCTGAAATTAAAAAAAAAATTTATATTTTTACTTTTACTTTTAAAGTATAAATATGAAAAATTTAATTAAAAAAAAAATATGAAGAAAATTGTCAGACAATGGCAAACTTCCGCGTGTTTGTGAGCTCAAGGATGGAAAATTTTTTTCAAAACCCACAAAACCATTTTCGATGAAAAATATTTCTTTCAAAAAATATAAATAGCAAACCCCTTATAATTTGCCAAAATTCCTTAAAACCAAAAAAACAAAAAAAAAATATATTTTAACTTCTACTTTTCCTCTTTTTTCAACACTAAAAATAAATTCACTTTGCCACAAATCAACCAAACAATGCATGTAACACCCTATAACGCATATTCGCCAATGTTGTTGCATACATTTAGGCTTTACTGCAAAAGTTGCATCTGAAGTGCATAGCTTTCGAGCTTGCGTTGCCTTTCCAGAAGCGCGCACATGCACACAAATGCATATAAAAGAAAAAAAAAACAAATAAAATCAACTAACTCTGCGCTCCTCTTAAGCTGCCTTTGCCCTCTACAAACAGAATTTGTGTTGCGCTGCGTATTCGTCTGCAGTCGTAATAATTTATTTGCGCGAAAATTTTCCAATTTCCTAAACTAACTCGCGTTCAATTAAATGCAGTTTATATATTTCTTACTCTCTTCGCTGATGATTCGCTGAATTTGCTATTTAAGTTGCAAAATTTCTTAGCCGCTCCCAAATAAATCGAGCCACCAGCACAACTTTCAAATTGCAAATAAAACAAAAAATTATTTACAGAAATTGACTGCAAAATTGCTGAAAAGCATTGATTTACACAAATACACAAACAACTAAAACAAGAAGTGCATAAAATTTACCTCTCCAGAAAGAAAAAAAAGTGCAGAAACTGTAGAAAGAACAAAAGCAAAGTGTTTACAAAAAAGTCTTTAGTGACCGCAATCCGTCAGGCACTCGTAATTGCAGCAACAGCCAAAAAACTACAGCGACCTCAACCATTCAAGCCAAGCAAAATGTCAACTGCAGAGCAATTAGTCGCCGAGGCTCAGTCTAACAACCGACCCCGAACAATGTCGAATTTCATCGAGTCCAAGGATGGATTGGTAAGTGTTGCGCGCTTTTAGGCGGTTGAAAGTTTGAATTTGCGAGATTGCGCATGTTTACCGATAAGTTATATAAAGCGTTTATGGAATTTATTGACTCTTTCTTTAAATTTATTTATTTTCGATTTTTTTCGTTGAGCTCTTTTTAATATGCGTACATACAGGATCCGGCACTCGAAGTGTAACCAATTAAAAAAAACCATAAATATAGTGTGAAAAATTACTGATAATCAATTCAAAGTAAAAAATGTGGACCACCTTTTGCCTTGACTATGGCCTTGAGACGGTCCAGAAAGGAATCGCAAACTGCCCGAATGTGACTTGCAGGTATTTTTGCCCACTCGCGGACAATGCTCTCAACAGACTATCACATTGGTGCAAAAGTCGAGGACTAGAAGTAAATCCAGAAAAAACGGAACTGATACTGTTCAGCAGGCAACATAAAACATCTACCCTTGAACAAATATTTTTAGGGGGAAACCCCCTTAAAGTAACAAAAAGCGCTAAATATCTAGGACTCATACTGGCTAGGACGCTAAATTGGGGGCTCACAGTCGTCGCAGATAGAGTACGCAAAGCTACGACGGCGTTATGCTCCTGCGGACGGCTCATTGGGGAAAAATTGGGGTTTGAAACTCGAAATGATAGACTGGTTGTGCACAGCAGTAATTAGACCAATTCTCTACTATGGTATTGCAATATGGTGGAATGTTCTTGAGAAGGGCGTGAACATTAAAAGAGTTGGCAGGGTCCAAAGACTTGCATCTGTTCTTATAACCGGTGCAGTGCCAACCACACCATCGAAAGCACTGCATGCGATCTTAAACTTCCTTCCGGTAGACCTGCAGGCAAGGTACATTGCGACAGTAAGGCTGAGCATATGAAGTAAGTGATCAAACACAGACTATGGCCATGGTAAAATCCTTTATGGCACGTTGAGGCTTTCCGAACAGGTGGACTGTACATTCCCGCCTATACTTGCCACTACAACGTTCGTGACGCTCCTACTCTCGAGGGAAGAGTGGAAACGGGACGTGGTAAGACAGGGCGACTCCATCCATGTATGCACCGATGGCTCAAAGCTCGAGGGCAGGGTGGGTGGAGGTGTATATTCCGAGCATCTGGGGATCTCCTTCAGTTTTCGGCTTCCCGACTACTGTAGTGTCTTTCAGGCTGAAGTGATGGCAATAATGAAAGCCGTGTCACTGGTACGGCATGATGCGATACCTGGAGATGATATTTACATTTTCACTGATAGCCAGGCGGTGAGAAAATGCCTCACAAAACAGTCGACAACCTCTCCAATACAGCCGTGAAATGTCGCATATGGCCTAACGAAATGGCTGACTGAATCCACTCAAAGGCTACATGGGTTCCTGGCTATTGGGCCCGATGAACTAGCGAGACTCTGCACCAAATTGACCGATGAGTACATAGACAATGGCATAGCGTACCCTTTCAAGCATTTAAACTACTTATCCTCGAAGAAATTTTAAGAGTAGCGAATGAACGATGGCGTAATGAAGCCACTTGCAAAATCACCCGACAGATGTGGCCGACTCTCAATGCTAAACGCACGAAACTTTTACTAAGAAGAGATAAGCACAGTCTTAGCACACTGGTTTCAGTTATTACGGGGCACTGCCTAATCAGTAGGCTTGCCCAGAAAATGGGTGTGCAAACACATGATTTCTGCAGAAGTTGGCTAGACGAAGAAGAGGAAGAGACGATCCCGCACCTTCTGTGTCACTGACCTGCTCTATCCAAACTTAGATTAGCCATTTTGGGCGGACATTTCTTTAATGAATTAGAAGATCTCGGCTTTGTCGGAATTAAAGATCTTACAAAATTTTTGAAAAGTACACATTGTTTTTAGGAGGGATAAGGGTAAGTTTCCCACGCGGCATCTCAATGAGTGGCATGAGCCTGAGTGTGTCCCACAGTGGACAACCGTTTCAACCTAACCTAACCTATTTCTTTTTATCTCTGTGGCCTGAAAACAAAAGTGTCTCACGCTACTGGTCGGCAGTCGGCTTCGAGCCGCGGTGTGTTAAAATAACTGTTTAACATTAAGTTCAAGAGGAAAGTTATTTCTTTAGAAGTAAAGATTCAAATCTTGGATTATCTTGTGAATCTGTGTCGGCTGATCATGAAGCCGCTAGAACGTATCCCGAAAAATTTAGGAACATTATAGAAGAGCAAGGATACACAGCAGATCAAGTTTTCAATGCCGATGAAACTGGGTTGTGATTCCATTCCAAGTTTTTCATGACGTTTCAACTTTCTTCTGAACAGCTCTCCAAGATATTTTTGTTCGGCAAACCTTACGAGTACCTTGTGAATTCCAATCCAGTGCTTGACGACATATTTCATTTCCGTCCTTGCGAAGCGTATGCCCAAACCACCTCCATTTTTGCGAAGCTGGCCAGCCAAGGGACCGGTGGGATGGTGTGCCCGCAGTAGGAGAGGATCGGGATCCCCTTGACAACCTGTGCTCTACTCCTGGAGAGATGGTTTTTACACCAACTCAGCGAGCGCTGGGCAAGTACACGAACTTGTAAGGTCGCGAAGACTCGGAATTACTTCGAGTCCTTTTTGCGTCAGCTGTATAGAGGATGAGGTGGAATCATCTCAGCACCTGCTCCTTCGCTGCCCCGCTCTCGCGTGACTAAGAATTAAGCATCTTGGTTCTCACTTCTTTTCTGCGCCTGTAGACATTGCAAGTCTTGATATCAAAAATCGGATGAACTTCATCAGCAGCATAAAACGGCTAACACAGCCGCAATTAGTCACCGTTCATAGTCCACAAATATCCGGTTATCTACACAGGCTAGGGTTATGGTCCAACAACTCCTATTGTTTTTGAGACCCATCCACGGAAATGAGTTTGAATGAGGTACTGCCATGAGTAGAGGCTCAAATGCATGAAGGTTAGATGCCAACCTTTTTGTATTCTACTCTATCTAAATCTATGTATTTAAAGCAAATTTGCTATTCAGGTACCTAAGGCGGAAGTTAATGGCAAATGAAGTGCACATAAGTACAATTTTCGTTTACTTATTGATTTAACTAAATAAATACCATTTTCGTGTATAATAAAAAAAAACTAAATTCCTGTAAAATATCATCTGCTTTATCTGCTTATCCTAGTATTTCATTTAGCATGAAAAATAATTAAACTGAAATGCGTGTTGATATACAAATAAAAAGCAATTAAAAATTTAATACCTGCCATCAACATCAAAAGTTACGCATACGCAACGTCTGCCCTTTTATTTCCTTGCTGCTGAAATATTGAGTTTAAGCTGATTATGTCTACATATCTTAATGCTAAATGCCTTTTAAGTCTAAAATCTCTTTATGTTTTTGTTGCTTTTTTTGTTTTCTTGGTTTACTTCCAACTAATTTGGCTCATTTAATGCTTCAATGTGTTAATTAAAAGGATAATAATAGGATAGAAAAGCAATTTTTTTTAGATTACATGGCGCTGTTGTTAATGATAAAGCTTTTAAGAAAAAATTGCGGCAAATAGGTTTTTTATAACAAAAAACTGCATGCTTAACGATTTACAACGCACAGTGTTTTTTGTGGAACAAATTAGATGGTAAAAATTATATAGCAGCCTTTGCGCAATTTAGCTGTTCGGTTACGAAGTGAAAATATGTTTAAGAAGAAATAATGAATTATTTTAAATAGTAAAAACTAAATAAAAAATAAAAAAAATATTCTCTGAACTGAAAATATTTTTAATAAAAAATAATGAAATATTTTAAACAGTAAAAAAAAAAATAAAAAATGAAAAAAAATATATTCTCTAAACTTCAGATATTTTTAATAAAAAAGGATGAAATATTTTAAACATTAAAAAAAAAAATAAAAAAAAATATTCTCTGAACTGAAAACATTTTTAATAAAAAATAATGAAATATTTTAAACAGTAAAACAAAAAAAAAAATTAAAACAAATATTCTCTGAACTGAAAATATTTTTAATAAAAAATAATGAAATATTTTAAACAGTAAAAAAAAAAATAAAAAAATAAAAAAAAATATGCTCTGAATTGAAAAAATTTTTAATAAAAAAGGATGAAATATTTTAAACAGTAAAAAAAAAAACAAATAAAAAAATATTCTCTGAACTGAAAGTATTTTTAATAAAAAATAATGAAATATTTTAAACAGTAAAAAAAAAAATAAAAAATGAAAAAAATTATATTCTCTGAACTGAAAATATTTTTAATAAAAAAGAATGAAATATTTTAAACAGTAAAAAAACACAAATAAAAAAAATATTCTCTGAACTGAAAATATTTTTAATAAAAAAGAATGAAATATTTATACAGTAAAAACAAATAAAAAAATAAAAATAAAATATTCTCTGAACTGAAAATATTTTTAATAAAAAATAATGAAATATTTTAAACAGTAAAAAAAAAAAAAAAAAAATATTCTCTGAATTGAAAATATTTTTAATAAAAAAGGATGAAATATTTTAGACAGTAAAAACAAAAAACAAATAAAAAAAATATTCTCTGAACTGAAAATATTTTTAATAAAAAATAATGAAATATTTTAAAGAGTAAAAAAAAAAAAAAATTATATTCTCTTAACTGAAAATAATTTTAATAAAATATAATGAAATATTTTAAACAGTAAAAACAAAATCAAAATTTAAAAAACAAATATTCTCTAAACTGAAAATATTTTTAATAAAAAATAATGAAATATTTTAAACAGAAAAAACATAAAAAATAAAAATTATTCTCTGAACTGAAAATATTAAAAATAAGAGTGAAATACTTTAAACAGTAAAAAAAATATAAAAAAAATATTCCCTGAACTGAAAATATTTTTAATAAAAAATAATAAAATATTTTAAAAAGAAGAAAAAAATTTTTTTTAATTTTCTTCCCCAAAATTTTTCAAAACATTTCGGCTTGAACGTCCTCTAGCGATCCAATTTTTAGCGGATATAATTCGTTTCTTATACTAAACGGCGCAACAAATTCGATTTTTCGCCATATCTTGATCCGAGCGCCACCTAGCGTGCCAGATTTTTTGAAGAAAAGGGGTCCTTCAGAGCCGATATATCACTAAGTATTGTTCACTTAGCCAATAGGGCCAATATTTTGAATATGAGCCGAATTGTGTCATTAATAAGGTTTTTAAAAATATATTGCTCCCAGCGCCATCTGGTGAGTAATACTTTCATTGTAAAGGTTAGCCTATAACCTGCTCAGATAAATCCTGTACCTACCAGTAAAAGCCTTGTCTAATTCGGCTCGTCCGTTTCGGAAATTAACGCTTACAAAGAAACGAAATCTCTGAAAATGGTCGTACTATATTCTGATGCACTGCGCACATCTGTCAAAATAGTTTTTTTATAATATTTCTATGTACAGGTATACCCAGTTGTCATATAGATTATAGGACGAAAAGTTGCAAGCACTTTGTTTCTGTTCGAAAAGTAATCGACATTTTGCATTTAACCGAACCGCCTTAATGTATTGTCGAACTCATTAATGTCAAGTTTGATACATCAGTTAGTTGGTGTTGTTGTAGCAGCATAAATATTCCCCATGCCTGTACGGTGAATGCTGCTGGAGTGACGGTCCTTGACCGAACATAAATCCAGGTCATTCCGGTTACGTAGAACCGACAGTCGTGGGAAGGATATATCTGTTAGTTATTTACATAAGTACGGCATAATCTTGTAGTCACTGTTGTTGTTTTTATATTCTGCAAAATTCGCTATGTAAAATTTTGAGTCGTTGGAAATTTTATAAATATTTCGTTTGCTATTCTTGCTTTTTAAAAAAGGATTTTCAAGCCAGTTAATTCCGTGTAGCCTCTGATGAATGCCTCTATGCTCGGAATTCGAGCTAAAACTCTACCATGCATGAGTACCCGGTGTCTCAGTTAGTTAGTGGGAATTTCGTTACGCAGGCCGCATTTTTTAACGTATTTTGTTCAACGCTTCTTTTTTTGCATAACTCTGAAGTCGTTGAACACTATTTTGAGGTACGCTCCGTCAGACAGGGCTAGTTTGCTGAGGCACCAGCCCTCGGTCGTGATAATTCAAAGTCACTAAGTTCCCAGCGAGCCTATTTATCACCTGGACGAAGGAGGTCAAACTATAGCAAAGGTAAAAGTCGACAATACACCAATACTGACAACGCCACAATTTTGGGTGACACATTTGACTGTTTACTCTTGTTTTTTGTGCAAATAACCGCAATTGCTACTAAGGTCCAAAACCGCAACAAGGTCCCCAATTCGCGTGCCGGCAGTAGTTGGGGCAAAGACAAAGAACTGTTGCTGGCGACATTTACGGCAATTGGTTTGGCGGTTTTAAATTAAGCTGCGCCTGTCTGGCCGCCTGGAGCCAGTGATTCGCAATGGACAGAGCATTCCCACCTGTCAGTTCCTGCAATCAGGATAGCCACGGGATGTCTCCTGACGTCTTTCCTGCAACACCTACACAATGAGGCATCAATGGTCGTCATCAAGGAGCGCAACAAAATGCTCAGCAAGCAACTTCTGCTTGGGTGCTACGGCAAGTACCACATCAGGAGACATCGCTTTAACTACACTATACATTTACAAGACCATTTACTGGACCGGACAGTATACAGACAGACGCTAAACAACGTTCATCGGGAGACATTTACCACTTTTCTAAACTCCCGACCCCTGAATGACGTTATCGGAGTCCAATCACTACACACAACAGATGAAAAGCTCCATCTACCCCGAGAGACCCGCGTAACTTTGGCACTATTCGTAATTGTGTAAACTCCTACCTATCTAGAAACGACCCCGACAAACCTAATAAATGTTCGAGATGTGAGGGCTCACTGCAGATACTAACCATCTCTTCACATGTCCCCCTTAAACCTACTTACTGAATACCTCTCTCTCTCTGAGCCCAACCTGTGGAAACTGTACGTTCTCTGGGTCTACCTTTAGATGTGTTGTGTTTTTGTTTTTTGTGGGAGGGAGGATAAAAATGTCAGAAACATTCAATTGATGCCGTCGCGCTAATGATATGTGGGGCACGCTCCCACTAAAACAGACATCCCCTCTTCGGCTCACTTCCACCCCGGGACCGCATCGAGGGTGGAGCCGTGATTTTGGATAACAACCACAAAACAAACCTGCGTCCAGGCTCTCTACCTATGACATATGGAGGTTATACGTCAGTGATAGCATTACTGTCTTGTCTGCGTATGATATGGTCGTAAGTCATTAACTCAAGCGTCCGTAATTGTTCTCGGTATGTCTGAGTCGACCTTCTGAGGAACACTGTTTCATGTTAGCTTTAGCACTTGTCGGGAAGTTTGGTGTGATCAGACGCGGCACAGGGTGTTAGTATTATTTTGCTCTAGCTGCCGGTACTGAAACAGATCTATTGATCGCCTTTCTTCGTCCTGCTTGTGTAGCGTTCGCAATACTTGCTTGGAAGACTTACATGCAGCATCCCAGCAATGTTTTGAAATGCACATACTGCCAGTTAAGTTAGTCTCACTGTCTTCCACGCATAGTGGCTAACTCCTCACGTTCTCTTGCGAATCTTGGACAGTAGAAGAGTAGGTCTCGTGCGTCTTCAACATTCTCAGGGCAGGTAGGGCAGAGTGGTGAAGCGGAGAGACCAAACCCATGCAAATAATACTGAAAGCACCCATGTCCGCTCAGCATCTGGGAGGAGAAGTAATCCACTTCTTCGTATCTTCGCCATAACCACGTGTTAAGGTTAGGGATAAGTTCGTGCGTCCAGCGGCCTTTAGAAGAATGATCCCATCTTCGCTGCCATTCGTCAAGTGACGTCATTCGCTGTGCCAACATTTGGTCCCTTGTAGGTTTTGCACCTTGCCTTGGATAGAGACGGTTTAGTTCACGTGCTCGGATATCCAGTGGAATTTTTCCCGCAATCACGCAAATTGCATCATCAGATACTGTCCGGTATGCACAGGCTACTCGCAAAGCACTCACTCTATAAACCTGCCTGGCCCCTCGTAGGTATATTTCTGGGGCTTGGGATCAAATGGGAGCTACATATATCAAGATGGAGTCTGTCACAGTAGATAGAAGTCTCCTTCTTGCACCTTGGGCTCCCCCAATGTTCGGCAACAACCGTGTTAGAGCTTTGCAACTACCGCTCCTTTCGAATTGACTTTCACCGCGTGCTCTCTGAAGGTCAAGCGCGAGTCAATCATAACCCCTAAGTACTGTACGAGTATAGCCGGCTTAGACTGGATGTTGACCCCTCCGACATTTACCGTCAAACTCTCCCTCTTCTTCTTTTTGCTCAACACGGCTGCTTAATTTAGTTGCGCTGCTAGCTGGAGTTTGGCATTGTATATCGAGCGCTCAATCCTCGCTATCGCATCGTTGCAAGTGAGTGCCACATCAATAACCTGTTTCCCCGTTACAACCAGCGCAATATCGTCTGCTTATCCTACCACTGTCGCATTCATGGGTAGCTCCATTTTGAGGATGCCATCGTACATTGCGTTCCACAAAGTAAGGCCGAGGACCGAGCCTTGTGGCACTCCGCCTGTCACTGTGCATTTCTGAGATCCGTCGTCTGTGTCGTATTCAAGAATCCGGCCATCGAAATAGCTGCGGATAAGCCAAGTGCTTCCACTTCCACTTGTTGATCCTCAAATCATAGAGCATTAAAATGTCTGAAGGTCGTCATTAATTAATCTCCGTCCGCTGAGCCTCGTTCTGAGACTTAATTTATAGAGTGGCATTCGTATAGACAGACGCCCACTTGCAGCGAGACTTTCTGGTAAACAGGTAGTGAATCCTTTAGACAAATCTTGTCGGAGTGGCAATAACTGGGCTTATTTTTTCATATTAGTTTACCTCAAGCGAGTTCTTGTTGGAAGCTGTGATAGTTTTTTCTGCCACTCGCTAATGATTGGCACTCAAACATTTTCAAAACTTGCCTTGACTGTTGCACACAGAAGTATCTACCAGTGTTCCTTACTTGATACACTTTTTCCTGGTCTCCACTTCTATTAAATCTCCTTCGCTTCTCTCTGTCACGCTTCTTTTAGTCCACTTGCATGCCGACTTACAAAGATTTCTAGTCACGCGTACTTTCGCTTAAATGTTTTTGTGTTCAAATGCGCTATCGCCAATCCACAACTCAAAGCAAAATTATCTTGCAGAGAAAGAAAAGCCACACTACTAATTAAGCTCCACGAGTAGCCACGTTTTGAAGCGCGAATTTCCCTTGTGCACTTATCCTCATCACCACCACCGCTTCTCTCAATTCCCACGACATCATTCATCAAACAGCAAAATAGCAGAACACACGCGTGATTTTGCATGCAGATTTTCGCAAACGAAAAGTGTACCAATGAAAGGCAGCAGTCGAGTTGTGGACAACAACAAAAAGAAAGCCAAAAACCAAAAACGAGCAAAAATTCCAATTCCATGCAGTTAGTTTATGTGCGTCCTCATTCTGTCACGCTGCCATTCTAACTGGCATACATACTTATGTGCATAAGTGTAACATGAGCTCCAAATGGCATGCCACGTGCTGGCTGCTATTGCACATTGCATGGCGCTGCTTGCTTTATTGTTACTTGCAGAAGATTTGCTTTGTGCCGCCAAACAGTTTTACCCAAGCAACATACAAAGCAGTCGAAGTAATACAAAAAGGCGGCCGAGAAAGAGCAGCAAAAACTATGAAAAGGAATCACAAAAATAGTCATTTGTCATCTGCAGTGTGACGTAAAATTTCTAGTCGTCGCACAACGGTGCATCGCACCCCGTTTTCCCTGTCCACCCTACCCTTGGCGCCACAGTACCACCCAGCAGTTAGCCACTTTCGCATTTTGGCCCGCATGATGCTCTCTGGGCCATATTCGCTTGCCTGATTGCGTTCACTGCTCCAGTTTCACACAGTTTTTTGCTTTTTCTTTTTAGCTTCATTTTGTTTGGTTTTTCGGTTTTTTGTTTGTGTTGCTGCTCTATTGGTTTCACTATTGGCTCGCTCCAGTCGCAGCACTGCGCGCTGTTGCTCCTAATTTCTCGCTCTGATTCTGTCTTTTTGTCCAGCGTAATGCGACAAAGCGCAGAGTCGCTTTGATTTTCCGTATCATTTTTCATGCTGTGCATTTGGTTTCGACATAATTTTCCACAATATTCGTAGTTACTTTTGTTAATTTTTAATTAAAATCGCTGCTGTGCTGATTTTGTTGATTTATAGATTAATATTTGAATTTGAATGTGAATTTGGTTCTTTAAATGCAGTTTGTGATTTTTATTTTTGCACTAACTCTACAGTGGAAGTCTCTTCCTTTTGTGTTTCTCTGTCGTTCTAGGCAATGACGGATCAAACCGACAGCTCGTTTGATTGTATGATGCCGCGAGCAGCTGCGAAGAAGTACTACCGCAAGGCTAGTAACAGGTGAGTCCACATTAGATCATTTGCTTATATTTCACGAGGGTGAAAAGTGAAGACTGAAAGGTGAAGAATGAAGAATAAAGAATGAAGAACAGCAGCAGAAGGCACATATTCTGAATAAAAGCCAATTGGACTCCTCTACTTGGGGGAATTTTTTAAAGTCATCTTCTTCAGTGAACTTCTTGGTACGAATACCAAGAAATCTGGTTTTAAAACTTTGTACCAAGAAGTGTGTAATAGTTAGGGGCATCGGTGAAGTCAACTTGGAACAATACCACTTCGATCAAAAAGTTCTCGGAACAACCGCCAGGTGACTAATTTAAGTTCTCCTTTTTTTGATAACATTCTTAACAAAACTTTATCGGCATACAGGGTTTGATTGAAAAGTAATGAGCCTTCCCGCGCGGAGCGTCTGCCAAGCGATCAACCAAATCGGCTGGCGCACAGTGCGGCCGATTCCCAAGAAGCTGGCCAAAAGTCGAAAAAAAAGTTTCTAGATAGAGTTTTTTTGTCTTTGGGTTGGCTACAGTAATGCCTTGAGTAGTGAAAACCGTTCATAGCAACGTCCTGTACCCTAAGTATCCTCTGTATTTTCAGTCACAACGTGGCCTTCGTTTGAGCATCGTATTACTGTCGATGAATAGTGAAAGTTGTACACATTTGAAAGATTTTGTAATGGAGTAAATTGAACAAAACCAAATGGAATCATCTTCGGAAGGTTAGTAAAATACGAGAAATCTTTAGTACATATCAATACCTCGACACAAAATTTTTAGCTGCAGCAAGACGTAGATACATTTTTTCGACTCCATCGAGGCGATCTAAAAAACTGTGACAGCCGAATTGGTCCTCAAGGGTCCTATTTTGAAGAATATTAGTTGTATAAGCCAAAAGGTTTAATAAAACTGCTTAAAAAAAATAAGGCTCAAGGTGTTCGAAAGAGTGATCGACTATCACATTCGAGAGCACTTTAAAACCAGACTTTCTCCAGCCCAACACGCTTACCTAAAAGGAAAATCTACCGAGACAGCCTCTCATGGGGTAGTAGGGACCATAGAGAAAGCTCTGGAGGGAAAATAATTCACTTTGGCGGCCTTAATAGACATAGAGGAGAGGGAGTCTTTAATAATGTTACGGCTGAGTCACTGCTCTAAATAGGCTAGGGGTAGAAAGACCTATCTATCTCTGGATCTCGTCCTTGCTTGATGGTAGGGAAATAATTGCTGTAGCAGGAGGGGCTGGAATCACTAGGTTCGTACATAGGGGTACGGCGCAGGGCGACGTCCTCTCGCCTCTCCTTTGGCTAGTAGCTATGGATGAAGCTTTAACTCGCTTAAGCAAGGGTGGCACAAAGGTGGTAGCATATGCCGATGACTTGGTCCTAATGATCTCAGGATCCTTCCCATTAGGAATGGCTGAAATTTTGGAAGGTGCTCTGGCTACACTCAGTACTTGGGCTACCAGTTGCGGTCTCAGAGTCAACTCTGACTAAACGGAATGGATGCTATTCACCAGGAAATACAAGACTCCACCTTTTAATCTTCCAAGACTAAACAACCAGTGTCTTACTCTCTCATCGGAAGTCAAGTATCTTGGTGTAATACTTGACTCCAAGCTCCACTGGAAGCTGCATATAAAAAATCGAGTAAAGAAGGCCAATATAGCTTTCTACGCCTGTAAATCTGTGTTCGGCAGAAAATGGGGTCTCAAGCCATGTGCCGTACTTTGGATGAACAACTTAGTTGTTCTGCCAATTTTGACAAACGGTTGCCTAGTTTGGTGGGTAGCTCTTCAGAAGGGCTACAACACCACTAAACTACAGAGAGCGCAGAGAACTGCATGTGTGCAGAGAACTCACTGGTGCTTGTAGAACATGCCCCACTGCTGCGCTCAACGTCATTCTGCACTTACATCCTGTGGATCTGCAAGTTAAATCCATTGCTGCTCAAAGCGCTATTAGGTTGAAGGAGTTTGGCCTCTGGAGATAATTTCCTGTAGGACACAATAGCATCTTGAAGCAGATTTCCCCTTCCTTCTCTGTTATTCGCACTGATCTCTCCATCCGCAATCTGGGATTTTAGGATTGTGCTAGAGCTATCTTTTCGAGCAGGCAAGATTGGAAAGAGCGGAGAGTCGACACGGATATAGTTACCTCTGTTTTCACTGACGGATCCAAGATGGAGTCTGGAGTGGGAGCGGGGGTTTACTCTAAATCAGCCAACATTTCGGTCTCCTTTAAACTGCCGGAAATAAGTAGCGTTTTTCAAGCAGAGGTCTTCGCGATCCTGCAGGCATGCAAATGCTTCGGGATCGCTGTTGGGTGGGAGACATTAATATTGTTTCCGATATTCAAGCTGCGATCAAGACGCTGTCGTCACCGTATTGCAGCTCTCTTCTGGTGAACTACTGCCAGGAGGAACTCAAACGTCTCGAACGTGCAGGAAACATCTCCCTTATCTGGGTTCCTGGGCACAGGAATATATGTAGAGGGAAATGAAATTGCCGACGAGCTTGCCAGGAAGGAGTTGACAGAACCGGTTTCAGTTGTCCCCTTCTCAGACATCGGTGTCCGATTAACCGTTGTTAAAGGGAAACTACTCAATTTCTTTCTAATCGCAAGACAGATGGAGTTCTGTCTCATCGTGTGCTATTTCGAAAACACTATGGCCTCAATACGATAGAAACAGAACGCTTAAGGTGTTGGGAATACCCCGCCATTCAATTTCCAAACTCATTGCGGTGCTCACTGGTCACTGGGTGATCGGTACTCATGCAGAGATGCTTGGACTTCCGTTGCAGAAGCTGTGGGGATCCTGCAGGGAAAGATACCGTGGAACACTTTCTCTGCAAATGGCGGCTAGGCGCTTGAGATTCCTTAGCGTGCCCTTTGGGGATGACTTGAAGAAATTCTCCAGCCTAGATCGCTTTTCTCTCCTCCACTACATCAACAGCACTGGATGGCTGTAGATGGGTTTTCTCTTTCCTAAATCTTTTCTTACCTACCTACCTTCCATGACTCCCTGCAATTAAGGGTCACTAAAGTTGCTGAGTTCGGAATTCACAGAGAGGTCGTTGGTTCGAATCTCGGTGAAAGCAATTATAAAACAAAAAAAAAAAAAAAAAAAAAAAGCATTTTTCTAATAGCGGTCGCCCCTCTGCAGGCAATGGCAAACCTCCGAGTGTATTTCTGCCATGAAAAAGCTCCTCATAAAAATATCTGCCATTCGGAGTCGGCTTGAAACTGTAGGTCCCTCCATTTGTGGAACAACATCAAGACGCACACCACAAATAGGAGGACACAAGTGTACGCGCCAATTATTATTTTTTTTTTTTTAAAGTTGCTGAGGCGTTAGATTGCTAAGCGATTTTATGTTGATGTAGCTCCTAGAAGTGTCGTTATGTGCAGCTCCGAATAGAGCGGTCATATTACCAATGGTCCAATGCTTGGTTGGTATTCCCGTGAGAAGCCGTTTATTCAGCCTGTCTCAACGATATAGGGAAATTTGAAGGTACTTTTATAGAAAATACATCGCAAATCAGTGGCGAGCATGTCGCAAAGTTTCCTAACCATAATTCAATATTTCTGAGCATTGGATGTGCTTTTAAAACAAAATATTTGCAATAATTTTCTAAATAAATTAAATTTGGTGTAACATTACAGACAGATTGACAGATTGGCTGCATTTCAAAAAAAACTATGTTGGTTATCCAACGTAACTTTGATGAGTTAATGTTATTGGGAGTCAACACACCCATTTTCGTAAGACCTTCTAGGTCATTAGCCAATTAAGCGATATTCTATGACTGACTGATAACGAAAAATGGCCTAGGGGTGTGTTCAGGTGCACGCATTTAATTATTTTTCCAAACAAAAAAATATCAAATAAATAAACAAAGAAATAAAAAGTTATAAAGCAAGTCGCCGCAGTACGAGAATCACCACCGAAATATTTTGAAATAGAAAGCTGAAGTGTAAAAAAAAAACCTTTTTTGAACTTTTATCCGTCAAACGCGGCAATAAATAATGAAAACTAACAAATTTAAATACTTATTTTCTTCACGGAAGAAAAAAAATCAAGTATAATAGAGTGGAAATTTTTCTAGTCAGTTGTTGATTCATCTATTAGCTAGAAATAGTCAATCTACGTCACAAATTTTGCGAAGTACTCTCACCTATCTTATCTCTTTGGGCGAAGCGCCATTTGTATGTGTAGGTGTAATGAGCAAATTGAGAGACAAAGAGGCTTGACGCTCGCATTTAATATCTGAAACTCACTTAGCGAGCAAATACTTACGCTGGTGTCGGCCAGCTATTGGGATTACTGCGCTTTATAGCTGTACAACAGTTTTTTTTACTTTTTTCTTTTTTGTTTTCAAATAAAACAAAACACCAATTAAATAAATGGTCAATAGTTTGGCTTTGTTAGCTTGGAAATTTTATGGCATTTCGTGTTTTTAAATAATTTCGCACATGTGCCAGTCTGAATAGTTTTCTGTCACTTATCTTATGTGATAGTGCGCGTAGCTTCTAAGTCGTAGCCGGTTTATCAGCAGAGACTAGAGACTTCACGTAGCCCGCAAAAAAAATATTAATAATAAAAATAAAAAAAATAAAAATAAAAGAAAATAAAAAAAAATACTAAAAAGTCTATCAAATAGCATAGCCACGCCACTTGAAGGGCGGCTGGTTTCTTATAACGACACGGCCGCCAAAGTTTTTCGAAATGTAGGTCTGGTTTCACGCCGTGTATGATATGTTGCACGAACTTGTTAAACCCTGTAGATACCAGACGATTGGTTTTTTTATTTATTTGTGTTTGTCGTTTTATTTTTATTTTATGTATTTTTTTATATATTTTCATGTATTTTTTTTTAAATTTTTTTTTTTTGTTTGAAAAAGTTAAGAATTTGCCTGTTGCATACTCCATTGATGAAAATTATGGAGCAGCATGCAAACTGCTACAACCAATTCTTTTTTCGAAATGTCATTTGGTCTCCGGCCGCCGAAGCCGAATAGCTTGGTGCATGACTACCATTCGAGAGTGCGGTCACCCCTCGGCAGGCAATGGCAAACTTCCGAGTGAATTTCTCCTCATAAAAAATATCTGCCGTTCAGAGTCATCTTAAAACTGTAGGTAGCTCCATTTGTGGAACAACATCAAGATGCATGGCACAAATAGGAGAGGAGCTCGGCCAAACACCTAACAAAACTTTAATTTGGACTCCAGAGCCTCATCCACAAACCCACTAATCTTAAAATGAGTATCTTTGTTACGGAAGGTTTTACGATTCAACATTTTATTCCAAATTTGATCGGATGTTGTTGTTGTTGTAGCAGCCCTACTTCTAAAAACTTTATTTCGGGTCCGATTAGATTTATAATTTCACATACATTTATACGCAAATAGGGCCTGCAAATGTGGCTCACGAAACTCGGCGACAAAGTAAAAAATATATTACATTATTGGTATCGAGGAGTTTGTAAGAGCTTTAGTGCAGCAAATAGAGTTGCCACCTTCCCGAAAATTTTAAATTATGAAGGGTTTTTCTAATAATTTAATTTTATTTAAATATATAGGGCCCGCCATCTATCGTTACGGATTTGAACTAGGTATTATTTGAAGAATGGTAACACTTAGCTATCATCTGATTAGACAGAAAATTAGTTTTATTCTTCCGCTGAACGAAAATGGTTGTGTATACGCTCAAAGAACGCTGGGAAATATTGCGACATTACTTTGAAAATCATGGTAATGTTGCAGAATGTGTACGAAAATTACGTACGGCAATGGGAAGAAGAAAAGCACCGAATGAAGCGTATGTGCGTTACTTTGCGAAAAAAGTAAGAGAAACTGGGTTGCTTATTGACAAACCAACGCGTGACCGACCAAAAACCGTGCGTACACCCGAAAATATTGCTGCTGTGGCCGAGAGTGTTCGTGAATCACCAGGAACATCAGTTCACCGTCGTTCTCAACAATTGGACATTTCGGAGACATCATTGAGACGAATTTTGCGTAAAGACCTTGGTATGACGCCGTACAAAGTCCAAGGCAGCCATATGAATGAAGTTGTGTTCCGTCATTAACCGGACGGATTGTACTTCAAAATAAAAAAAACAGTTTGGAAAAATATTGAGTAGTTTCTTTTTTATAGCATTTTTAATTCCGTAAAGTTATATGGCGGACCCTGTATAAAAGGCTATCGAGAGATGATTAACGATTTTTTGTGGCGGGAGTTGGATGGTATTGTTCTGGACAACGTTTATTCTCAACAAGACGGCGCTACGTGCCACACAAGCAACGAAACCATTGATCTTTTACGGGCAAAGTTTCCGGACCGTGTTATCTCTCGAAGAGGTGATCACAATTGGCCACCGAGATCTTGTGATTTAGCACCTTGTGACTTGTTTCTTTGGGGCCACGTGAAAGAGAAGGTCTACGCCAACAGCACAGGGTCGATTCAAGACCTCAGAGATGGAATTGATGAGGCTATCGAGGACATAGGGCAGCCACTTTGCAATTCGCATTTGGAAAATTTCATGAAAAGGATATTGTCCTGTAAGCGTGGTCGTGGTGTTCATTTGCTTGATGTTATTTTCCACTATTAACGCCAAACCTTCCTTTTTATAATGAAATAACCATCCGACCATTTATATTAAAAAACAGCATTTTTCCTTGAATATCAAAATAATACCTCTGTTTGGAAAACCCTGTACATACACAGGGTGAACGATATGAAGTGTTACCTATTCAAAACACCATAATTTTTTTGTGTGAAATTAGTTTTTATTGATTCCAAAGACAAAATTCTTCAAAAATGATTACAATTTTAACAAATATTCACTTTAGCTCGATATGTCCACCTTTTGCCTTGACTATAGCCTTCAAACCGTCAAAAAATGAGTTGCATGCTGCTCGAATGTGATCTTCAAGTGTTTTGGTCCATTCTCGTATTATCATTGAGTGGACGAAATGAAGTGTAGAACATGATTTTTTAACCATTCTTGGTTCACACGAGCTTTATGAGACGGTGCCGAGTCGTTTGGAACGTTATGGTCTACGACCGAAATGTTTGCGTGTCCACAGCTCCAAAGCAACCTCCAGAATACTTTCCCGATAATAAGTCGCAGTCACTTTGACACCAAGCTCGATAAAAACGATTGGAGAGCGTCCATCAGCGGTCACTGTGGCCCAAACCATTACTTACGATGGGAAATTGCTTCGAGTGGCCATACGTAGGCTCAAATTCTCGTATGAGCGTTCAGTCAAGTAAACACGATCGGTTTGAGAGTTTATGAACTGCTCCATTGGGAAATTTTTTTCATCAGAAAACACAATGTTAGGAAATTCACCACGTTTGTGCAAGCGCAACACCTCTTTTGCTCTTTCGCACTCAACTTTTTTTGCTGGAGTGAAAGATCGTGTGCTTTTTGGAACTTGTAAGCCTTGATCTTGAGCTCATTTTTCAATATGCGTCGAATGCTGTCTTGCGATATTTTCAGTTCTTTTGCCATATTTCTTCCACTTCGACGTGCATTTCGTTCAAGTAGAGCGTTCACTTTCCGAACCATTTGTGGCGTTGTTGCGGTTTTTTTTTGTCCACCTCCACAGCGGTTTGCAATGCTACCAGTATCATTGTAACGTTTTATAGTGCGATACACAAACATTTTATCCACTTTGAGGTGACTGAGCTCACGAACAATGGCTGGTGATGGTTGTGATTTTCCAGCCAAATATAACGCAATCACACTATTACGTGTGAACATGTTGCATGATATGAAAAATTTCAACTTCAAGAATGCCCACCAGAAAGATACTCGGATGACGATCGTCCATGGACAACACGCTCTAACGGCACAATTTCCGGCGGAAATGGATTGAAAGAATTTTAAAGTGTGTTTAAAAATATGAGTAAAATACCCTCCAAGTTTAAACAATTTCTGATTATTTCTTCCTTGTTCAAAAAATTGACGAAGAACACCAAAATTTCGGCCTCCTAAACCGGTTTCCCCCTTCAAATGGCGGATGTACACTCAATTCTTCCAGGAATTGTAGCATCGGCGTCAGTGACCTGAATACAAAAACCAAACATTTTTCTGTTTATTAATGCCACAATTTCTATATGAATTAAAAAAAATGCCAAAAAAAAATTCGCGGAATAAAATGCTTCAAAATAAAAACTAGTTTAAAAAAACTAAAAAACACGCTTTTATTGCTAATCGAACTAAAAAGTAGAAAATAAATTTTAATGACAAAGAGACCTATAATGAAGTAATAGCAAATCGAACGATCAGTCATAGTCAACTACCTCAGAACAGAATTATAACAAAAATTAAGATACAAATAGAGTAATTCAAATTAGAGTTAAAAGCGTTCGATTTGCTATTACTTCATTATAGGTCTCTTTGTCATTAAAATTTATTTTCTACTTTTTAGTTCGATTAGCAATAAAAGCGTGTTTTTTAGTTTTTTTAAACTAGTTTTTATTTTCTACTTTTTAGTTCGATTAGCAAAAAAGCGTGTTTTTTAGTTTCTTTAAACTATTTTTTGTTTATTATGAATGAAAATTATTGTTATCATTCAGTCAGTGAATAAATGATTCGATATATTCGTGTTATATTTAATTCCTTTCTTATCGACTGTGAGTCTAAAGCTATGCAGTTATCGGCCGTGATAAAGAAGTAATCGGGATGAAGAACTTATTTCGTGGAGGGAGCCTGAGAAACTGATTTACAAGAATAAAAAAAGATTTTTCATTTTACAACCAAATTCACCTTACTTTTTGCCCACAGGTAAAAAAAGAAAATATTAATCCTGGCAATCCTAATAAGGATAATGGAAAACTTTTATCAAATTATTGCATTGTCATCGGTCCTTGATAGGTGTGCAAAATTTCAAGTCGATCAGATGTTTAGAAGCCAGTGAAAATTAAGCTCAAAGATTCCGTTACATACATACATACATACATGCATACATACATACATACATACATACATACAACCCGACCTAATAAAAGTGTGTTAAAAAAAGATTCAAAGATTCAAATTCACCTTACTTTTTGCCCACAGGTAAAAACAGAAAATATTAATCCTGGCAATCCCAATAAGGATAATGGAAAACTTTTATCAAATTATTGCATTGTCATCGGTCCTTGATAGGTGTGCAAAATTTCAAGTCGATCAGATGTTTAGAAGCCAGTGAAAATTTAGCTCAAAGATTCCGTTACATACATACATACATACATACATACATACATGCATACATACATACATACATACATACATACATACATACATACAACCCGACCTAATAAAAGTGTGTTAAAAAGATTCAAAGATTCAAATTCACCTTACTTTTTGCCCACAGGTAAAAACAGAAAATATTAATCCTGGCAATCCCAATAAGGATAATGGAAAACTTTGATCAAATTATTGCATATTTTATCAAATTATGTCATCGGTCCTTGATAGGTGTGCAAAATTTCAAGTCGATCAGATGTTTAGAAGCCAGTGAAAATTTAGCTCAAAGATTCCGTTACATACATACATACATACATACATACATACATGCATACATACATACATACATACATACATACATACAACCCGACCTAATAAAAGTGTGTTAAAAAAGATTCAAAGATTCAAATTCACCTTACTTTTTGCCCACAGGTAAAAACAGAAAATATTAATCCTGGCAATCCCAATAAGGATAATGGAAAACGTTTATCAAATTATTGCATTGTCATCGGTCCTTGATAGGTGTGCAAAATTTCAAGTCGATCAGATGTTTAGAAGCCAGTGAAAATTTAGCTCAAAGATTCCGTTACATACATACATACATACATACATACATACATGCATACATACATACATACATACATACATACATACATACATACAACCCGACCTAATAAAAGTGTGTTAAAAAGTGAATATTTGGGCAAATTTTCCTACTATTTTTGCTTCGAAGAAATTATTTTTTCGAAAAATTTTCGAAAACTGGAAACACATAGAAAGTAATATCATAAAAAAGATGTGTGCAAAATTTCAGGGAGATCGGTCAATAACTTTTCGAATGTATCGTGAAAAATATAGTTTTGAGAAAAACGCGTCTAAAGTTTGAATACAACGTAACTATACCTCTCCCAGCGCTCGAACGCAAAGAATAGAGTCGTCACGGTTGACGATCTATAATATAAGAAATACTTAAATTTACGTTCTAAAAATTTTTTGACATATACTCAAAGGATTATATTAACATTTTATGACAAAAAAAAAATTTGTCATATCTGTCAATCTGTCCCCTTAAAATACTAAGATATTCAAATAAGATTTAGTCGAAACATATTTTTCTAATTCAAAAATATGAATTATTTGCTTGTGTCCGCTTTTATTTGTGGGCTTCGCTTAAATTGAAATATATACAATTACCAGCATACAATTTTTGCAACGGAAAGACAAACAATTTCTTTTTCAATTATTATTATTTTTTTTTTAATAAAAATGTAGTTCTTGCCACATCTAATACCATAAAACTCAAAATTTAAAACTTTCTACAAAATGAAAAGAATTCAACAAATTTTCATGAAAAGCTTTTTATTCAGAATTTGTAGAAAAATTCCGGCTATCAACACTTGCGCATCGGAAGCCATTCAGTGAACATTTTTTTTAATTTTAAAAACATTCAATTTCGCGAGCATCGATTACAGTGAATAGAAACTGTGCTTGACACACGCAGCTATCTGCCGAAATATTTTCGAGGAAATAAAAAGCCAGTGACTACATAAACAAGCGGCAGCAAGGTGCGGTGACCCCACAACTGCTACAAAAACAACAACAACCCCCACAGAACAACGAACAACACACGGCTGAATGCCTGTTTACTCATGCACCCCTGTGTACCTCCTCCTCTTCACCGAGCAGTCGATTATAGATAAAACAAATTGTCAAGAACAACAACGCGAATTCGCACAATTCAAAAAGAAACGAAAAAAATTAAAAAAAACAAAAAACAAATAAAGAGGCTGCTGCCGCTGGTGCTGTTGTTGGCTACTGCATCTTACCCAGAGCGCCATATGATTGTGATTGCTGTCAATTGAGTGCGAGAGGTGGGCGCGCTGCGTTGAGTGAATAGGCAAGTAAATTCAGGCGAAAGGGGGCTTGAACATATCCACTTACATACATATATACATACATACATGCATACATACACACATACACTCACACGTAACAATTGAAGTTTGATTCAAATCAAATTCCTCCTCCTCTTGTTTTTTTTTGCTTGTTGCTGCTTTACGATTTCAATTGCAAATTCGCCGGTAACAATAACGACGCGGAATATCCCGGCAGCGGAAAAAGATAACTGTCTACAACCGCAAATTCCACAAATCGACAATTCCTGCAATTCAAATGGATATTTGTAATTCAATTTAAGCCCGAATTAGGGCAGCATCGCAACATCTCAGCATCACAACAGCTCATCAATCGCTTATCGGTTTTCGGTTCGCTTGACGCAGCTCACCACTTGCGTCACCACCTGCTTGTGCTTGCTGGTGGTTGTTGTTGGTGACAATTGCCATTTCTACGCAATGCTGGGAGATGTGGCGGGTCATTGGACCGACCATCCACACAGCGCTTTTCGTCTTTTCTATCAATAGCTGTGGTGTTTTCACTGCCTCCTCCGCTGCTCTTCGCCATGAATTGCAGCTTCTGCTGAGTTATTTGTTTTCGTGATTTTGAATTTACGAGGTTGTTTTCTTATTTTCTTCTATTTTTTGCCAGTTGTGTTTTTCATACCAATTTATTGACAGCTTTGTGTAAATTTTTCAATAGCAATCAGCTAAAATTAATCGGCTGTTGCTAATCATCAACTTTATTTAAAGCACAGGTTAAATTTTTTATACCCAGGCTGCAACTAGCGCACTTGGGTCTTAAACTCGTAACCTTATTTGTGTAACGATTTTTTGTAACAGCCCAGCATATGCAAGATAAAAGTAGACGTATAAATCGGGTGTTTTTAAGACCGTGAGAACTTGAAATGATAATCATCATCATCATGAATTCCTAGAGAAATTCCAGCCATCTGGTGGCACTACGCTTGGATCTGTCGACTGGAGAATGCAGTATGAATTGCCAGCTAAAATAGCTCGCGCATCTCTTCGGGTCCAACGAAGTAAACCATTGAAGGTGATATCCACCCTGTAGTTGTGCTTCGTCGGGTTCGACAGGGACCATACCGTGAACCAGAGCTTACTCACACCAAAGGTGAAGTTGCCGGACTTCAAGTGTTCTTCCCATTTAGTCCGCTTTTGTTGGATTACCAGTTGCCGGATCTCCAAATTGAGATCCTTTATGCGAGGATCCCCGGAATCGGCCTGCCGTAGGTGGTCACGCTCGTTTGCCAGAGCAGCTGTATCAGCTGGGAAATTGGGACGCATGTCCCGGATCTTTCCAGCAGGTATGAAGCGAGCCGCAGCGGCTGTGATCACCTTGCGGAATGCGCTACGTGCACATCGGTGGGAATAGGGAGAGCGGTGAAGATGTCTTCGGTAAATTTCGCGAATCTGGTGCAATCAGCTTTGTTAAAGTTGATGTATGGGCGGTGATCCGCAGACACAGAGTCGGCTGATTTCTCGATCGCGATGATAATGGGGAAGTGATCTGATGCAAGCGATAGCATAGGTCGCCAGGTTATGCTATTTATCAGACCTGCGCTAGCAATTGTGATGTTAGACGAGCTGCTGCAATTGCCGGCTGTGCGTTCCGCAAAAATTGGTTCCGGCCTGATGTTGACGGACGGCCGCACCACAGGGGCGGTTGCGGGTGCAAAGCTATGCAGCAGGGGGCAGGGTAGTCGCGTGTCCACTCACGGGTGGTGCGCAGGCCAGAGCACCTCCGAAAGTAGCACTAGCCATTGCAAGAATTGCACTGGACTGTTGTCAGATTCCGAGGAACTCTGGTCTGACACACGGAACAGACTGTGCGGCGGACCACGAGCTGCTGGTTTGTCCTCGCACTGGGATAGGAGCAGGAGGGTTGTGGGTCAGTAGGGGAGTTGGGTTGCGCCTGAGGGCTCCTTACCGTTAAGGTATGTTTGGCGGCGGCAGCTTGACGTGCCGGCACTGAGGACGGTATCGCCGTTGAGGCACGGGCCGCCTGATGGCGGGAGCAACACGTAGCAACACAAACCTTGTGGACCACTCGCTGTGAGTCTTAAGGCCTGAACAGGTCTTAAGATGGCACCACTTGTTGCACTTATTACATCTAACCCAAGTGGAGTTCGGGTGGAGCCATTTGTTGCAGATGCAGCAGTAAAATACCTCTGGTCCTGGGTTGGATTTAACGCCAGCCCTGAAGAGAAGTATTTGAAGCGAACGTGCTGCAAGGGATTGCTCCAGTGACGAAAAATTGGGGGTGGGATGCGCTACACAAGACAGGGCTAGTTTACTGGGGTAGCAGCCCTTGGTCGGGGAAAACCCGAGTCATTGCGGTAACGTAGAACCGGCTGTCTCGTCGCCTGGAACCAGTGATTTGCAGTGGACGAAGCTACAGACCTGGCAAAACGCTGCCATAAGGATCGCGACAGGATGTCTAACGATGTCCCCGATACAACACCTACACGACGAGGCCCATATGCTACCTGTAAAGGAGCATAATAAACTGCTCAGGAAGCAGTTTCTGCTAGAGTGTTACCGTTCCCACGGCAGTCGGTTCTACGTAACCGGAACGACCCGGATTTATATCCGGCCAAGGACTGTCACTTCAGCAGCATTCCCAGTATATGTATGGGGATGGTGTATGCTGCTACAACAACAACAACAGGGTGTTACCGTATGCCCTACCCATGCAGACACCTGTTTGAGCCTGAGCCACCTCCCAGGCATGTCAGGAGGCAGTTTCTCAATTATGCGGACGAGATCCAGGACAAAACAGACTGACAATTAGTGGATCGGACAGTGTACAGATAAACAATCAACGACATTCATCTTAAACTCCCGACCCCAAATGCCGTTATCGGAGTTCAACCACCACCCACCGCAGATGAAGAGCTCTATCTTCCCCCAGAGTCCTGCGTAACCTTGGCACAACTACGTTCTGGATACTGTAGCAGGTTAAATTCCTACCTATCCAAACATATGTCCAGCATGTGAAGGCACCCCGCACGACACTAACCCCCACCTTTTCAGATGGCCTTTAAAACCTACTCATATAACAGCCCTCTCCCCCTGGAACCAACCCGTCTAAACAGCAAGTTTCCTGGGTCTACCGGTAGATGAGCTAGACGAAGACGGCAGGTGATTACACTACACTGGCAGGCCAAATTTACCACTACAACAACAACAACAACAACGACCCGGATTTATATCCGGCCAAGAACTATCATTCCAGCAGCTTTCCCCTCACATGCATCAGGGCTGTTTATGCTGCTATAACAACAACAATATCACAACTGAAGCTCTATTGGGTGGAGCTCCACCTAGTACTGTTTTATACTTGACATTGCCTTCTGGTTGGTATCTGTGTAGTAGTTAACGTGTTTATGGAAGACATCTCGAAGGCAAGAATTTTAGTAACATAAAGAGAATTTTGTGAAGAGATTTTCATAGTCCCTTCCTTAAGTTAACAGCCATCATGCCAGATCATATGGTTTGATTCGATGGAGTCATCGGATAAGGCCTGAGGTGTTGAGGAGATTTTAGCTTCCTCATTCACGTACCTTTGAAGCTTGAAGGAGTGGGCTCTGCTTGGTTTTTAATTTTTTCAGCGACTGTAGGGATCTTGGGGTCACGATAAATATCTTTATTGCGAACGAACCAAGGCGAGTTGAAAATATCTCAAAGGATTTTACTCTGGAGTCGTTCAAGTATATTTATATTATTTTGACTGGTGCAACCCCATAGTTGGGCGGCATAGGACCACAAAGGCTTTATAATTTGCTTATATAAACGGGTGATTTTTTTGCTATTATCCTTTTAAACAGCTGACGCACGTTTCGTTTCATTGTCAAACATCTTCAGTTTAGTATATAATTTAACCATGAATCGTCTTACAAACAAACAACGCTTGCAAATCATTGAATTTTATGATAAAAATGCGTGTTCTGCTAGGAAAGTTTAAAGTCGAAAAATTGTGCTCAGCGACAAAGCTCATTTTTGGATCAATGGGTACGCAAATAAGCAGAATTTTCGATTTTGGAGTGAAAATCAGCGAGAAGAATTGCAAGAGCTACCAATGTATTCAGAAAAGGTCACAGTTTGGTGCGGTTTATGGGCTGGAGGTATCATTGGACCGTACTTCTTCAAAGATGCTGCGAATCGTAACGTAACTTTGAATGGTCAGCGCTACCGTGAAATGATATCCAACTTTTTTTTGTCCAAAACGCAAAAGCTTGATTTGCATGACATGTGGTTTCAGCAAGACGGTGCCACATGCCACACAGTACGCGTAACAATGGACTTGTTAAGAGGCGAGTTCGGTGAACATCGCGACCTTCGGGACCTGTCAATTGGCCACCCAGATCATGCGATATAACACCTTTAGATTATTTTTTGTGGGGCTATGTTAAAGCTCAAGTCTATTCAGACAAGCCTGCTTCAATTAACGCATCGGAAGACAACATTAAAGCATTTATATGTGAGATACCGGCCGAAACATTGGAAAGAGTATGCCAAAATTGGACTAAGCGGATGGACCATTTGAAGCGCAGTCGCGGTCAACATTTGCATGAAATAATCTTCAAACATTAAATTATATGGACTGCACTATCGATTTAAATAAAAACTTCATGCATTTTTCTGAATTTTACGTGTGTTTTTTTGAAAAACTTTCCTATAGCTCTTAAAATTTCACCCTTTATCTGTGATGTTTACATACTGATGCGCGATTGCACCTGTCAATTTTAAAATTTAGCAGGCTGTTAAAATTTTAAGTTGCACAATTTCAATATGAAACTTTAGTACTTTAAATTTTAACAGTGTGATAAATTTTAAATTGATTGGGTAAACCTGGCTGAGGGCTGTTAACTGATCTCTGGAGAAATAACAGCTTTTACCACTACAGACTGGTGAATGTTAAACTCTTCAGTTTACTCCACATTCTGCGAGAGTTCGCTCATTCGGTCTCATTTCAGAAGTGGTTCTCTCATCAAAAAAGGCAATGCTATGCAATTTTTGAATAAATAAATAAAATAACTCCTCTTCTCTTTGCACCAATTAAGCGATTTATGGGTTCTTCCAGCTTTTCTGCGCGAATTTAGGTAATTTGTTTAGATAAACCACCATTTCACTGGGGCGGTGTTCAAAAGAATTTTTGTTTATTTAATGTTAAAATGAGAGCTGCATTCTGAATGTTCGGTATTGTCCGAACTTAGACTCTGCGATATTTGTTTTTGTTTTGACAGGGCAAGAGACAAATATTTTCACTTAAGTAAGACAAAATATGTAAAAATAAATAGTCATAACAATAAATATTTACGAAAAGTATGTATGTAAAATGTGCTTACTAAAATGACAACATACGTTCACGCGTGTAATTCGATTTGTGACTTTGGCTTTGTTTTCAATTTGGATGTGTGTGTGTATATGAAATGCATCTGTGCGGCAACTGCTTCGCTATGCTCTTTTCAATGCATGCACAAGTAATGCACATACAGACATACATAATCTGTACATATCTGCTACTTTTTGACTAAACAGCTCAATTCGACTTGGCGCTCTCTTCCTGTCAAGCACTAAGTTGCTGGATGCTGTTGCAGTATTTGAACTATTAATAATTCGTATTTGTAGGTTAAGAATTTGCGTTCGGAAAAAGTTATATGTAATGTAAAATTTTCTTAAGAAAGATTGGTCTTTATTGTTCTGAAAGAAAAACCAGCTAAAGTCAATAAAGTGTTTCTGTCAACAAGCCACAGATATGCACGTAATTTATTAATATTGATATTTAGTCTATAAAATTAACTGATAGCTTGGCGGAGAAATCCAAGCAATTTTTATTTGCTAGTCAATCAATTTGCTTTCGCTCGGTTTGCTTTGGCCGATAAGCGCCGTTGATAAGAATTGTAATTTCATCAAAAACAACAGGGAAAGACTAAACAAAAAACAAAAAAAAGACGATTTTAATCACACTGGATTATTTTGTCTTAAATTTCTTTCATGTAAATGGGAATAGGCGATTATATTTAGCTAAACAAATATATGAAGAGGCTCGAAATGTAAAATATGATTTTTTTTTTCTATATATTATTCGTAAATATTTTCTTGTTTCTGTTCTGAAACGACAGCAAATGCGAAAAACAATAATAACACTAATCGGTTGGGTGGCAAATTGTTTTCTAGTGCGAACTGTGGGAGCAGGGGCGAGCAGTGGATTTCAAGAAAACTGCTACGTGGGCGATTTTATGAAAGAAACATTTTGTTGTCGCAGGCCCCCATACACCGCCTTGATTTAAAATTTACAACGTATGCCTCAGTTTAAATGTTCTTTACTAAAAAAACAGAGGTTGTCTGTAAGTCGGTTTACGGACGATAGTTTAACGTGACAACGTCATAAGAAAATACTGATGGAATGGTTGCATTTTTCAAAAGAAATTTTTAATGTTATTCGTTTGATATATATTTTTTATGGATATAGAGAAGGAGGTAAATGGAATCGCAATGGAATTGATCAACATAACATAACATAACATAACATAACATAACATAACATAACATAACATAACATAACATAACATAACATAACATAACATAACATAACATAACATAACATAACATAACATAACATAACATAACATAACATAACATAACATAACATAACATAACATAACATAACATAACATAACATAACATAACATAACATAACATAACATAACATAACATAACATAACATAACATAACATAACATAACATAACATAACATAACATAACATAACATAAAATAACATAACATAACATAACATAACATAACATAACATAACATAACATAACATAACATAACATAACATAACATAACATAAAATAACATAACATGCCATAACATAACATAACATAACATAACATAACATAACATAACATAACATAAAATAACATAACATGCCATAACATAACATAACATGCCATAACATAACACAACACGCAGTTCAAGCAAGGAAATGCCGCATGAGCAAGATAACGCTTCATTTTTTGGTACGTGCAGCCGGCTACCTCGAATTATAAGACGTTATCACGTCAAAAAAGCGTCTGTAGGCGAAAAAATGTAAACCTCAGCAATTGTCGATTTAAATAACAAACTAAATACCTGCCTTCCAAATGAGTTTTGCGCTCTCCTAAAGTCGTATCTGAGCGAACGCTACTTTCGCGTTAAACAAGGAAACGAGTACTCTAACCTTGAAGAAATGAATGCTGATGTGCAACAAGAAATCATTCTTGGTCCGCTCTTATACCTTCTTATCATATATACCACAGACTTGCCGATACTTCCGAATAGCTTGATCGCCACTTTTGCCGACGACACTGCCATCCTAGCAATTCGAAAAAGTGCTGAAGAAACTACAGCCAAATTGCAACAAACGCTATTGAAGAATGGACGAAGACTTGGCGCATAAAATTGAACAATGCCAAGTTACTTCGTGTAAACTTCACCAACAAAAAGGTGACTCAGTATCCAATAATACCGCTAACACTGCAAAATACCTTGGCATAACACACGATGCTAAGCTTAGATGGAAAGAGCACATAAAACTTAAACGGCATGAAATCCATCAGAAGTTAAAAAATTGAAATGGCTAATTGGACGAAGATCAAATCAATCCATATATAATATGTAAAGGGTGATTTTTTAAGAGTTATAGGAAAATTTAAAAAAAAAAACACAGGTAAAATTCAGAAAAAAGCATGAAATTTTTATTTAAATCGATAGCACAGTCCATATAATTGAATGTATCTCACATATAAATGCTTTAATGTTGTCTTCCGATGCGTTAATTGAAGCAGGCTTGTCTGAATAGACTTGAGCTTTAACATAGCCCCACAAAAAATAATCTAAAGGCGTTATATCGCACGATCTGGGTGGCCAATTGACAGGTCCCGAAGGTCGCGATGTTCACCGAACTCGCCTCTTAACAAGTCCATTGTTACGCGTACTGTGTGGCATGTGGCACCGTCTTGCTGAAACCACATGTCATGCAAGTCAAGATCTTGCATTTTGTGCAAAAAAAGTTGTATATCATTTCCAACTTGTTCAGTTCAGTTGTTGACCATTTTACGAGTACTATGCCAAAACTGTACGAAATTACGGATATTGCAAATAAGTTGATGATTTATTATTAGTTTATACGGCCGCCGTAGCCGAATGGGTTGGTGCGTGATTACCATTCGGAATTTACAGAGAGAACGTTGGTTCGAATCTCGATGAAACACCAAAAAATTAAGAAAAACATTTTTCTAATAGCGGTCGCCCCTCGGCTGGCAATGGCAAACCTCCGATTGTATTTCTTCCATGAAAAAGCTCCTCATAAAAATATCTGCCCTTCAGAATCGGCTTGAAACTGTAGGTCCCTCCATTTGTAAAACAACATCAAGACGCACACCACAAATAGGAGGAGGAGGTCGGCCAAACATCCAAAAAGGGTGTACGCTCCAATTATATATGTGTATTAGAGTTTTTTTATTTTTTTATATATATATATATATTTTTTTTTTAATTTTTTTATTATTATTTTTTTTTTTTTTTATTATTATTATTATTGTATCTTTTTTCATAAAAAAACTATAAACTTCTGAGGCATCATAGTGATTAAAGCCGACTGAGAGAGTTTGGTCTATAATAAAAGAAAAATTCCCTGAAAAAAAACATAGAAAGCATGCAAGATATGCAAAATTTTACTTGACAAATCTGGTGCAACGAGATCTCAGTTTTTTTGAAAGCTCTATAATGGTATGTCAAAAAAGGTTAAAGGGTCCATGTCAATACTCTTTATTAACAGTGCATGCATTTACAGTAAAAAAAATTCTCATAAATAGTAAATTAAAAAGTTTGCTGAGTAAGTAAAACAATATTTTATTTTTTCAATGTCTTTAGTTTTTTCATTAACTCAAGACTTTTCCATATTGGTAAGAAAACGTACATATATTTAAGAGTTATATGAATCGATATAAAGGGTGATTTTTTATTACCACGACGGTCGGTTTTACTTTATCGGAACGATCCATAATTCCGGGTCAAGGACTGTCCCTTCAGCAGCATTCCTCGCGTACATGTATGGGGAATATTTATGCTGCTACAGCAACAACAAGAACATGCTTTTTTATGATAGAAGTTCTTTTAAAAAATGCTAAAACAAATCAGCTTCCATAGGTAGATAACCATTTTTGCTCATTATAGTTCATCATTTCATCATCCAAAGGCTCTAGCGCCCACAAGGTTTTGGAATCACTAAAATTCACTTTGAAAATTGGTCAGTTCGTAAAACGTATAGGAATAGATATGCAGCTTAAGATAAAATGATCGGTCATCTGTGCCAGCAGTTTGTCGTACTCTAGCGATTAGACGTCGCTCGCAACAGCTTAGGCTTCGTCCGTTCACAACATAGAAAATTTTACTCAAAGACTAAAACCAACTGGTGCAGAAATTAAAGCCTGAAGACCATTTAAATCAGCGTACGTTTTTTAATTTTGCTCTGGAAAAGTTCTTTCTTGCCTTTCTTTATGTTCTTTTTTTATCGAAAAATTGTGTTCATTTTTGGCTGAATGGTTTTTGTAGCAAACGAAATTGATTTGTTAAAACGACATTTAATGATAACAGTAACTCTCAATTTGGTTCTGTTAACTGGGCTGCTGAATTGTGTGACTTAACAGCACTCGAGTATTTCTGTGGGGAATGTTAAGTTGTTGGTGTATAAAACTGATAGACTGTGGTTCATCAGGCGAGCCAGAGGTGGACATAAGAATACATTTTAATTTTTATTTTTTTTTATTTGGATGTTTGTTTTTTGGTTTTTTTTTATTTGCTTTTTTATTATTTGTATATATATATTTTTATTTATTTTTTATACCTATACATATTTTTTATATACATATATATTTTTTTATATACTTATTTTTATTATTATAAGTTTTTTAATTTTTTTTCTATATTTTTTATTTTGTTTTTAGAAATATATATTTTTTAGTTTTTGTTTTGGACATTTATTTTTTTTTTTTTTTTTATATTTGTTTTTTTTTTTTTTTTTTATTTCTATATAAATATTTTTATATACTTATTTTTATTTTTATAATATTTTTTTCTATATTTTTTATTTTTTTATACATATTTATTGTGTTTTATTTTGTTCCTAACATTAGTTTTTTTATATTTTTTTTTATTATTGTTTTAAATATTAATATTTTTTTTCTTATTTTTGTTTTTAAGTATTCTCTAAGTTTTACGAATTATAAGTCAATTGGGAGTCCATTACCAACTAAAGGAAGGCAATAAAAAGTGGTATGAAAAACAAGATGACGCTTTTTAAAATGTCCCGTTATAAAGAAGAAAAAGCGATAACTATTGTGTATACATTATTGTTATAATTATTTTTTTATCTTTATGCGCATCGTTTTTCCGATTCTCGAGTCAGTCTTTGATTTTTGGAGAATGGCAACAGGTGATTATGAAAAATGAGGCTCACATTGTGAAGTTAAAAAGAAAGTCAGAAAGTGAAAATACCAAACGAACCCAACAAACTCCTAATTACATTTTAACACATTTTTCATTTTTTATGTTTTTTTTTTTGTTCTTTTTTATTTATATTTTCATTTTTAATGTAGTTTTATTTTTTATATTTTTATTTTGGTTTTTTTTATAGAGAAACTCTAGAAATTTAGTGTCTCACAGAGAAAAAATGTATAGGTGGACTTGAGTTGTTTTATCAAATATACACAGATTGGAGTCGTTTTTTTTATATTTTATATATTTGACTTTTTATTTTTTACAACTTCTTTTACTATTTTTTTTACTATGTTTTCTTTAGTATTTTATTTTAATTTTTTTTTTATAGTTTTTTATTTTTATTTTATTTTTTTTTAGTTGTTTTTTTATTATTTTTCTTTATTTTTTATATACAAATTTTCATATACATATATTTTTTCATATTTGTTTTATATATATATATTTATTATTTAATTTGTTTTTTATAATCACATTTCCATTTTTATTATTTTTATTTTTTATTTTCATTTTTACAGTTTTTACTGTTTTTTTTGTTATAATTTTAATTATTTTGTTTTATTTTTTTATATTTTGTTTACTATTTTTTTTTTTTGTTTTAATTTGTTTTTTTTTTTATTTCTTTTATATTTTCCTTTTATATAATACCTATATATAATATATTTACAATATTTATTTTTTATTTTTGCTTTTTTTATATCTGTTTTTATTTTTATTTTTAATTTTTATTAATTTTTTTTTTACAAATTTTTTTTATTTTAATAAATGATTAAATACATTTATTTGTTTTTATAATCATATTTTCATATTTATATTTTTATAAATCTTTTTTTTTTTTGTATACATAATTTTTTTACACTTTTATTTTTTTTTACTATTTTTGTTTTTGCTATAATTTTTATTATTTTGTTTTTTTTTTTTTGTTTCCTTCTTTCGTTTTCTTAACTCTTATCCGCACTCTTTACCCGAAGCCTCGGTGCACCCGTGTCTGTTGGCTAAAAATCCAACCACTTGTCATAATTTGGAAAGCGACAAGCTTAAGCTAGCGATCGCCAACACATTTTCGTGGCAACAACAATGCAGGCATTTTGAATTTCTTGCCGTAAAAGCTGTCTAGGTGGGATGTAGCCACAAGTGCATGCCAAAGTATCAAAAATGTATGTCATTCATATTTTCATCGCGCGTGTACTTGTAATTGTAATACATACACATACACATGTAAATAGGCGTCCATATATAGAGAAGTAGACCGGTAGGAAATCGGTTGTCCTAAAACAGCACACGCGTATGCCAAATATGGAAAAGTAAATAAAATCGTTAAATGATATGTCAATCGAAATATTATAATTAGATTATTTAATTGGTATCCGGAATCAAGCGACATTACACTGTGCTACAGAATTAAAGTTTCTTATCGCATGTGAGAAAATTGAAGCGATTATTATTTTATGAGAGGATTTAGCACTGCGACCTGAAAGATCTGTTCCATCTGAGTCGAACTTAATTAAAAATTTTTAGTATTTGTCGCTTTTTATTGAGTTTTTATTGAGAATTTCTGATCGTATTCAACTCGCTAGGAGTACCGGTTCAAAATGTAGTTCATCGAAGCGATTAACGTTGGCTCTGGCGTAATGAGTTGGGTACACCAGCTTCCATGAAAATATAATCAGCTGAGCAACGGGGGTCTTTCCATGCAATTTGAGTGTAAAACCAGAAGACTGTTTTTCTCTCGACCAAATGCGCTAGGTCAGGTCTGTCACTGAAAAAAAACAGCCACTGAAAACCGAGTTGTCAATATTTGAAGAGCTTACACTTTTATTCTTCGTAATTGTAATCGTCATATTTTACTTTATTATTTCCATAAAGGAAAAAGCGCAGAGAAGGTAGCTAAAAAGTTGCGTGATTTGTATGATGATAAAGCCTTAAAAGAGAGACAGTGTCGAAATTGGTTTATCAAATTCCGTTCTGGAGATTTTTCACTCAGAGATGAGCCACGTTCAGGTCAGCCAAGTGATGTCGATGAAGACATTATCAGGGCTTTAATCGAATTGGATCGTCATATAACTTTGCGTGAGATTGGAGAGAAGATAAATATACCAAAGTCAGCCATTTATGAACATATAAAGAGTCTTGGACTGGTAAAAAAGCTTGATATTTGGATACCACATGAATTGAAAGAAATGCATTTAACAAACCGAATCAACGCTGGTGATATGCATCTTAAACGCAATGAAGTCGATCCGTTTTTGAAGCGGATTATCACTGGTGATGAACAATAGATTGTTTACAATAACAAGCATGATAAAGCGCCACAAGCCACTTCAAAGGCTGATATTCACCAAAAGAAGAGGATGCCTTCAGTTTGGTGGGACACGAAGGGTGTGGTATTGGGTTGGGGAAAAAGTAATGTCGTATTTTGTCAATTGAGCGCGACATTTAAACATATCTTGCGTTGTACTTATTGCATCGGGTCACACTAAACGGCGATTTGAAGACGACAATCTGTACTACAAGTGTCTCTTTGACAGTGTTGTGATCGTACGTTTCAGTCTTAAGGGGGGACCCTCATTTATCGGGTCAAAAAAATCGATTTTTTTGAAAAAAAATTTGTATCTATTCTACAACTATTTAAGAATATACTTTCAAAATTTCAAGTCGATATCTGTATTTTTGAAGGAGTGACAAAATTTTTAACAGGACGCGACGGGTGGCCTGATCGCCTGTATCCAAAACTTTAAACGCGTTTTTCTCGAAACATCATTTTTCGATTTTGTGTACACAATTGAGAACGCTGTATTGAACCAATCAGGCCTTACAATAGCTCATTTTAAAGATAATTAAGTTGTTTTCAATGTGACAGTAAGTGTTTTTTTAAAAAAAAAGATTTTCATATTTTTTTGTAATTTTAAAGTCAATTTTTATGCATGAAAAATCACTTTTAACATAAAACTGGGTAAAAAATATCAATTTCGACATTTTTTTTTTAAATCAAAATGTCACATCGAAGGTATTATCCTAAAGTTTTAAAAAAAATTTGGTTTTTTTATTTCAGAAAAAAATTCAGAGCGCTAGAATGTACACAGATAGAATGAGGTGCCATGGACGAGGTGTATATTTCCATACTTAAAATGTTTTTTTTCTTCTCCGAAAATTTTTGTAGACAGTCAAGACATTTATTAAAGTACTTTATGAATTACAAAACGTTTGAAGTTATTTTACCTGAGAAAAAAATTCCCAAAAATGATGCATTTTTCGACCGTCTAAATGAGGGTCCCCCCTTAAGTTATAGCGCGTCAAAGATGCAGTTCACCAAGCAAGAAATTCGTCATATTTTACGTTTTTACTGCCCTAGAGGTTAAAATGCAACAAAGGCGGCGGCAAAAATTTGTGAAGTGTATGGGTCTGATACTGTAACGATTCGCACAGCACAGCGTTGGTTCGATCGATTTCGTTCTGGTGTAGTAGATGTCGTAGATGCACCCCATACTGGTAGGCCAATCGTCGTATATACTGATAAAATCGTGAAAATTATCCGAAGATACCGGCATGTGAGTATTCGCTCGATTAGTCAGGAACTAGGTGTAGACCACAAAACCGTTTGGAACCATTTGCAGATGATTGGATTCCAAAAAAAGCTGGATGTTTGGGTGCCACACTTGTTGACGCAAAAAATCTCTTGGACCGAATCAACGCTTGCGATTCTCTGCTAAAACGGAACGAACTTGACCCATTTTTGATGAGCTGGTGGTGACTGGCGATGAAAAGTGGATCACGTCCGACAACGCCAAGCGAAAAAGATCGTGGTCGAGAAGCGGCGAGCCGGCCCAAACCATCGCCAAGCCCGAATTGACCGCCAGGAAGGTTTTGCTGTGTGTTTGGTGGGATTGCAAGGGAATTATCCTCTATGAGCTGCTCAACTATGGCCAGGCCCTTACTTCCGTCCTCTACTGTGAGCAAGCAGGCAGGTTTGAAGCAGGCAATTGACCAGAAGCGACCAGAAGTGGTCAATAGGAAAGGTGTTATATTTCATCAGCAAAACGCTAGACCGCATACATCTTTGGTCACTCGCCAAAAACTGAGAGAGCTTGGCTGGGAACTTTTGTTGCACCCACCATATAGCCCTGACCTTGCACCGGCCGACTACCATTTGTTTCGGTCTCTTCAGAACTCCTTAAATGGTAAAACTTTCGGCAATGAAGAGGCTATAAAATCACACTTGGTTCAGTTTTTTGCAAATAAAGGCCAGAAGTTCTATATTGGCAATTTTTTTCCGGACAACGCAATAGTACCTTACAGGGGAAAAGTTTTTAGTGGACTTGGGTTGTTTCATCAAATATACAGAGATTTATAACCGTTTTGGAGTCGTTGTTTTTGTTTTTTTTTTTTGTAGATTTTTATTTATTTTTTATTATTATTGTTTTATACTTTTATTATTGGTTTTTATTTATTTTTTAGTTTTGGTTATTTTTTTTTATTTGTGGTTTTTTTATTTTTTTGTTTTTATATTCCTATTCATTTTTTTATTTTTATTTATTATTTATTTTTTTATTTAATTTCTTTATTATTTTTTCTTAAATTTTATAATAATAAATAATAATGATAATGTTAGGCACCGTAACATTACGTTTGGTTCATCCCACAGCGCCAGTTCTGCTTACCAAAAGTGGCCTACTGGGCACATTATATCACAACCTCAACCTTCATATCAAAAAAGGTGAGGTTCTTACCCATTTAAAGTTTGAGAATAGGTTGAAATCGTTTCGACCCCAAGGCCTCTAATTATTCGCTTTACCAGATCAGATTATTTTACATAAATTTTACTATAAATGCACCATCTATCCTGAGGGAAACTTCGGAGGGAACCAGAGTTGGATCCTAGATGGTTCGATTGGTCTTTCGCCCCTATACTCAATTCTGACAATCGATTTATCGTAATTCGTTGCACAGCTGCGTTGGTACAAAACTTTTTTGTTACCCTCCTAATTTGCAACCTGCTTTGGTAGGCTTAGCAACAAGCAATTCATACCAAATGCGGCAGCTGTCAAATTTAACCACGTAAAAGTTATCATCTGCGCGATATTTTCCAAATTGTTGTATTTCCTAATCACTGGGCCACAATGGCCGTAGAGTCACATAACATTCCAATTCATTTGTTCGAGCTCCGTTTGTCATATTCCGCTGCTTTCTCTTTACTAAGTACTTGAACGCATTGACAGCTGTCAGTTGAACAGCTAGCCTTTAATCATATTTAACGCCTCAAATGAATAGCAATTAAGTAGAGACTCAATAAAAAGCCAGCGAATAAAATAAAAACAAAAACCGAAAGCCCAAACGAATCAAGTTTCCATAAAAAAAGGCTGCGCTCACAACTTTTTTGGAAAGGTTTACTCGTCAAATGTTTTTATTATTTAGTTATGTTAATTAGATACGTCAATGTTAATAAATATAATAATTATTGATATATTGTTTGTATACGGTTTGTATAGGGTTGTCCAAATAGAGCGGATCGAAATGCCATAAAACAAGTTTCGAGTTATTTTCTTGTTTGAAAGACCCTGGCATGGCAATTGGTAAGAAATGTGACATCACTCAAATGTCCGTCACAACTTGGCTCGGTATCACTCATTGACCTTTTTCTTCTGGATTGGCGTGGTAACCGCTTAGGGGGTTATATACAGTTAGAATTTTCAGAAAATCGATTTTTTAAATTTATTTTTTTTCTTTATATACATACATTAGGCCGGGTCGATTTGTGGGGAGGCAAAAACCTCGCCCATTGCTCTGTGAAAATCATATTCTAGGGATCAAAATAAGAAACTTTGCCGAAGGAACCATACCTCTAAAACGAATACTGATGCCCGCCAATTTGGGTCGAACTTTTTAGTTTCTTTTCTCATGTAAAGGCCAAAAATGGTGATATTTTGAAATGGTTGTATGGGGAACCCCCCAGGGGAGTTCCAGGGGGTGTGCCACTGGCATGGGTGGATCGGCCGTCCAAAGTTAGTGGGGGTCGGTCACACATTTGGACTCGATTGGAGCACTCTAAATGGGTCAAAGTGGGATTTTTCGTTCCCCCCAAATTGGGGGGCATCAGAATTCGTTTTAGAGGTATTGTTCCTTCGGCAAAGTTTCTTATTTTGATCCCTAGAATACGATTTTCACAGAGCAATGAGCGATTTTTAAATCGACCCGCCCTAACATACAAATATTTAAGAATACACACAGAAAATTCAATATCGTTCCGGTGAATATTTTCGAAGTTACTAGCAAATTTGAAAAGGCCCTTCAGAGTGCTTGAAAGTACAAGGCCGAAGCGGCAGCGCGTGAACCTTTCCGATCTTAGAGCTCGTGGGAGTACCCGAGACGGAAGAAGGGCCCGCAGACAACAACAGCTCGCGTTATAAGAAGTAAGTAAATAAGTTACAAAAAAAAAAAAATTGTATCCCATGTAAAGTGCTTTTCAAACTTTAAACGCGTTTTTCTCAAAATACTTTTTTCAAAGTCGGTGGCCAACATTACTCGAAAATGGCTAAACCGATTAGTCTCTCTTCTGAAATATATTTTTTAGTAATTATTTTTATTATTAGAAGGCCATTACGCACTGCGACCAGAGCTGATCTATTGTGAAAGGCCTATTTTTGAAGCCCTAGAGTTTTAGGTTTTTCAAAAATTTTAGCACAATTTTAGGTTTGTTGTTCCAAAGATTGCATGGAGATACTACGATACCACCAAGGTGATGAAGTCTCTGTCTGCCCAACGCAGGACATTCACAAAGATAGCCCAATATTATTTAGATGCTACCTCAGGCTGCAGTGACCTGTAAGATATCCGGTTAAAAGACGCAGATCTACTCTGCTTAGTGAGAGTAGCTTGTCAGATATTCCCTTGTTGGGACTTAGAAATAGTTTGGATTGACGCTGATCGGCACAGTTTAGCCAGTGTGCAGCAAATTTCCTTTCTTCCCATTTCCTAAGGAATGCATTAATGTGGCTTTTTGTGAGTCTACGGAAAGGCTCAGGACCAGTAAGTTGCATATTTGCTCCTTGTTTTGCAAGGTCATCAGCCATTTCATTTCCCGCATGCCCTTCATGTCCCGGAATCCAGCCTAGTGTTACTGTGTTGCGGTTTCCTAACGTGTTAAGAAGGGTTATGCAATCATTTACCAATTTAGAGGTGATAGTTGTTGTGATAGAAGGGCTTTTAGAGCCGCTTGGCTATCTGAAAGTATGTAGATGTGAGTACCTCTCATTTTCCTGCTAAGGCATTCTCTCACACATATTTCAATCGCATCTATTTCTGCCTGGAATATTGTTGGGCAGAGGCCCATCGGAATCGATTTTTTGAATTTAGGCCCATTGATTCCTGCCCCTGTTCTACCATTTTCCAATTTGGACCCATCAGTAAACCATAGCTGGGAGCCAGGTTTGAAAGTGATAGAATTAGTTCTCCAGTCTGTGCGTTCATTAATTATAACTTGGAAGTTCCTGAAGAGTATTGGTTTGGGTGATAGTATATCATCCCTATGAAGAATGGGACTATGTAGGAAGTCTTCTAAGATCTTTAAATGTCCTTTCATATCTCCCCTTTTAAGTTTAGATGCACCTTTTAATCTTAAGGCACTCGAGCGAGCTTCCCTTTCAATCAAGATTGGAAGCGGTGGTATGTTCAGGAGCACACCCAATGCATCCATGGGATATGTTTTCATAGCCCCTGTAATACCAACACATATGTATCAGGCGATGCAGTTTGTTTAATTCGTTTACTGCTTTTCTTTGCTTGACCTTGGGCCACCATGCTAAGGATGCATAAGTACCTATGGGTTTCACAACTGTGATGAATGTCCAGAAGGTCATTCTAGGGTTTAGTCCCCATGTCTTACCAAAAAGCCTTGTGCAGGCAAAGAATGCCCTTGTGGCTTTTGAAGTAACTCTCTCAATATGGGAATTCCACGTAAGCTTTGTGCCCAGACTGACGCCAAGATAGTTCACTTATGTCGAGAGTTGAAGTGTTGTTCCATTAAGGATCGGACATTTGAGATTTATGTTCCTTCTCCTAGTAAACGGTACAAGTGCTGTTTTGGATGGGTTAATGGAAAGCCCTTTTTCCGTGCACCATTTGTTTATTTTTAGTAATTAATCGAAGATTTTTTCTCGCCGATAAATATATATTTTTTTTATAATCCATTTAAGGCCGAAATTTTGGTCAAAAATGTTTTTTCTTTTTTAGAAACCGCCATTTTATCGAAAACATTTATTTTGCTTATCCTTCGATTAATTACTAGATTTAACATTACTTTAACGAAATCGGTTTGGTTTTTTAATTCCAGAGGATCCAGTTCAGAGATATAAAGGTCACCGCAAAACGTCTTTTTTGAGAGGAGCTACCGCAGATCAGCTGTAGCTCCTTTCCAAATAAATATTTTTACTAAAATGCTAAGTCTTGAAATACAGTTAAAAAATAAAATAGAAATAGATTAAGAAATTTGAAAGTTTTCTCAGAAAAAATTCTGGAAAATTAACTTTTTTCGGCTTTCTAACTGTATATAAGTTTTTTTGGCCCAGTTTAACAAAGTCCGCCAGTAGTTTCTTTCTCGTGCTAACCGGCACCAGTTGAACACTCCAAGTGAAGCCAAGTCCTTATCCACACATGCCTATCCATTGTATCATCTATGAACGCGAGCTTTCCGACACCAAATGCCGCGAAACACTCCCAAACCATCACATTTCCTCCACCGTGTTTGACTGTTTTGAGCAGTCGGCTTTCGTCAAATCTTTTGTGCTCCATCTGATCCAAATAAATTGAAATTGGATTCATGACTAAATATGGTGGTGTTCCAAAACGCCGCGGGCTTATTTAAAGGCTGTTTAGCAAATTCTAGCCTCTTTTTCGTAATTACCTTCGAAATGAAGGGTTTGTGTCGAGGAACCCGGCCGAGATACCCCGCCTTATATAGGGTATTCCGAACAGTTTGCGGGTTGAAATTGATTTCAAATGAATTTTGCAGGGTCTCGCACAATTTGACAGCCGAAGTTTTTGGATTTTGTGCCACCGTGTACACCACAATTCGCTGCTGTCGTTCGGTTAATTTTTTTGGGTGGCCAAGATCTGCTCTCCGGAGCTATTTTGCCAGTATTGCAATAATGCATAACAATGTTTCGAACGCTGGACCATGATTTATGGACAATTTTACCAATTTCGCGATAGGATTTTATTTCCAAAATACAGGTTTATTATTAATAGACGTAGTTCTAGGGAAATTTCAGCACCACGTCCCATTTTGGTCTATGTCCGTTGAAATCGCGATCAAAAGATATTGCGACCGTGTGCAATTCCTAAAACGTACGAATAAATAAAAAAGCGAGCGTGAAATTACGGGAGTTTACCGTTACGACGCCAAAAGCATAAGCTAACATAAAGAATCCGCCAATACTTTTTTGATGTGAATTTGTGCTTTATTTTACCTTGCAAGGTTGAGCTTGTAAACCTATGTCGATATTATTATTTTTTTCTTCAGATACGTAGTAAATAAATACATTTAGAAAATACCGTTTTCTATTTTTTTATGATACTTTCATTAGCAGAAAAGTTATACCACTGAGAACTTTGATTTTTCGAGTGTGCCAATACTATTTTGACTCACTGTACTTTTATTATGGCTTGCGATCATTTTTCTTAGGCATTTTATTCCGTGCTCGCTATTTTCTTATATGGAATAAAGTATCCAACTCTGCAAAAAAATGTATCAAAAATCACTAAAAAATGTTTTCATATCCAATTTTTTTTTCTGTTTTTTACAAATCTGGAAAAAAGCTTGAAATGTTGATGCAAATTTGTGTGTTTTTTCTTTTATACAAAGTTTGCGGTTTTGATTGTAGAATGATCGTAATTTTTCATAAGAAAAAACGTGTAAAATAAAATAAAATCAAATAAAAAATAAAAAAATGTAAATTAAATTAAAAATAAATTAAATTATTTAAATTTACTATAAAATATAAAACATCTTTGGTCAAAACTTCCCAATATATCACACATCTATTACTTTGAACTCAAGTTTAAATTATTCCAGCATTAAGTTGTTAGGGGTAGTCAGAGGCCCGAAAAAATGATTATTTTCAATAATTTTTAGTTTTGCTAGTCAGTTGCTTTATTTTACAAAAATGAAAACATAGCATTAATACATCACGTTTCGACTTGACTTCAGCAAAATTTCCAAAAAAAAAAACATTAATATATGTAAAAGTTATCGCGGTTTGTGTGGAGCCCGTTTCTCCAGAAGTCCCTTGCGGTGATCATCACAAGTCCTTGGAGATTCATCTAAAATCCATCGGACAAGGACATTTTTTTATTAATGGATATTTTTCAGATGTTCCAGAAAAACACCGACAGTTAATTATTTAAAAAAAATCCAAACTTTGGAAAAATAATTTTTCGATTAGGCTCGAGTTTTTTATGTTTTTCAAAAGCAGTATAAATTTTACTGAAATCTGCCAATCAGTTCAGTTTGTTTTTGCCCGAACGCCCTTTGTTAATTGTTGAATAACTCAAAAAGTATTTGTCGGATTCACTTCAAATTTTCACACAAAATTTTTAATATATTATACTTTAAAAAAAATCCTAAAAAAGCCAAATTTTTGAAAATTCTGACTATCTCTACGCCTTAATAAACTTTGTCGCTTTAGCTTCAAATACTTTGTCAAGATGGCTCTCTCAAATATCGAATATGTAAAATTTTACCCCAAATTTTTTTTAATCTTTTATTTAAAATATAGGGTGATCAATTAAGAGGAGTTTTTTTCATTTGCGTTTTTTTTACAGATCGCGCGCGAGTTGTGGCAACCTGTCATCGTGGATTTGTTGAACAGCGTTTGGCATTTCATCATGGAAAGACTCACACCGCAACAACGTCTACTTGCCATACAGCCCGCGAAACATTAGATTTACTGCGTCGTTTCGGTGAACAAATTTATCTCTAATCTTATCCTCTGACCTGTGAGTTGGCCACCAAGATCTTGTGATATCACACCTTTGGACTTTTTTCTTTGGGGATTCGAGAAGTCCAAGGTCTATGTTAATAAACCAGCTACGATTGAAGCTCTGGAAGCCAACATTACGCGTGTTATTCACGACATACCAGTCGAAATGCTCGAACGAGTGATTGAAAATTGGACCTTCAGAATGGACCACCTTAAGCGTAGTTGCGGCCAACATTTGAATGAAGTCATATTCAAAAAGTAAATGTCAAAGAACGTCCTTTCAAAAAAAAGCACCTCATGATTGGTCACCCTATACTTAAAATAGCTCAGTAGGAGCTGCTACTAATTTTTTTTTTGTTTCCAAAAAGCTGTTCGTCTTTCCATAGCTGTTTAGTTTTCATAGCCTTAAAATCTCTGGCAATGACGTGCCAAATCGAAGAATAATGCGGGAAATCCCCAAAATTTATTTCAAAATTCTACGAATTTTGTTGTTTAAGCATCAAATTCAAATTGATAAGTGTACGGATTGCATCTTTAGCAAGAGTTCCGCTTATGCCTAAAAGGGGAAACTCGTAATTTGACTCTCTGTTTATAACTAATAAAAGTTGCTCGCCAAAGCCCTATGCTTATGGGTGTAAAGGGTGGTCATTTCGAATCATTAGTCTTGCATATTTTAATTTAAGTACAGGGTTATCCAATTAGCGTTTGGATTTTATTATTTTTAATTATCGATTTCTTGGCTTTGTTAGAAATTTAAAAAAATAAATAAAAATCGACGCATATACTTCTCTTAAGTGTTTGGGGGAGCTCCTTCTGCTATTTTCGTTGTGCGTCTTGATGTTGTTCCTCAAATGGAGTTCTTTTACAGTTTTAATTCAACACCGAACATCAAATGGTTTTTATGAGGAGCTTTTTCATGGCAGAAATACACTCTGAGGTTTACCTGCCGAAGAGCTACCGCTATTAGCAAAAACTGTTTCTAGTTGATGTTCGAATCTACGCACTTCCGAATGGTAGTCACGCACCAATCCATTCGGCTATGGCGGCTGCATTTCCTGAATTAAGGGGTCATATAACTCGAGTTGGACTAAAAAATCGAAAATTTTTTTATGGCATATTCTAAAAGTACATCATCTTAAAAATATAAATTCAAAAAATCATAAAGATCGGAGCACTAGAACGAAAGTTACAGACCGTGGAAGCGCGCGACCTGATAAAAATTATCCATAAATGAAGTGCACGCAAAACTTTAGACGCGATTTTCTCGAAGTTGTGTTTTTTTTTTAAATTACCGTCGCGGTGATCATTACTTATCAAAAACTATTTCACCGATTTGCATAAACTTTTTTTTTAATTATTCGAAGCTACAGCCTCGTGAATCTGAACGGTTCACTTTTTATAAATATTTGCATAGTTCGCTGGAATTAATTTTTTTGATGGCCTAGTCGCTAATGCTTTTTAATTCATTGTGATTGTAATTCATTACTTTTCCAATTTTTCAAAAAAAAAATAAAAAAAATTTTTTTTTTAATTTTTCAACCCCCTAAAAAATCGTTTTTTTGGTGCAAAGCGGTTTTCATATCGAGAAAAAATTTTTTTGGGTAAATAAACCGTTCAGATTCACTAAAAAACATTTTCTACAATAATCATTTAATTTTTTTTGAACTCAGTTGAGCTGCTCATGCGCCACCGTAATCACCGCAAGCCGCTTCTAAAACACGGCGTTTCGTGGGAGGGGCGATATCAGCAATAAATAATAACATTTTTTAAAATAAAAACACCAAAATGTATTCTTCGAGAGTTGTTGTTGTTGTTGTTGTTGAAGTGGGTGAATATATCCACTGAAATACTCCTAATTAGTGGCCAGCACCGTTTTACTACCACTGTCTCGTGTGATGATGTCTTTTTTTGTTTTTTTTTTGTTGGTTTTTGCTTCCAAGTCAGATCCATTTAGTGAGGACCAAGTATAACAGCAAATCCCCTATCTCGATGTCTGAGATCTCCTGCCCTGGCTAGCCCCGGACATTCACATAAATAGTGGAAAAGACTTTCCTTCGCCCCTTCCGCTTGACAGCTTCTGCAGATGGGGCTGAAGAGGAGGTTGAGTCTGGCTGCATGCTCCCCTACTTTCCCAATGACCTGTAAGGGTTGCAGTGATGCGTGAGATGTTTTGCCGGGAACAACCTAAGAGGTGATTCGTCCTTTGCCTCATTTGAACAAAAGTTCTAAAACAAATTAAAAAAAAAATTATGACAATCGCCCATTTTTTCGGGCTCACAACGTATATAACCCTTTAAAATATTTTTAGAGAAATTTTATTTGATGTCTATATTGAACTTTTTTCAGATTTCCATGATTTCCTTTTCCAAAAATTAAAAAAAAAAAACATTCATTATAGAATAAGCATACGTCTTTTATTTCTTTTATTTGTAGCCGAATTAAATTAAGCTCCAAACGCTAAGTGGATCACCCTGTACATAAATTTTGTAGAACTTTCTGTACTTTAAATAAATTTTTCAATTTTTTCATATAAATCCTCACGCATTACTCTTTATTATTCCATATGAACCATAACAACAAAAAAGAACAAAGAAATTTAAAAGTTCAGCTCACTTTGAAACACCCTTTAATGCGCATTTTTTTTTTGTTTTTTTTTTTTGATAACCCAATACGCTTTGATTTTCTAAAACTGCATCCAAATAACTTGAGCTGCTTAGTTTCTAGCTTTCGCTGTGTAAAGCTGCATGCATACTTACATATGTACATATATCTATGCATGTTGTTGTTGTACATATCTACATAAATGCCTGCATAGTTCAAACGTGACTGCAATTTGCCGGTAGCTTCTTGCCCAAACAATTGACATAATGAAAGGGTAAGCGCAAATGAGGCAGCGAGACTTTTTGACTCTCTGCAATGATGACGCCGTTGGGTAATTTATTAACCATTGACATACATACATACGTACATATGTCACGCATAACTACATAAGTTTGTAGTGCATACTTACATACACGCAAGTGCAATGAAATCAAAATTATAGCTAAAGAGGTTTAAGCAGCAGCTTCACCACCTTTTCGTGCGCTGCAGCGGTGAGGGCCGGACGTGCTCTCTTCACCAAGCACCAAGTTCTCCATAATCCATCGCATGCGCTCACCCATTTTTTCGCGCTGTTTATTGTTGTACGATCATTAGATATTTATCTAGTTGCTTACTGGTCCGATGTCTACATGAGGAAGTGCTCGTATGTATATCGTGCTGGTGAGCTAAGCAAGCTGGTGCGATGTTTAGCAGCTTGCTGCTCTACGATCAGTTCAATGGTACACCTCGTGCGCGATTGTATATAATTTAGCGTGAGTGTTTCAATAAACTACGGGAAGCGGTTTCGCGAATTCATTATATTGTAAATTTTGTGATTTTGAACAATTTTTGTAAAAGAAAAACAGAGAAGTTTATTGTTTTTTTTTGTTGTTAATGAAATAGGTATGGAAAAAGGGGGGGAAAAGCTTATGAAATACAAAAATTTATGTGTATATTTAAAAAATTTATCACTTGTTTGCACGCTTTAAAAATATGAAATCTCAATGTGCTGAATTTTCTGCCCAAAAGCGTCATCAGAATCAAAATTGCTGCTATTATTGTTTACCCATTAATTCTATGCTTTACGCTCTTAACAAATATAAAAAATATATTTTTAGTCATTCTTTTGTTATAGTTGCCCTGGAATGTACTTATACGTATGTATGTGTGTGTGTGTGTGCAGCTATGACGGACAAAGTCAGAAAATTAAAGCAGCGAACAAAGTAAAGCATTGATACGCATAATAAAAAATAATAGAATAACCAAACTAGCAAAGCTAAATGGGTGGAAAAAAACTTGAAATGAAATATAAAATGTTTGAAACAAATTTGGTTTGCAAATGATGGTGCGCAGACAGTGAAGAACTCAATAGAAAATAATTTTTTTAATGCAAGTAAATGCGGCTATGTTTTTTTTGTTTTGTTTTGTTTTTGTCAAGAAGTGCAATAATTCGTTAAGCCTAAAGGAGTATAGGCGAAGAAGAGTGCGCATCGTTCAAACGATAACTAAAAACCAATAACTTCAAAACAAATTACTAAACAACAACAAAGAATTGCACGTAGTAATTAAAATCACACAAAAACAAAAAAACAAAACGGTGCAACTTGAACAAGTCCAGAAATAACAACGCACATAAAATCTCTTTTATTGCATTGCAGAGCGTAAAAGCATGAGCGCAGTAAGCTCAGTAAACTCAGCGTGAGCGCTTGGAAGAGCAAAGCAAACGGTGTAGGGTGGCTCATGAGCGTAACAGAGCGCCAGCAGAGCACAAGATCGCCTGCGTCAATGGTGTGGATTTTTTCATGTTGTTTTTTTTTGTTTTAGTTGAGCAGGCCCAACTACACCTTTGCGAACGGGGAGAGAGAGACTGAAGGCCGCACCGCAAACAGCTGAAATTTGGTGCTCGCTGCGCTCTGTGCTTTCTTTTGTGTTTTTGTGTTTTTATTTTTTTACTGTTTCTTTGCATCACTCACTCTCTTTTATTTTCCAATACGCCATTTGATAAGAGACTCACCCAACTGATAAGCTGTCACACATACTTACACACATGCATACATGCATTTGTAAATATATACATATATTTTTAACACTTGAAGAATTATTATTATTTTTTTGTTTTTTGCTCAGCTAATAAGCGTAAAAAGTACGTAATACGCGCTCGTAAATTGTGAGCGCTCGTACGCTAAGTAATTCCAGTTACTCAACATCTACCCATAGTGACGGACGGTGGTTCTATTCATACGGGTTAACTGCTAAACGGCAAACGCAAAACAGCGCGAATCGCAGTCTATTCATTGTCAAAACTCATTGCAAGTGACATACAAATACACATAAAAACGTACAATTCATACGTACATACGAAAAAAAAAACTGTTCTTTCGCACATTCGCATATACATATGTACGCGTGTATATGTATGTGTGTACTACAAACGTGTCTAATTATTCTTCAACGATAAGCTCGATTATTCAATTAAAATTTTTCGCTTTACTCGCACTCCACTTAACGCTTATCGGCGGCGCGTCAAAACGTTTGCTTCGTTAATTGCTACTGCGGCTCCTGCTGTTGCTAAAAATAGCGTGCCACAAAAACAACTCAAGCGTTATTTATTAATAAAAGTTAATATGCCAGATTTGTCGCAAGACGTTTTCGAAATACAAAATCCCATCTCATCAACGCCGATGTCAACGCGATCCTCATCGTCCAATAGTGTCGTCTCGCAAACAGCAGCAAACGGTAGCTGGAATATGAATGGTAGTGGCGGCGATGGCAGCGGTGTCGGTGGCGGTGGCTCAGTTAGCACCCTATCTGTGCCTGGCCAACAGCTGGAAGTGTTGCCTCACAATGGCGCACATGGGGAGATGCCCCATCAGGGCTACAAGCGTGAGTTGGATCACAGGTGAGTTTGTAGCAAAAGCGAGAAGGGGGAGAAAAAACTAAATTTGAAACATTATAAATGTACTGTTAAATACACTATTACTTTTGTGGGTTCGAGTATCTAAAGTTTGGCATTGATTGGCGCGATAACCGCTTAAGCGATTTTGAAGGAGTTTGACAAAGTGCGCCAGTCGTTTGTTTCTCGTGCTAATCGACATCAAGCACCAAGTGGGCTTTTTTGCCTTCTCGCATTAGTTTGCTCCCATACGGGTGTTCGGAAGATACCCAGAGGATACTTTTGCGAGGCCCGAAAGTTGCGAGCTGCAGAAGAACCGTCTTGGCCACTCCCAAGTAATTGGCGATCAGAGACTTTCCCCACTTCCGTGGATTTCTACACCCGAACAATCCTCCGTTATTGTTTTTTAAATCCATATTTAAAGCAAAATATGTACGTCAATTGTGCCCACATGAAAACTTCATCGCTTAGATTTTAATCCAATTTTGTGAAGATGCTCTACTATACTATAAATTTTGCGAACGGGGGCGGGCGAAAAATTGAATGGCTGCCGAGATATATTGGCTAAAACTTTAAATTTTTGTGCAAGTATTTTTTCTTTTAATTGTTGTCGCTCTAAAACACAACGAACTAATTGTTTACTACTGTTTAAAAAATATTTTTAAAAATAAAAAAAAAAAAATTTTCAAAATACTTAACTATATGTTTTTAATTGAAAAAAAAAACAAAAAACAAAGAAAAATTTGTATACAAAATGTTTGAAAAAATGTATAAAAAATACTTAACTTTATACATATTCTTTTTTAATAAAAAAAAAACGAAGAATAATTTTTATAAAAAATTTGAAAAAAAAATTATAAAAAATACTTAACTATATGTTTTTAATAAAAAAAACGAAGAAAAATTTTTGTAAAAAATATTTTTAAAAAATTTGAAAATCATTTTTTTTAAATACTTAACTAAATTTTTTTAATACAATAAAAAAAAGCGAAGGAAAATTTTTATAAAGAATATTAAAAAAAAAATTATTAAAAATTATTTAACTATATGTTTAAAAAAAACGAAGAAAAATTTTTATAAAAAATATTTTAAAAAAATTCAAAAAAAAAATTTATAAAAATATTAAACTATATGTTTATAATACTGTGTCCAAAAAATAAGGTGACATTTGATTTTAAACTGCGCGCTTTGAAGGATTAGGAGAATTCTTTTTTTTTTAGGTTGGTAGTACTGTGAGTGACATCTATGTCAAATTTCATGTGAAATATTCATTTACTGTTTGAGATACGCGTCGTTTTGTGAGCTGCTAAAAGTGAGTTTCTCGTTTTTTGCAATGGTGAAATTTCCCATACTGCACTCGTAATTCGTGATCATTTCATCAAAAACTCAACCCATATCGTTCCGCAACCACCGTATTCACCTGATCTGGCACCGTGCGACTTCTGGCTGTTCAGCAGGCTCAAAAGACCGCTCCGGGGACACCGTTTTGACACGATAGAAGAGATTCAAGCCGCAACGAAGACGGAACTGAAGGCCATCCCGGAAAGTGACTACAACCAGTGTTTCGAAAATTGGAAAAAACGTTGGCATAAGTGCATTGTGTCGGGAGGGGATTACTTTGAAGGGGATGAAATTGATTTGGAAGAATAAATAAAGAATTTTCAAAATAAATACAATGTCACCTTATTTTTTGGACACAGTAGTACATATTCTTTTTTAATAAAAAAAAAAACGAAGAAAAGTTTGATAAAAAATGTTTTAAATAAATTGAAAAAAAAAAAATGATTAAAAAGTTTATAAAAAATTCGAAAAAAAATTGTTATACAAAATTTTTATTAAAAAAAAGCGAAAAGAAAATTTTAGAAAAAAATCTTTAAGCCTATTGTTATACTTTTTTTTTTAATTATTCATTTTAATTTAACCCTCCGTTGTACACCTTTTTAAAACATTTGATTGAGCATCCTGGTCTGGCCTTTTTTTCGTCCTATTCGAGGATCCTTTTTAAGAGGTTAAGAGCTCAAGTCGTAAGCTATAATAGAAATATGTTAAATTCAATTCAGAAATATCTTAAAAATGAAAAAGCCTGTTCCGGGTGCCCAACGGAAGGTTAGGTCGTTTTTAATTTTAAAGTTTTTTTTTTTAATTTTAGTTTTTAAATTTTTTTTCATTTGTTTCATATAACTGTTTTATTTTTAAAACTTTGTTTGTACTTTTTAATTTTTGTTTTTATTTTTAAATACCACCAATTTTTAGTCTTTTATTTAATTTTTAATTTTTTTTATTATTATTTTTTTGTTTTCTCATTTCAACAATTTTTAATTTTATTGTTTGGGTTTTTTTAATTTTGTTTTTTTGCAAATTTCATTTTAAATTCTTTTTTCATTTATATTTTTTATATTTAGGCTTTACTCATTTTTTTCTTTCATATTATTGTTTTATTTTTAAAACTTTTTTTTACATTTTTTCTTCTGTTTTAATTAATTATTTTTTTTTATTTATTTCATTATTATTATTGTTTTTCTTTTTATTTTTTTTATTCAATAATTTTTAATTTTATTGTTTTTGGTTTGTTTTTAATTTGTTTATTTTTTGTTTTGTAAATTTCAACATTTTTAAGTTTTTTTTTATATTTAGGATTTATTCATTGTTTGCTTTCATATCATTGTTTTATTTTTTAAATATTTTCTTTTTTTAATACATATGAGCAATTTTTAATTTTTTTTTATTTTGATTTATTTTTATTTTATTTTTAGTATTACTATTTTTTTTTATATCAACAATTTTTATTTTTTTTTTCCAAGTTTTTTTTTTATGTTTTGCTTTTATTTAAATTTTTTTTTTATTAAAAACAATTATGTTTAAATGAAAACTTCGAGCATCTCCTTTAAAATGATACCCAACTTCCTTAGGAGAGACAAAATTTCATACACGAATTTTAATCTTGAGCGCACTTTTCCGCAGCAGCCCGGTGAAATCGATCCAACGGGCAGCTCAGATCAACGTTACTTTGCAAGCATTGTGGCTTGAGATGGTCATCACCAAAAGTCGAAGCGTAGCCCCAGAGAAAATAAGTTTCAAGTCGCATGTTCGCGACAGTCAATTGACCCAGTCGCCAAATTTCTTTCTCACAACTTTGAGCGTTGCATTACTTGTATGCGATGTAGAGCCACCTTTGTGGAATCACAGTTAAGATCTATCGATGTTGCCGAACTCTGGTAACTTCGCTGTAAAGTTGGTTATTCCCGAGAAGCATGAACGGTAACGGAGTTTTCTTCCACTTTCCTCATTCCGAAGGAAAAAAGATCCGATAATGGTGGATTATGTTCACTTGAGCGTAGTAGTAATATTTTTGACGGGTTTTCGTCATTTCGTGTTGTGCTGACATCTTAATGTTTAAGGCGAAAGAAAAAAGTAAATAGCTGGTCTACTGAAATCACCTAGCATAAATTTACTTTGTTGTTGTTGTAGTAGCATAAACATTCCCCATACATACATACGGGGAATGCTGCTGGAGTGGCAATCCTTGGCCGGATATAAATCCGGGTCGTTTAACGAAACCCGAAGGAAAGTGCAAAAAGTGGTCGATAACGTAGAACCGACTGCCGTGGAATACTTTGTATTAAACCTTATTGAATATTTTAACAGCTGGATGTCATTGGTAACTTTCGAAATTTTCTGAAGCAGGAGAATTGCAAAAACTATTATTGATATCTTCTTCTTCTTGACCGAGTTTAAATAGTCATTGTCATACCTGTTAATCCTTTATGTCAGCCCCCTGTAAAATTTTCTCAGGGTTGGAGTCCCCATTTCTAAACAAATAACTTTTCGAGAGTCTAATGTCAACTAAATTAAATGAGGGTTGCTGACTTATTTTCAAGGCAACAAATTTATTTGGCGAAAAGCCATATTTGGAGAGCTCAGCCAATCTCTAAGGTGGGCGACACCACGAGTTTACCTGGTATTGCTTAAATAAAATGTTTCCCCCACAACGTGCATATACATACATATGTATGTGTGTATGTCAGTATGTACGTCAAACACTTTCGCCTCACGTATTCTGGTACTCTATAAATGTATGAGTAGGTACGTCACACGCACTTAACCCATTAAGCTCAAAATAGCCATGTAAAGTTTTTGTCTTCAAATATTTCAAATATGAATGCTAAGGGGTTCTCTATTTATCATATTTGTTATTATTATTATATTAGCTTAACATATTCATTATTCCCAATTCTATATTCGCACAATACGCGAAGATCCACAGGTGCATAATTTGATCATCTGTTATCATTTCTATTCACTCTCTTCCCAGTTGGCAGGCCTTTACTAATCTCTGATAAACAAATATTTAAAGTGTTAACTGTGAATCATCAGTTGCTTTGTTTTTTACTTTTCAATTTGGCGCAACATTTTCCGCACACCCTCACACACACACACACACACACACACACACACACACGCAATGTTAGTGAACATGTCAGTGCATCTCGCTGTTGACGTAGGCGAAAGTATTTTTGTTGTCATTAGTAATCACCCTCGGATATTGTGAAATTGCCGTTTGACAGAATCGATGGCAGATTTGCAATTAAAATTAAATTTTTGCACTTTCCTTCGGGTTTCATAGAATTTTTCTGTTGGTCACTTTTGTGAAAATACCTTGACTATAAATGTGCCTGCTAACAGATATTTCAAATACGAGTGTAGCAGCTAATTTTCACGCCATCCAATTAACAGAGTCTTAATAGAATATTTGCATAATCCCGAGTATTTACACAAATGCACACATATACTGACGTAAATGCATTAGTATATTTAAATTAGTGCAAGTACATCCGTTTGGAAACCTACAGCTGACGTCGCACAGTGTAACGTCGCCATGTAAGCTGTGGTCAAAAATAGTAAACATTCTCCGATTTCGCTGAAACTTAGTACCTACTTTACTTTCATTTAGTGAGGAAGAAATATGAAATGCTGGCAAATAATGAAGTACTGCCACGCCTAGCCCTCTCGTGGGCGGAAATGTTAAATGCTAACTGAATTTGATGAAATTCGCTTAGCACGTTAGGTTTATCTAGGAAAATATAAATCTGAAAAATGGTGTCGATTGGCCCATCAAGGCAAAAAATAAGGCCAATAGTTATTGACAGCATCAAAGGACGTACACTTTCTTTTATTGACAAGTTTTGACTATTGATTTATTTTTAAATTTCATTCACGTTTTGCTAAAAATATAGTTCATACTACAAAAAAACCCACCATATAACGCAAAATTTCAAACTTTGTACAAAATTTATAGAAATTCGTAGAATTTTCTTAAAAATGTTAAACTTTTTACTCAGAATTTTTAGAAAAATTTCGAGTATTAAATTTTATAGTGCAAACATTGTATAAAATTTATAAAAATTCACCAAATTTTAAGTCAAAATTTCAAATTTTTTTACTAGTAAAAAAAGAACGAGTATGCAGTATAACTCATTGAATTATGGTTAATAAAATGCACGTTTCAATTGAGTAAAAAATCGTGGGGGCTTTGGAAAATGGTGGACATGTGAAGGTGTTGAACCGGGTGAACCGGGTGAAAAGCGGACATAACAACAGCAGGAGTGGGTTGATGTGTGAAAATGGTGGACATGTGAAGGGGGTGAACCTGGGGAACTGGGTAAAAAGTTAGCATAGCAAAATCGCGTGGATTAAAAAAATTTTTTTTTTGCTGATGGAGCTGCGTTTTTCCTTTCCATATAACAAAAAATGTCGGGCAAGCGTAAAATGGAGAAAAAGCGTAAAATGCTCAATACCGTCGGTTAAAAAAAATTCTTAAAAATCAATACGATTTTTAACATACTTAAAACTTGTACTTTATTACACCAAAATTCAATGAGCTATAAAACTGTGTACTCGAAAAATTTTCTAAAAATTAAAAATTTTCTAAAAATTCTGAAAAATTTTAATATTTTTTTTCTGAAATTTTTTTTGTTTTTTATGAAAATTTCCAGAATTTTCAAAAATTTTGTGTAAAGTTTGAAACTGTGGATTATATAGTTTTTGTTGTAGTATGAACTATGTTTTCATACAAAAAAAATTTTAAATTGAAAAATAAATAAATAAATAAATAGTCAAAACTTGTCTGTATACGGCGTACACTCCATTTTGATGCTGACAGTAAATAAAATCCGATTTGAATGAAATTTGGCGTACAATTTTATGTTAGTTAGAAAGTCACTTTTCTCACAATAACTTCAATTTTATTTAAAATACGTATCAAAAGGGCTTACGAATCGATAAGATACGATGTTGTTGTTGTCGTTGTTGATGTTGGTTCTTTTTGCCATTGGTTGTTGTTGTTGGTGGTTGTTAGTGGAGTTGTTGTTGTCAGTGTTGTTGTTTTTAGTTTTGTTGTTGTTAGTATTGTTGTGGTTTTAGTGTTGTCGTTGTTGTTGTTGCTGCTGTCGTTGTTGATGTTGGTTCTTCTTGGTCGTTGTCGGTGTTGCTGTTGTTGGTGGTTGTTAGTGGAGTTGTTGTTGTCAGTGTTGTTGTTTTTACGTTTTTTTTGTTAGTGTTGTTGTGTGCTTAGTGTTGTTGTTGTTAATTTTGCTGTTGTTGTTGTTCTTGTTAGTGTTGTTGGTGTTGATGTCGTTTTTGTGGTAGCCGCATAAAAATGGGGAATGCTGCTGAGGTGACAGCCCTTGACCGGATATTAATCCCGGTCGTTCCGGTAACGTAGAACCGAATGTCGTGTGGGAACACATAACCTATCATCGGAGAGGTCAGTTACTCTCGCGCTCTTTTCAACGTTTTATGCAGTTTTATGCTATGATAAAAATTTTCTGTTATTTTTATTTTAATTTGGGCCTTTGATTCACTCTATTTTTGTAAGAATTTATCAGTGCTTTAAAGAACTCCAACAAAAAAAAAAATTACCATGCCAAAACCTACATACAAATCACTGTACGACTTTCAGTACTGTTGGCAATATAGCAGTTTGTCAAGCCCTGCCCGCCACGGTCGTCATCGTAAATCTCATCTGGCGGTAGGGCACATTTTGCGAATAACACCGCTCCATCCAAACCAACAGACCGGCCAAAAATCACAGAGTAGAAAGGTCTACGGACACTGCGCTATGTCAGCTGTCTACGGAGGTCCACAGTACTTTTGACTGTGAGGAAATTGTGCCCACTGTCTTTGCCTTCAGTGACATCAAGAGAGCTTTCAACAACGCCTCTCGCTCAGGATTATTCGTCCGTCCAGTGAATGCCGTAATTGGAGTCCAACCACCACCCATTGCAGATGAAGAGCTCCAGCTTCCCCGTGAGGTCCTCGTAACACTGGCACAATTACGTTCTGGATACTGTATAAAGTTAAACTCCTACCTATCCAAACATATGTCCGGTATGTGAAGGCAGTCCGCATGGCACTAACCACCTTTTCACATGCCCTTTAAAGGCCACTCATCTAACACCCCTCTTCCTCTGGACCCAACCTGTCGAAACAGCATGTTTCTTGGGCCTACCTTTAGATGAACCTGACGAAGACGACCGATGATATACTCTACTCTGACGGGGCTTCTCTTACTGCTACAACAACAACAACAGGAACGTCCAAAGACCTTTCTGTAAATGGATAGAGTACCTGCTACAGACAAGGATGGCTGAAAGCTGATAGCAATAGCGGAGTATATTATTATGAATACTTTAAACAACTAAATGGTTCCCGCAAGGAGACCCCCTCAGCTATTAAGTGGCCATTTGGACAAGATTGGGATATGGTTCACTGACTCCTGTCACTTCTGCGACCAGTATCCGGAGACTCCTTCGTCTCGAATGTGATGCTATAGCGTGAAGAAGGATGACATATCTCCTTATATATATGTTATAGCGAAAAAATGGTACATACGCTCAGTTCAACCCAGCTCTATCTTAACCGCTTGCCATTTAGCTAGCCGAGACTCGGGCCCAAGTGTTACGCGTCAATGCGTGGTAAACAGATCAGAATAATACAAACTACTTTGTAACATCAATTATGAGATTCGTGACTAACTCTGGTGGCGTACAGATAGTAACTAACCTTCAATCACGATCCAGGCTCGTGATGTTCATGTGTGATCCGACCTCGGCTTGTGATATTTACGTTTGGCCCGGACGATCTATTCACGAGCCTGGCTCGTCATATTCATGTTTGGACCAAAATTTTCATCACGAGTCAGACTCGTTAAAGCACGGCAAGGGGTTAATCTTACTAAGGCAACTGGATTCAGATGAGGTACCCTGATTAGTAGTGGGCGTAAAGGACCATGAGTTTGAAATACAAATCTCATTTTCATTAATTCATTCATTCAACGGAAAGAAAAAAAATATGCTGTTTCGACGGGTGGTTCCGAGGAGAGAGGCTTTTCAGGGACACGTGAATAGGTGGTTAGTAGCGTGCGTGGTACCCTCACATGCTGCACATATGTTAAGCATTGTCCGCATGCCGGGGAGGTTTGCGGATAGGTAGGAGTTTAACCTCACGCAATATCCTGTCACTTTAAGCTTCACTTTCAGGTGACAGTCGACGACCCCATTTGTTTTTAGAGTACTTTGAAAATTTCCTCTTATGATGTTAAAGGTGTGTGCCATTTCTTTGCCCATAACTGTAGCTAAATGACGTATTTACCAATAGAAAAAAACGACTAGATTAAAGTTTGTTTGCTTTGAATGATCGCTCGCCCGCTAAAAGCAACAACTGCCTTGACTTCTACTTCTACAATCGACGACTTTGCAGAAGAGTTTTTTTGACGCTTTAATAGGTCCGATAAGGCATAAATATTTTACTCTATCATACATACAACAGCTTATCTGGGCAATTTCGAAGCGTAATCTGTGATATTTTCATATAAAACCAACTCGATTGCTACTTAAGTACTTTCGAAGGCCTTGAGTTTTCGCTGCCAAGGAGATAGCTGATAAAACGTAAAAAAAGAAGAAATGGGCGGCAAAAAGCGAGGGGGAAAGCGAGCGGAAACTAATTAACCTTTTAAGTGGTGGTAATCTGATATAAGTTGCCTTACATTTTTTTTTTATCTTCTATTTAATGTTGCTGTATGTTCGTCTGCCTAACATTCTTGCACTCCACACCTTTAACACGTTGGCGGATGCGAGTGGTAGGAGGTATGAAAAAAAGGCCAGTGAAAAGAATGTAGTACCCCAATATTTTGAGCAATTTTGACTATTTTCTGTGATTTTTATGTTTTTTTATATTTATTTTTTTTTGTTTTTGTTTCCATTTTTTTTTGTTTATTTTTTTTTGTTTTTTTTTTTTTTGTTTTTGTGGTTTAGAAAAGTAAAGCTTATTGTATAACAAACATTTTATAAATTCCAATTTCGAATTTTATAAAGGGTGGTTAAATTTCAAGTGCCGATGTTGAATGTGAACCACACCTAAACGTCAACGACACTATTGGAATTCTTTCTTTGGGGTTATTTGAAAGAAAAGGTGTACGTCGATAAGCCAGCAACAATTTTAGAGCTAAAGGATGAGATAGTTCGTCACATTAACGGCATAGAACCTCAATTATGCCTCAGCGTCATCGAAAATTTGGACCATCGTATGGAGGTGTGCCGCCAAGGCTGCGGCGGCCATTTGGCTGATATTTTGTTCCATACGCAATTGAGCCATATCAATATTATCATAATAAAGAGAAATGACAATAATTTTCTAAAAAAAATTGTATTTTATTTAAAATCAACACCGGCCCTTGAAACTTAACCACCCCTTACAAAAATTATACAAATTCAACAAATCTTCACCAAAATTTTAACCTTTTTATATAGAATTTTTAGCAAAATTCGGGTAGGCAGTTTTATAGCCCATACAATTTTAGTGGGTAAAGGTGCAAGTGGCTCAAAACTCTGGATGATTTTTGTAATTTTTTTTTCATTCCATTTAAGAATTTTTTTTTTTTTTCATTTTAAAAAAAGTTTTTTTAATGCTTATTATTTTTTTTTTTCAGTAGAGCGTTTTGTCTAACAAAATCTATGTAAATTCACATTTTGAACTTTATACAAAAATTAAAAAAAAATGTTCACCAACATTTTAACCTTTTTATACAAAATTTTTATAAAAGAATTGGGTATTCAGTTTTATAAGCCATTAAATTTTGGTGGATTAAAGTCGATTAAAGTTTGAGGTGGCTCAAGATTCTAGATGATTTTTGTAAATTTTTTTCCCGGACGGTGTTGCGCATTTTCTCTATATAAAAAAAGTTGGCCAGCCTTCGATATATGGAGAAATTGCACAAGACCGCTCGTAAAAGAAATACCAAAAATCAGCAGGTATTTTGAGACACTTCAAACTTGCATTTCGTCATACTAAAATTTAATTGGCGATAAAACTACGCACCGGATTATTTTTAAGAATTTCGATCAAATCACATAACAGAAGTGAAACTTTCAAGGCAGACAAAGAAAGAGGGAGAGACCTGAGAGAGAATGAGGTAGAGAGAGAGAGAATAAATATATATTTAAATAAATTCACAACATTTGGAGAGAATACAAATTGACCAAATTTACAAAACACTGAGAATGGTCGACCGGTGTAGGTAAACGCGTGGCAACAATGCGCACTACTCCGAGCGTTAATCACCCGCACAAACGCAGCTATTCCAGGACCGCAGCAAGGGCACAAATTACCGCAAGGCAATACCAATAAATCCGACGCCGGAATGGATAGCACTTTATAGTACGCAGAAGAAGTAGCCAGAAAACCGAAATAAGCGCCGAAAAGTAGACTCCAAAAAAAACGCCAAAAAAATTGGGACTAAAAAACGCCCCAAATAGTAGGCACCAAAAATGTATTTCCTACAAGTTTGCACCAACAAACAAGCGCCAAAAAGTAGGCAGTATTATTTCCCTCTAGAAATTAGCAACCACAAGGAAAAACTCAGGAAGAATAGCCTAAAGTGTATCTAAGATACATATAAGGTATAGCTCTCTCTGTCTCTTTTTCTTCTAAGTTATATCTTTTTTCTCTCTCGCGGAACGAAAGTGCCCAAAACGTTGCATGGTCTTGAAATTTTACTCTCCATTCTCGCTCGTCCATCGACGTCTAAGAAGTGCCACTTCAAAAAACAATTAAAATTTGATGAAAATTTGTCGAATATTTATTAATTCAGTACGAATTTTTGAACTTTTATTTGTATGATATTTGTTGTGCAATGAACTATAATATATTTTTAGAAAAAACTCATAAATATTGAAAAACAAAAGAAAAGTAGTCAAAACTGGTCAAAAGATTTTGAGGGGCTGCTATCGTATTTTCGCAGGCCTTCAATTTGATGCATTTATGCCATAGCATCGAAATTTGTGTTGTTTTTGTTATTACTATGCATTTCATGCTTTAACACTATTTTATATTATTATATAATATTTATTATATTTATTTTTTATTTGTTATATTTTTTTTTTTCCCCCCAACCTTATTTAAGCCCACCCTTTGCGCAAATGAACTGAACTGTTTTGTTTGGCGCCTTGTGTGTATTTTTACCCTAACCACTCTTAATTCGTATCCATATGATTTCTTCTCATATACACCCCGTTGCAAAACTATAAATAAAAAATAGTGTTTCTATAAAAAGGCAGTTCATGCTACATACAACAAAAACCACATAATGCAAAATTTCAAACTTATACATACAATATTTTTAAAAATTTCAAAAAAACTTGCAAAAGTTTTAACTAAAATTTTTCTGGGTATTTTTTGGTATGGCTTTCAACGTTTTTCTGGTATGGACCTGCATTAAACTTTAATATAAAATAGTGGTAGTAACTTCAAAATATCATTGATTTTTGACGCCTTCCTTTTGTTTTTTTTTTTTGACCCGTGCTAAGCTTTTTCTGCCATATAAAAAAAATGTAGTACACTTTGTATGACTTCTGTGTCCTCTCAGAATTCGTTTGTCATAACAAATTTAGAGCCTTTTTTTTATCTATTTTCCGCTCACTTAAATTTTTACCATCCCTGAACGTGTTAAGCAACCATCCCACTTTAAGTGAGCCTTGTACCCTAATTAGCATCACTACACCTGCGACTTCCATGCGGAATTTTTTACTCAGCATCACTTTCTCATTAACTCAATTTGTGCGCCTGCTATCAGGGTATTAAAGGCGTGTATCTAAATTGCCCTTTGCAAAACGAATGTGAAACTTTTTGCCCAAGAAAATCTAAAAATTCGCACAAAATTCGAAAGTGTAGCAATTCAGGATATTTTATAAATGTACGTACAGAGTAAAAATAGGCACCAGTTCAATATGAAGTGGTAAACGGAAGGGAGTGGTGGTGATGCAGCGGAAAACCTTTTCTGTGTCGTTTGGCATAACTTTGAGCTTTGAGAATTTGCGAGCCATTGCAAATTGAGTTTCATTAAATTTCCTGTGCGTAGAGGACCGCCGCACAGGAATGGTAATGACTTTTTTTTTTTTGCTCTTTTTTGGTTTTTATTTTTGATTTTGTTTTTGTTTTAGTAGTGTTGCTGCCAGGTGAAAAACTTCTTGGTAAACAATTTGGCAATTAAATTAAATTATGTTACAACATGAACAAATTTTACCTAACCGAAATTTAAGAAAGCGCAATTGCAATTTACTAAATTTAAATAAAATATAAATAAAAAAGTGATAAATAGAAATACGAGAAAGTTAAATAAAAGCGCAACAATTTGAAACCCAAACCATTTAAATTTAATTGTATTAAAATTTTTACTGAAAATTGTTGGTTGGTTTGTTGGTTTGAGTGGTGATTCTTCCAGAATCCAACTAGCGCTTCCGCACCATTTTGTTGCCACATCCTCGCTACCAACTTGTTAACCAGTTATTTACGGCATGACTATATCCAGTCTGTGCGGTTTAAGAACCTTATCAGGTTCTTGACATCTAAGCCAGACAGCTGTTCCAGACTCTCGAACAGCGGTTTACCCAGGGTTAACATTCTGTCCTTCCATAGGGCAGGGCCTTCACAGAGAAAATGGAAGATTGTTTCCGTTTTCTCCGACTGTTTACAACTGTGACAGTATGTTTTGTGAGGGATGCCCATTTTGGCTGCTTGTTCTCCGACAGACCAAAACCCAGTTATGACTGCCGTTAATCTCCAGGCATCCCGTTGTTTCATGTTTATCAGTGTTGATGATTGCTTAAGGTTGTAGGTGGGCCAAAACGTTCTGCTTATTTTGCATTTCGTCTGGTCTCTCCAATTATACTCTTGACTGCACCTAATGGTGTGAATACCGATTCTGCAAGAGCGTTATTCATGGCAGATCCCCCTCTTGCCAGTTCATCTGTTTTTTTCTTACCTTCAATATTCCGGTGTCCCGCTACCCAGATTAAGGTAACATTATGGTTTTCGCTCAAGGTGGAAAGGCTATTCCTACTTTGTTCCACCACCATATAGGTCGTTGTAGCTGAATACAGTTCCTGGATTACAGCTTGGCTATCCGAAAGAATAGCGATATTGCCCTTAGAAGAGAAATCTGCGATAAGTAACCTATAAGCTTCCCCAATTGCCAGTACCTCCGGCTTGGAAGATACTGCAGGCATTGGGGAGACGCACAGATTTTTCAATTATACATAAGTCTATGAGAATACATATATACCAACTCCAACACCACAATCTATTTTAGAACCATCTGTATAGGGTCGAAGTTGTTTTGTGAGAATCCCTTATTCCATTCCTCCTTAGATGGAAAGAGAGTGGCAAAATTCCTATTGAATGTTACCGTCGGGACGATGCGGTCAGTCTCACCGAGGTTAACTGAGTTTGTCGTAATAGTAGACTGGCATGACCATAAACTTTTTCTTTCCAGCGACCCGCTTCGTTTAACCTAAATGCACTCATGGTTGCCGTCTTCTTAATGTGCAGGTCTATTGGAATAAAGTGTATCAGTGCGTTGAGAGCCTCCCTAGGACATGATGTGATTGCACCGTTATTGCACAGGCCAATTTTTGTATTCTGCCGAGTAATTTAGTATTGCAATCTCTCCCTAGAGCTTTCCACCAAACTACCGAAGAGCTTTCCACCAAACTACTACGCTATTTCCATCGATTTGCCTTTAAGGTAAGCATGTTGTGCAGTTGATATACTTGAACTCTCCAGCGAACTTCTAATGGGCATATCTAAAAGCCGCTCAAAAGTATTTAGAAGAAAGGACGACAGACTGATTGGCCTAAAGTCCTTCTCTGTAACATCTTAGGAAGATCCCATCAGGGCCTGGAGATTTGAAAGGTGAGAATGATTTGATTGCCCATGCAACCTTCTCTTTCGTAACTATTACATCGACAAGATGCAGTGGGTCATATCGGCTCCGCCGGATAATCCCAAATTCACTGTCATGGGAGCTACATCTCGGAAAATGAGTGTTTAAAAGAAGTTATAGAGACTCTTCTGCCGTAGAAGTCCAAGTACCATCTGGCCTCTTGATCCAAGAAGCCTTTGAATGATCTTTGGACAAAATACGGCTAAGTCTCGCAGAATCTCTGGTAGATTCGATAGAACAACATAAATCTCTCCAGCTCTCCTTCTTGGCGGCCCTGATTGCCTTCTTGTATTGTCTCCGACTTTCTTTATACAGCTGCCAATTACCTGTTGAGTAGCTGAGATTAAAATTTGATCTATCTTCTTCCCTTAATTTTGAGTGCTCATTGCTCCACCAAGGAGGATAGGATTTTTTGCTGTATTTAATTGGACACGACGTTTTGTAGGCCCTATTAAATGTGTCCTCCTTCTGTGAGAGTGATTTGATGGATCGGAATCCTTCCTATCCTGTTTTCTACTGGGTTTTTGAACAGTTTCCAATTTGTTCTAAGTGTTCTAAGTTTCGATATGGTAAGTGTGGATCTACCTCAAGAACCAGGTGATAGAGGATCCAGCTATGGTCCGAAAAAGACTTTTTGCTTGAGACACTCCAATTTTCTACCCTCACTGATATGTTTTCAGACAGTAATGTTATATCTATATTATTTCCGCCCATCCTCTAAAGCTTTCCGTGCTTGGAAAGGTGAAAGTTGGGGTATTACCCCTATAACATAGTGTTAGGTTAGTATTAATGATAAATTTATATAGGGACTCACCTCGATCTTTCGTTTCGGTACTCTCCCATAGGGTATGCCTCGCATTGGCGTCACATCCTAGTAGCAGGATATTGCTTTTGTTGTCAAGCACAAGCCTACGAGCCTCGTCAGGCGGTGCAGGTTGATCGTGTGCCATATACATAGATGGAGGCAATTTTGATTCTGACGCCGTCAGCAGCCTCCATTTCGATGACCGTCACATCTGATGAGCTGTAGGATGGGTCACATCCGATGAGCTGAAAATTGTAGTTTGTATTAAAAAAGTTTTACTAAAATATGGTATAAATTTCGAAAAAAAAAATGGAATTCACACTACTTGAAGTTATATAACAAATTATAAAAAGGGGCCACTCGTTCCGCAATCAAATCACTTTAACTTTTTTCAATATTTTTCGTGGAAAATTTTTTTCTCGTTGACTTTTGGCAATTTTTTTCTCTGAGGTGTTGAGCATTTTCTGTGATATATATAAATGAATTTCGAGCATGTAATTTAATGGAAGAAAATTGTCAACATTGTAAGAAAAAAAAGAAAAATTATTAAAAATCAATGAGAATTCAGAGCCATTTTTAACTGGACTGGCCGCCGTAGCCGAATGGATTGGTGCGTGATTACCATTCGGAATTCACAGAGAGGTCGTTGGTTCGAATCTCGGTGAAAGCAAAATTAATAAAAACATTTTTCTAATAGCGGTCGCCCCTCTGCAGGCAATGGCAAACCTCTGAGTCTGCCATGAAAAAGCTCCTCATAAAAATATCTGCCATTCGGAGTCGGCTTGAAACTGTAGGTCCCTCCATTTGTGGAACAACACCAAGACGCACACCACAAATAGGAGGATGAGCTCGGCCAAATACCTAACAGAAGTGTACGCGCCAATTATTTATTTATTTTTTTTGTTTAATATTAGATGGACTATCGAACTGATATTTTCTAAAAACTCTAAATATTAAAGGTTTGAAATTTTGATTTATTTTCTTTTGTAATTTGTTAAACTTTTTTTGAATTTTGTACAAAGTTTGCTGCTTTGAGTTATATGGGTTTTATTGTTGGATGCAACGTACTTTTAAATCAAGAAAAATAATAATTAAAAAATAGTTAAAAAAGATCCACTAATAGGTGTAAAAAAGACGATTTTTTCACTTTTTTACTTCTTCTGTATTTTTTTGCTCATGGTTGTTGCTTTTTTTACATTTTCTAGTAAGTGTGTTAAATAAACTCACTAAAGTTCAGAGTGTCAAGTCAGATTTCTTATAGGAACGGAATTTTTCGCGATATGATTGCACAAACCGCAACACTAATTGGAGTTCTTCTTCGTCGTTCGTCAAAATTCTGTTAAAATCTTTTATAAATTTGATGCCTCTTTCAGCTGTATCATTAACAACAAACAAATTTTGACAAAAAGTCCAACCTTCTTCGTAATCAAATGCCGTTTCCCAAGTCGATGGGTCAAACTCTAAAAACGTTGTTGACAAACCAAAGCGGTTGAAAAATTTCTTCGTATTTTCTGAAACGAAATCTTTCAAAGTGTAATTTTGAAATGTTGATAAATTAGTATATGTTCGATCGTTTTTTAATTTCACAACTGGCTCTTTGGATTGTAATTTTTGAACCATTTGGCGTTTCTCTTCGTGAGACACATCTGAATCGAAGAAGGCTAGGGCTACCAATTCTTCCGACAAATACCATAAATGATGAGTCAATTTTTTTGTAACTGCCTTTGAGATTGCAGAATCAGTTTGATCGTATTGAACAGCAGCCTTAACGAAGTTCAAATCTTGGAGAGGAGCAGCTATAGCATTCGTACATCTGAACCATGGCTTGATATAAAGTTTGATGAGAAAAATGCAAATATCGCGCAAACCATTCGCTTCTCTTTTTGTAAGCTGAAATTGTTGTCGAAATAAGAAAATCTTCAAGCAATAAATAGCTTTTGCCATCCATCGAGCGTTACTCGTTGGTCCTGGTGTACGGAAGTTGAACGGTCCTGCTCCAAGAAATGTAAGAACCAATTCGAGAAACTCTTTATAATCGTCTCGAATTTGATTCTTTGTCAACTGATCAAAACAAAATTTTTTGATGTTCTCTTGTTCAACTTGATCAATTTGCAAAAGAAACATTTTTTCGTTGAGACCACTGCAAAACGAATCCAAATCGTAACTTGTCCAAGACTTGGCAAATCTTTCAAAAATTAGAACTTCTGGTGCCGAGCTAGGTGATAATTTGACCTCAAAAACGCTCGACAGAAGAATCTCGTAAACATGATGTCGACACGATAAATCTAACAACTGACGCTTTAGTTTCTTTTCCAAGAGTACACTAGCTCGTTTTTCTGTGCCGGTATTACTTGAAGTTGTGTCAAAACATTTGCCTTGCACGTACTCCGCAATGTTCCATTTAACTAATGTCTCGTGAACCGCAGCAGCAATGTGTTCTCCACTTGACGATTCAATTTTCGGTGCTCCGAGGAACTTGGATGTCCCATTGTAGCTCACAAGAACTGCTATGCGCTCAACTTTGAGTCTACCAATCAAATCTTGTAGTAGTTTGCCATCCCAATGAACAACTAATGATCCAACGGTATTTATCTAAAAAATTTATTTTAAAATGAAAAATTGAAAACCCAATAAAAATTAAATATAAGCTGAAGTTTTAATTACGTTGTCGGGAAACCGAGCCATCACATCTTTTGTATCTTCCAATCGATGTTCCAGGCGAGCGCGATGAATAGTTGAACGGTTGATAGCTAACTCTTCAGCCCGTATTCCAAATGCTTCAGCAGCTGCAATGAGGATATGCACGGCCATACCATCCGAAACTTTAGCATTATTAAGTGCAGCAGCCAATCTTGCTGTGATGAATTCTTTTCGGCCTCTTTTTTTGGCGGATGTTGCGTTACCAGCTACTTTCTCTGGTTCCCAGTCATCGTCAATCGGTTCATTTTCTTCATCAATCGTTTCACAAAATGGCATTTCAGCATCTTCATCATCACAATTCACGACATCTGAAAAAATTCACAATCAAATATGATTTTTGAAATTATGACATATTGCAATAAATTACCTGAAGGTCTAGCCATCTCTTCCTCGTGTTTTCTTTTACGCGCTTCTTCTTTTTCTTGTCGTTCTTGCGTACGTTTTTCTCGCCCATATAACTTCATATCGACACCAACCATGCAGCCTGGACGACCTTTTTGTCTTTGCAATTTTAAAAATTCTCTGTCCTCTTCAATTCGAATTTTTTCCAACGCATCACCGATGGCAATATCAAACAAATCATCAAGATTTTGAGTAAATTGTTCGGCAACTTGCTTTTGTGCATTTGACCTTTTATCTGGGACAGTTCTTTGTATGTTTTTCCATTGGTCGTAAACTTTCATCAGCTTTTTCACACACTTATCATCATTAATAATTGGAATGCGAGCTTGTTGCCAAAATATTACAGCTGCACTTATGGTCAATTTTGCACTGTCTTTTGCAGTAAGTCCAACAAATCGCATATTATGGAACATCACTTGTAACACTTGTTTGATGCACGGAAGTTTGGCGCCCGTGATCTGATGCGCAGTGTTGCCGATCAAATCAATGTTATTCAAATTTTTCACAGATTTTCTACTTGAATGACTTGAGGTCGATGGTTTATCCGACATGGTGATATTTTTTTTGCCATATGTTCCAAATAAACTTCGCAGAAAGCACTTGATGTGTGATGCAGCACTTATACGACACAGGGATAAACTTTTTGTCAAAATATCAAAGTCGCTTTGAAGCCGCTGCGCATAATATCATTTATGGGAGAGAAGACTCGCGCGGCCACCTACCGGCGTGGCGCCGAGTCGCACACGACCCTTGCGCGGGGTTGGCTGACATGCAGGACGATTTAGTGGAAAAGGGAAAAATACGTATATATTTGAAAAAATGTAGGATTGAAAAAAAAATATAATTACATATATTTAAAAAAACCCCAACAAAAAACGATACGAAATCGACTATATTTTCATTTGACATGCTGTAAATTTAAATGAAAAATGTTCCTGTTAGGTGGTTTTTTTGTAAAATATATTTGAAATGAAATGTAATAATATTTATTCAATGTAATTTAATAAAAAAAAGCAACAACCATGAGCAAAAAAATACAGAATAAAGTAAAATAGTGAAAAAATCGTCTTTTTTACACCTATTAGTGGATCTTTCAGATATAAGCGATTTCCGGGTCCATCAAATGAAGCCCGATCGGCTTCAAACTTTGCAGTTATTTTTTTTATACCAAAAGGAAAAAAATTAGACCCGGTGAACCCCTACTGTATGTACATTAGACAGTTTGGCCAAATAGGTACCAGTCTTTCCACGGCAGTTATAAAATTCATTATATTTTAAGACTTTCGTCAATTCTTCTTAAAAATAAACTTTCAAAATCCTATAGATTCTAACATTAACGCCCACATAACAGCACTTATTAGCTACAATTGACAAATGAGAGCGCTCTACTGCTGTTAATGCTGTTAATGCATTCGGTATACAGCACCAAGCAAGAGTTATGTAGGTGCTAATGTTAATGCACTGCGGCTCTTAATACATACATTCGGTAAACAGCAACAAGCAATAGTATATGTAAATGGAAATGTTATTGCAGGTGCTAGTGTTAATGTAAGTGCTAATGTTAGTGTTAGTGTTGATGCTTAAGTTAAACAACTAATATGTACAAGTAGTCAATATTAAACTATATAAAAAAAGGTAATGCCTGTATTGCAACAAGTATACAAAATTATTTAATCTCCATATTTAAAAACCCTGTCTCAAAAGATTTCTTACTTTGAAATTATGTAATTATGATATTTCTTGGAACTAATTGCGCGAAAGAAATTGAAATATGTATACAATATAATTATGCCACACTTTCATACGCTCTCCAACTTTTTTTGTAATTTCTGCAATTGAAATCTCAGTATTTGTACCAGCGCAAACATTTTTGTGGATTTTCTACCATTTCCGTTCATTTGCGCCATTTATAGTATGTATTTCCCCTCAAGCACATTTTACTCTGGTGATTTTGCGCCACGCCAACAGCTACACTAACGTGCCTCCATTTCGATCTCATACGACTTCTGCTGGTGCATGCAACTCACGTCTGTTGTCGATTTTCCGAGCTGCACTTCCGGTTTTTATGGTTTCCTTTCCTTTTCTGTATTTTCTTTTCTTCTTGTTTGCTTCGTTTTCATCTCACTTTGTGCCAGCAATTGTTGTTCTTTGTGTGCATAGTCGTGTGTATGTATGTATGTATTTGTTGCCAGTCGGTGTGAAACTGAAACATCAAAATAATAATAAAAATTGTCATAACAGCGGCACAGTTTTGTGTGTTTGAGTGTGTGTGTGTGTGGGAAAAAGTCAACACTCTGAAGAATGAGCGCTTTTAGCTTCTGGGATCAACTTGAACAATGGGGCATTTGCTTGTTATGGTATTGCATTTTAAATTATGTCTTACAATGCGTATACAGGGTGTTCCGAATATAGGTATATTTTTAAATCAAATTTTGTGTTGGAGCTGACAGATTTTTCTGCACGCAATCGTGACTGCACTTAGTATTAATTACCGATAAATATAAGGTGCATCACTCCTGCAAAATTTTAAGAACTCAAGCAATTTTATTTTTTAAAATGGGTGCTTACAGAAGTTTGGAACGGGCCCATTTCTATCGTCAAACGTTTTGAAATGTAGATTGGAGAAAAATGCGTCAAAGTTTTCAAACAAGATGAATAGGAACCGATGGCGTATCACCAAAAAGGCTAAAATTCATGAAATAATAGAAATTAAAAAAAAATTCTCTTAATGATATATTCTTAAATGTCTAAACTTTGGAAATATGTATAAAAATATTTCGACTTTCAAAATTCTACACTAGAATGGCCCTAATTAGAGTCTTAAAATTTCGCGTTGAGTTTTTTCGAATGCTTTCCCATGACTAATTTGACTTCAAGTCAACGGATGCGGCTGAATTTAATCAACTTCATCGGTGGCAAAGTTACCGCTACAACAACAACAAAAACTTCACCGGTGCTGTAAGCCAGAGAAAATTTAATTATTATAGGCAAGCAATTAACTTTTTTTTCGTAAGTTCCTGCTTCAGGGAAGGAACTCCAACTCAAGCAGAAAATTGCAAATTCCCAAGCAGTTCATTTCTGAAATTTTGCTTTTGCATACAATATAAATAATTTTTTCTTCAGGCTGTGTGAGATATTAATAAATATAATATAGATGAATGTATTAAATAAATTTAAAAAACTTGCTCGAGCGTCTTTTATTTGGAAGAAAATACTCAACACCTCAGCGAAAAAAATTGTCAAAAATCAACGAGAATTTCGAGCCATTTGAAACTTGCACTTTATTGCACACAAATTGAAAAAGCTGTAAAACTGCATACCTGGAACTTTCTAAAAAATACTGAATAAAAAGGATGGAAATTTAGCGCATTTTTTTTTTTTTAATTCTTTAAATTTTTGTGAATGTTTGACAAAGTCTGGAGTTTTTCAATTCTATATAAATTCTATATAAAAAATAAAACAAAACGTGAATAAAAAAAAACATAGTTAACACTTGGTAACTCGTCGCAATACTATTATTTTGCACGCGAGTGTATGTTTGTATGTAGATACAAAGATGCAGGGTGCACCATGTTGTTGTTGTTGTTGTGGTAGCAGTAAGAGAAGCCCCATCAGTGCAAAGTGTATCATCGGTCGTCTTCGTCAGGCTCATCTAACGGTAGGCCCAGGAAACTTGCTGTTTCGACAGGTTGGGTCCAGAGGGAGAGGAGTATTAGATGAGTGGGTTTGATGGGGCATGCGAAAAGGTGGTTAGTGTCGTGCGGGGTACCTTCACATGCCGGTCATATGTTTGGTATGTCGGGGTCAATTCTGGATAAGTAGAAGTTTAACCTGCTACAATAACCGAAATGTAATTGTGCCAGTGTTACGCGTGTCTCACGGCGAAGCTGAAGCTCTTCATCTGCAAGGGGTGGCGCTTGGACTCCGATTACGGCATTCACTGGACGGGAGCTTAAGAAGGTGGTGAGAGTCTCCCGATGAATGTCGTTTATGGCCTGTTTGTACACTGTGCGATTCAGTAGCTGTACTATGTCTGTTTTGTCTTCGTAGTTGAGGAAATGACTCCTGATGTGCCTGGGAAGTCTCTGCATGGGTGAGGCCTGCGGTAACACCCTAGCAGAAACTGCTTACTGAGCAGTTTGTTATGCTCCTTAACAGGCAGCAAAAGGGCCTCATAGTGTAGGTGTTGTATCGGTGACATCATAAGACATACTGTCGAGGTCCTTAATGCAGTGTTTTGGCAGGTCTGAAGTTTTGTCCACTGCGAATCACTGGTTCCAGGCGGCCAGACAGGCGCAGCAAAGTTTAGAACCGGTCGGTTAAAAGTCTACAGCAATATTTCCTTGTCTTTGTCCGAAGTGCTGCCCGCGAGCGACTTGAGAGCCTTGTTGCGATTCTGTACTTTAGTTGCAATAGCGCGGTTGTATGCGCTGAGAAGGAGAGCAAGCTATCAAAGGTAAATCCCAATATTTTGGGGTTGTTAACCGTCGGAATTTGTGTATCTTCGACTTTCACCTTGAATTGTAGCTTGACCTCCTTTGTCCAGGTGGTGGAAAGGTTCGCCGTGGATTTAGTGGGGGAGAGTTGTAAGTTCTTCGCAGTGAAGAAGCGAGAAAGGCTGGCGAGGTAGTCATTTACCTTGGAGCATAGGCCACCAATGTCATTCCCCGACAGGATGCCATTCCCGGTTTTTCCCGACCAAGGGCTGCCGCCCCAGTAAACTAGCCCTGTCTGGTGTACTGTATCCCACAGGATGCGCCATCTTTTATGTCGGTATGAAAACATTGAATAACTTTGAAAAAAAAAAACAACAACTGGTTTGTTTCAGTGAGGTATTTTTATTTGGTTCGGTTATTTACAATTTATTTTTTGTGAATACAACATCAACCAAGTGGCCACCTTTATGCGGCTTGTTGCCGTAAACCATACTTTTCAGATAACCCCACAAAAACAAGTTCGGGGGGGCCAGTCGATGTCGCCTCTTTTTGACACTAGATGTCCCGGGAATTTTCGTTGCAGAAATTCAATTGTTGCATTCGCAGTGTGGCATGGCGCACCGTCTTGTGGAAACCAGTAACCGTCTCAGCTTTTCTCACGCATTTGAGGGCAGACATAATGAGCCAACATCCATCGATATCGGTTTCCATCGACCGATTCATTTTCTCGGTAAAAATGTGGCCCAATGATGGTTTTGGCGCAAATGATGGTCCAAACAGTTACATTCCGGTCATGCAATGGCGTTTCATGGATCTCGTGTGGATTATCAGTTCCCCAAATGCGGCAATTTTGTTTATTCACGCTGCCAGAGAGGTTAAAATGTGCCTCGTCTGTCATTAATACTTGCTTCCAAAAATTGGGTTCAGTGTCAAACATTCGAGCGACTGTTTTGCCGTATTCCAAGCGACGTGAATGGTCTGTCGGCAATATTCTTTATGTCAATTGCACTTTATACGGAAACAAAATTTAATCATCCTTGCAAATGCGCCGCATTGTAGTTTCACTGACGTCAAAATGCTGAGCGCGACGACGATACGACACTATTGACTCCTGGGCAACGCTCTCCTTCACTGCTTCAAAAAGTTCATTGGAACGTCTTGGTCGTTGGTGAACGGCATGTTGACGATCTCCTACTGTCCCGCGCTCAAAAAAATTCGACACCAAACTGAGAATGGTATTGTCAGACGGTGCCTGTTTGTCGCGATACTTTTTGCGATATGCGCATTGAGTTAGAACAATAGAACGGCTATTTTCGATGTATAGCGTCACTATTTCTGTGCGTTGTTTCGGTATAAAGCGATCCATGGTTGAAATTGTACTGAATTGACGTATCGAAAACTGGTATGTTGAAGTCGATCGGTTGGTAAATGACAAAGGTAGTCCTTGGCCGGATGACTGTCACTTCAGCAGCATTCCCCATATATGTATGGGGAATGTTTATGCTGCTACAACACCAACAACATGGCGCTCCCTGTATATATTTTTCAATTAACTCAAAAGTTTTAATGAGTCGTTTTGTGCTTTTCTATGGACAAAATTTAAGAAATGTATGCCCCAACGCGCATCTTGGGACGACTCCCGGTATCCCGAGATTACCTTAAATATATCCCGAAAAGCCGGCCTCATAATTTTCCGCTAATATTGACCACACAAAAAATCAGTTTTGGTTTAATCCCCTTATTACTTTGACATTTCAAATTTCAAAAATTTAATTTCTTCTATTTTTATTTCGCATTTTATTTTTAATTTTCCTTATCGCGCCACTCCGCCGCTATCCATCCGCGTTTGCTTTTGTTATGCATAAATTGCTCGTTGGAAAGAGATTTCTGCTTACACCTTCAGAATAAGAAAATGAAATAATTGTTTTTTTCCCATCTCGTGTCTTTTCTTTTTCCGTGTCGCACCTTTGCCGCGAACGCAAAGAATTCGCAATCAATTATGTCGGACACGAAGCGCGACGCTCAAAAAGTTTCCGTGAAATTTGCAGCTCAAGAATGCATGAAAATGAAGGATGACACCTACATGTGGCATGCAATGCGCCGCACGCAAAAACTGCTGCAGTGGCAAGGAAAGGAGGTGTGTACTTGTGCGGCATGCAACGACGTGGCACGAAAAGCCAAACAAAAGTTGCTGGCGCTGTCTGCGGGCTTAAATGCACCTGTACTCTCAGAAATTAACGTTTTTTTTTTTGTTTTATTATTTATGGATCTTTATGTGTGTGTGTGCACTTGCGTTCATTAAAATTGCAGCAACTTCATTACTCAATTATATAACAATTTTTTTATAACAATTTTTTTATTGAAAATATAATAAGCACATACAAGGTGAAGTCCAAAATAAACAAGACAATGTTTTTGATGGCGCCATATTTTTAATGAGTTAGTGCTTTGGAAGTTACACCTCTAGCTGACTTCCAGTGAAAGCTTGGCGTTATTCGGTTCAGAGGAAGCGGAACTATTGCGTCTAAATTGTCAGTCTGTTTGTGTCATCGGTACGAAAATGAGTTTCAAACAAAGAGCTAATATCAAATTTTGTATTAAAATCGGTGAAATGTTCACCAAAACATTTGAATTGATGAACAAAGTTTATGGCGATGATTGCCTAACTCGTGCCGGAGTTCATGGATGGTTTACACGTTGCAGAAATGGTTGTGAGGACATAAATGACAATGAACATCCTCTGTCGACGAACAAAACCAACACTCTACAAGGCTTTCATCATGCCCGTCCAAAATCAGTAATCACCGAAAACTCCTTCGAAATCGTTCGTAAATTGATCAAAAATGTACCAAAATCATCGTTGAAATTCATGGAGTCGAAGTTGAATATCTCCAAAAACATCGATTTATCACATTTTAACTGATCATTTGGGCTTACGAAAGGTATGTGAGGACCGAGGTCGAGTGAGGAACTGAGGACCAAAAATTGCCCAGAATTCAACATTCAAAAGACCTCATTAAAGAGGCGAGAAAAGTCGAGAACTTTCTTTACAACATGAATCTGAAACTAAGCGAGAAAGTGCCGAATGGATGGCCCCAGACAAGCCAAAAAATCGCGTTTGGAAAAGCCAAAAATCAAGTCGATGCTCATTTGTTTTTACGATTCCAAGAGAATTGTCTATAAGAAGTTCGTTCCAATGGCCCAAACCGTCAATGCAATTTTCTATCTTGGCGTTTTGAAGCGTTTGTTGCATCGCATTTGTTGAATTCGCCCTGAATGCCGCGAAGGAGGAAGCTGGCGCTTATTGCATGATGATGCACCATCTCATTGATCCACCCTTGTGAATGATTTTTTGACTGGAAATCACATTTTAACCATCAATCACTCACCGTATTCGCTTGATATGGCTCCCTGTGACTTCTACCTATTCGGAAAATTGCATTTAGCCATGAAGAGAAAACGTTTTGCGTCCGTAGAGGCCATCCAAAAGAGTTGTACCGACATCCTGAAGAACATTCCGGTCAATGACCTGAAACACTCTTTCGGAAAGCTTTTGGATCGCGCAAAGCAGTGTATCGAGGCCTGAGGGCACAATTTTGAATAAGTAACTTCGTAGCACTCGAAAACCGCAAAACCTATTTTTGCTAAAACAAAACATCGGCGAATTTGTTATTGTACGATTAATATTTATTTAAAAAAAATCACCCCCAAATAAACATGAAAAAGTATATGAAGAAGTAATGAGCAAAAAAACAATTTTCAGAAAAAGTCGGGTATAGAACCCCGGCTGGGTGCAACTAACGCCAATTTTTGTTTTTTTGTTTGTTTTTTAATTAAACTTTTTTTTTAATTTGTCTATACTTAGAATTCATAGAAGACCTTTTACAAATATTTGAAGTCAGTTAAAAAGCGACTTTGCTGTAAATCTTAAAGGTATGCTCGGATTTTCTGTGAAAAGCTCGTAAATGAGCGGGATCGGTGTTTTCCTTTTCAACTTTAAAAATACACGCAATGGTGGCATGAGAGTAGAAGCCGGTTGTTTTGGGTGTGATTGAAGTTGTTGTTGTTGTTATTATAGCATCATAAACATATCTCCTTGCATGTACGGGGAATGCTTTAAGAGTGACAGTCCTTGGCCGGTTATAAAACCAGGTCGTTCCACTAACGTAAAACCGTCTGTCCTGGGAAGGAATTGAAGACGATCTCGGTATTTGCTTGTTAAAATTTTTATTTCCTTTTTTCTTAAAAGAATTTTTAAGTCTCGCTGAATTGGACATTCGTTACAAACCACGGAGCGTTTACCAGACTGCGGTAGGGTCTTGGACTGAGAAACGTACAAAATTTCCAAGTTTGAATTTGATGCTGTGCCCCACAGTTAGATTTCATAAGTCCAGACTGGTTTGAGCACCGATTTGCAAAAGGATAAGCTTATTGTCATTGAAAGGAGGAATGTACAGTTTAACAGCCACTAGAAGTATCGAAATTTTAATCCTAGGGCTTCCCTTTTGGTAAAGATTTGCGTTTTCCACGTAAAATGTACTGGTAACTTCGTCGACTTTGCCTCGATCGACTTGAAATTTTGACACAATAGTTTTGAAATATTTTGCAAATATATATATAAAAAAAAAAAATGCAAAAAAAATTGTATTACTTTCTACCCCTACACATGGCAGAACTTTAAGCCAATTGAAACCGTTTTTTTCTGCACATCGGACAGATCTCTCTATCCGCACACTGGAGTTTGTGGATCATGCCAGAGCAATTTTTCCGAGTAGACAGAATTGGAACGAGGGGAAAATCTGCATTGAAGCTTATACCTCTATCTTCCATGACTGCTCCAAGATGGAATCGGGAGTCGGAGTAGAGATTTACTCTAAATCAGCCAATTTATCTGTTAAATTTCCGAATACTGTTAGTGTTTTCCAAGCAGAAGTTTTTGCGCTGCAGGCATGCAAGTTGTCTAGGAAACATGGGAGCGAGAGAGATATCAACTTTTCTTCCGATAGTCAAGCTGCTATCAAGGCTCTGACGACGTCGTGGTGTAGATTCAAACTAGTAAATTACAGTAAGGAGATGATGAAATCTCTTGCGCGTGCACGTAACACCTCTCTGATCTGGCTTCCAGGACATAGGAACATAGAGGGAAATGAAATAGCCGATGAGCTTGCGAGGAAGGGGTCGACTGAACTGGTTGTTGTTGTATCCAGCATAAACCTTCCCCGTGTATACACGAGGAATGCTGCTGAAGTGACAGTCAGATATAATTCCGGGTCATTCTGGTTACGTAGAACCGACTGCCGTGGGAACGTCGGCTGAACTGCTCTCAGAGGTCTCCTACCTAGACATCGTCATCGCCTTGACTGTTTGTACAGGACAATAAAACATATTATTTCTCAGAAAAGCACAGATCTGATTGAGGTTCAGTTCTTCGTGTGTTATTTCAAAAACCCTTTTTCATCAGTACAACAGACGGAGGATTCATCAAGTCCTGGGTACTCCTAGCCGTCTTTACCGGCCATTGGACGATCGCCACTCACGCGGAAAAGCTAAGTTTACAATTTAACCCCCATTGCGGAGGCTGTGGCCTTTCAGAGAAGAAGACTTTTGAGTATTTTCTCTGTAAATCTCTGAGTTTGGCAACTAGACGATTAAGGTCACTGGGTGCTCCTTGTTCGACGGCTTGAGGCAGTGCGGCAACCTAAAACCCATCAATCTTCTCCATTACATTAACAGCTCTGGCTGGCTGTAGATATCTGCCAGTGGGAAGTCTCTTAATGGTAACAAATCGGCGCTTTAGTGCTACTTGGGACTTTAACCATTTCACCTACCTGCCTTACACCCCTTTAACAAAGTGCTCTATTGTGAAAACATGAGATTAGGCATTTAGGCGCTTATTACTTTTTGATCACAGAATTACATCACTTCAGCTTTCACCCTCCGACAGCAGTTGCTGCTATTTTAATCATCACAAGTGTACGTATTTTGGGTGTAATGTATTTGTCAGTCCGTCTGTTGTTTGCACGACATTGCTTTAATTGCTTTACCTGTACGACATTTCGGAATTATTCCATGACCCACCAACACTTTCGCAATTATAAATGCTATTTATGCATCTACATTGTGTTTGTATGAGTGTGTCTGTAAAGCGCATTTGCTCCACTCTCATCCTTAAATGCAAATGGGAAAAGTATTTTCCAATTTTTCTTTTCTCTTGCTGACAGCCATTGTCCTGCCTGCCTCTGCATCCATTTCTCCATGTTCCTTACGCTCTTCAGCTCCGCTCCTCCTTGTGGGGCGCTTCACTTGCTTATGCTTATGTGCGTTTTATATGGATGTGTGTGTGTGTGTGTGGGTGCTGAAGAAGTTGTAAAAATTATGCAGGTTGACGTGTTGAATAACAACAACAATAGTTCGTCAAAACTCACTTCTGTGAAAAAAGTGTCGCCTTTGTGCGCATATTTCATATGCAAATACTTTGTGCATAATCAGATTTTCCATGTTGGAAAATGCAAATTCCATTGGCTTCATTTATAGTGAATTTATGCTTTGACTTTGTTACTCTTCCTGTGCGGTGATAGGGTTATATATTTTAATGAGGGACTCAGTAGTAGGCTGAAATGAAGCGTACGCAAAGGAGGTGATGGGAATGATTCAAAGGTAAAAGAAGAAAATGTACGATATGGCTTTCTCCTGACCTTCTTCGACGTCACGAAAATGAAGATTTTCGGACATTAACGAAAAATCAGTCAAAGCGATTTTCCAAGTAAAGGTAGAAACGCATTTCAATTCATTAGCAATTTCGACGGAAAAACGATGTTGAGTATTTTTTTCCACATAAAGCACTTGCTCGGGAGTGATTTATATGGAAGAAAATGCTCAGCACCTGAGCGAAAAAAATTGTCAAAAATAAACGCGATTTTTGAGCCGCTTGAAATTTACTCTACTACAATTGAATGGGCTATAAAATTATATACCTCGAAATTTTTTAAAAATTTTAAATTAAAATTTATATATTTTGATGCCTTCAAACACAGTCTTTTATTTTTATTAAATTAGTTGATTTTTGTTTTGCATTTTGTACAAAATTTGGAGCTTTGAGTTATACAACTTGAGTTTAGTTAGATTGGTCAGCGCAGTTACGTATCTTGGCCTAGTCCTGGATACAAAGCTTAACTGAAAAAGATATGATATCCAAAGCAACAAAGGCGCTCATGACCTGCACACGGCTAGCGGGAAAATCCTGGGGTTGAAGCCCAAAAATCTTGAGATGGATTTTCATCTTGATAATAAGGCCAATGATAACATATGGAGTGGTTGCTTGGGCATCAAGAGCTGCTCTCCCAACAGTGTGAGCAGCACTCGCTAAACTTCATCGCTTAGGATGCGCGTGCATCACGGAAGCGATGCGGACCTGCCCCGCAGCTGTGACGGAGGTGATGCTCGATCTAACACCGCTTCACATAGTTCTCCAACAATCAGCCAAGCGTACGCTACTAAATATTACTAGCGAAAATGATGTGGGCCATGTAAAATTTGCTTTTTGAATCGGCTATAAAAAAAAAAAAACGAATCAATATTTTTCCAAACTTTTTTCTTTATTTTGAAGATTGAACATTGTCATTTATGAATGAAAAATAATATCGTTCAAATGACTGCCAAGACTGGCTTTACCGTAGGCCATTCGATCAATCCAATTTTTAAGCACATTTTCGATTGTTTGGGCTCCAATTTCATGAATGGCAACTTCGATTTCTTGTTTTAAAGCATCAATCGTCTCTGGATGGTTCGCATAGCATTTGTCCTCCCCATAGCAACGGCTCCCCACAAAAAATAGTCCAACGGGCTTAAATCACAATTCCGAGGCGGCCAATTGATATCGGAATTCAAACACGGTAGCCAAAAGTTCGAGTGTAACTTTGACAGTGTTGCAAGTTGCACCGTCCTGTTGAAACCAAATGTCGTCCATGTCATCCTCTTCAATTTTTGGAAACAAAAACTCGTTGAGCATGTCACGGTAACGCTCGCCATTTACTGTAACCGCGGCTCCTCGCTCATTTTCGAAAAAAAATGGCCCGATGATGCCGCCAGACCAAAAACCGCACCAAACAGTGACTCGTTGTGGTTGCATTTGCTTCTCTACGGTAACGTGTGGATTTTCTGAGCCCCAAATCCAACAATTTTGCTTATTGACGTAGCCACCGATGTGAAAATCAGAAAAGTAGAAGAAGACTCAACACTTTGGAAATAGTTTTTTAATATTTCCCAATTTTGTTCAAGCGTATAGCGTCCCATTTCGTAAATATCAATTCTTTAAGTAAATTATGAACACATTTGACATGCCATTTGTGTTACCATTCTCAAAAAAGTAGGTGGTTCAAAAAGCAAACGCTATATGGCCCACCCTGTATTTCAAAATTCTAATAGTTACTTAAAAGCAGCAAAGCCTTAAAATTTCCCAAAGATTTCAAGTAAATCCAAGGCAAATGAATGAAATTCAAGGCGAATGAATGCAAATAAATTTTAATTAAAAAATTCCATAAATATCAAAGTCACACTTCTACGTCTTCAAAATAATTTCAATAGCATTTCATATAAACAAACGCATGGATAAATATCAGTAATTTTTGTTTTTGCAACCTGTTGTTAAATGCATTAAGTTTCATATAAATTCTAATTAAATTTCAAAACTTTTGTAGGATACTTAAGCTACTAAAGCAGTAACGAAGGAGGATAAATATTAATTTCAAACGATTTAATCTGAATGGATTGGCTTTTAAGCAAAATAATTTATTTCATGTTTCACCTGGCTGCTTCACTGATAATTCAAATATTTAGTTTATTATACAACTAAAACAAATAAAAGTTTATGTGTGTTAGAGATTTTTAAAATTTGTTTATTAATGTTATTTGCCGTGCATAGAAAGAAAACTATTTTCTTCAAATTTGCTTATTGCAGAGTTCTTTGAAGTTGCTGCAGTATCCTTTTCAATTTAAAATGTCATAATTTTCTTAGTAGAAATTTGTGCTAACCTATTTTTAGCACTCAGGTGAAAAAAATTATGAAATAATTATATACCAAGCGTGCAGTGATGAAGCTCATTTCTGATTCACTTGCTTTGTGAGTAAGAAATATGGCGACAGTCGATTCTACGTTACCGGAACAACCCGGATTTATATCCGGTCAAAGACAGTCACTCCAGCAACATATCACGTACATGCATGGGGAATGTTTATACTGCTACAATAACACCAACAACAAAGAGTTGAGTGGCGCTCCCCGCTTTACATGCTGTTCGTTGACTTTAAAAAGGCATTCGACACAATCAAATGAGACTCGATATGGCTATATGGCTGGCGTGGAGTAGGAATGGCTAAGATAATGCGCTTGATCCGTGCCCTTTATGAGAACTCCGAACTGGCAGTGCTACACAACGACAACATCAGTGACCAATTCACCACCAACGCAGGCGTAAGGCAAGATCTTGTCGTCCCTTCCCCTCGCCATTGTCCTAGACGACGTTATGAGCCATTTGACCCTTCACAAAAGAGTCATCATATGGAGTTTCACCAGACGTCTTAAGGATCTGGACTTCTGCCTCCTCTCTCACAAACTCGCTGGCCTGCAAGTGAAAGCGCTTATTGGCTGTCGTCAGACCCATTCTTCCATATGAAAATGTTGTCTGGTGGTGTACTATGCAGAAAAAAACCTATTCTAATTTATTGAATAAGGTGCAGAGATCAGCGGAATTAGAAATATGTGGCGTCATGAAAACCACGCCATCCATGGCTTTGGATATCATATTACATCTGCCACCCCCAGATCTCTTCTGCAAGCACTCAGCGGCTTGTTCCGCTTTAACCCCTTAGCCTACACGATATCTACCAATTGCGCGAGCTATAATACGCAAGAAATTCGTTCGCGCGCCGTGCCATTCAACTGTTCAGCCGTGTACCCGAACTGGCGCAAAGTGTATACTTTTCGTAACATATATATTTCAATGCAACGAAAGGAATTGTGAAATAATAAACAATGTTTAGGTACAAATAGTAATTTTAAGATGTCTAGGAAGTAATCATAATCAATTGATCACAAAGTCTTTACCACGAGTCAGACTCGTTGTTTTCGCTTATGGCACAAATTCTTTACCACGAGTCAGACTCGTGGCTATAGGCTAAAGGGTTAAGGCTTAGAGCGAGCTCACAATGGAGGACTGTCACATATGGGCATTCAACCATCTTAGACTCCTATACGGATATACCCGGTGACTGCGATTATCACCCTTCCTTTCTCTGCTTCGAATGGAATTTCGTAATGATAATTCCTTCTAGACTGGAATGGCTTGAAGAAGATCCAACACCCAACACACACGTTAAGATTTACACGGACGGGTCTAAAATGGACACTAGTGTAGGATCATGGTTATATTGCGAACACCTTTCTATCAGTGAATCCTTTAAACTACCGGATCACTGTAGTGTTTTTCAAGCGGAAATAAATGCATTCATGAAGCCTGAAAATAGTTAGAGATAAACAGAATATCATCAACGGATATCTACATTGTATCAGACAGCCATGCTGCCCTACGAGCTCTGGATGCATTCCAAACAGCATCAAGCGGTGTCTTACGATGTCGCCAGTCTCTAAATGAGATGGCAAAGCAATATCGTATCATCTTATGCTGGGTTCAAGGCCACAGAGATATACCAGGGAACTGTAGGGCAGACCAACTTGCAAGAGAAGGTACCTGTATGCCAGACATAAGTAATTTTATGGAGATACCTCTCGCAACTTGTAAGCTTCTCATAAATTAGTTCTGCAAATCAGAGATGGCTTAGTGCCAATACCTGTGAACGAGCTTGGCAAACATGGCCAAGGCTAAATCTACCTCTGTCCAGGAGTATTATAAAATTGAGTAGACTTCAAATTAGGACCTTAGTAGGGGCCCTCACAGGACATTGTCTCATAGGAAATCATGCAAGGAGATTAGGCGTTTACACGTATGACCATCATACAGAGTCTATAATCTTTCGTCAACAAATGCCTCCACATCCTCTGTAGAATATTCTGGTCGAACACCATCAGCAACGACGCTCTGTGGAGATCAACGAATGACGAGCCCATCTTATACAAATAAAACGCAGAAAGTGGCAATGGATAGGACACATGCTTAGAAAACCATCAGATAGCCAGGTGCAGAGGTCGCGGTCGGCCAAATACGAATGCCAAAGCTTATACAAAAATGCTGGAGAAGTTTTAGGTTGCAAGAATTATTACGAAAACAAGATCTAAATGCTAACCTGATGTGGGCAGACATGAAAATAATTTTAAATAAAATTTAAATCACAAAAAACAAATCTCAAATATCTGCCGCAATAGTTTAGGTATATGTAGAGTAATTTCTTGCTATCAAAAAACCTGTATTAAAAACATAAATGCTTCTCCTCTTTCTTTTTCCAAGTGCACTGGCGCATCGAAAAAAAAATAGTCCACTCACTTCAACGGCCAAAAATGTATGTAATTGAATTAATTTCGATTCCTGCTCACTTCCACTCGACCGCAAAAAATTCAATTCATGTGTAACGAGCTAAGCGGTAATTAAATCTGTTGCCAAACTGTCAAAATGAAATTAATGCAACTGTCAATTTTACTCAGGAGGATTAAATAAAATTAAAAAAATAATAATTCCTCATATGTGAGTGATAGCTATTTTTTTATTTCAAGCAGAATAGTTGTTGTAAATGTTCAATGGCAGTTGACAGTCACGCTTTGAATGACGTTTTTGTCATTTTATCAACCAAACAATGAACATTCGGCCCAGATGGTTGTCACTTTTCGCAGATTACATTTCACAGTTTAGGTGGACAGGCACGACGCAGCCCGTTTAATTACAAAAGTCGGCCAAGTTTTAGGTTGATTAAACGCGTGAGCACACACACACACACACAGGCACATGCATATACAGATTAATGGTTCCCAATGCAAGGGGAAATAAAAAATTTGAATCAGAAAATTTTTGATCAGCAACTGGCGAGATTTTTATGTTTTCTTAAAAATAACGCTACCTAAATTCTAGTCGAAGAAACTAAATTCATGAAATTTATTTAATAAAATTTTAGGTGAAAATTAATTAATTTTGTTATTTAGTAGATATAATATAAAAAAAGCCGTAATACTACTTTCATTTTTATTTTTATTTTTCAAAAGTAACACCAACACCTGTAATTAGAATTTTCACACATTCCCCTCTCTCAAATCTGCTTGGGCGACCAGATTGGAGGTGCTTTTTCTAATAGAGGTTTTTCGACAAATCACGCGTGACTAGTAAATACATAATTTTATTCAGTATTCTTTGACATTTGACGAAAACCGACGCTCTGTGAAAAGTGTTCATCACGCGTTCAGGCCACTTTATGGTGGCCTGACGAACGCACTATTCGGCAAACCATCGGCAAAATTGAGAATAGTTTTACATTATTGGATGTTACTCAACCGATTAGCCCACGTACAGCCCGAAGTGTAGAGGATATTGAGGCTGTAAATGAGAGTTTTGCCGAAGACCCGGAAACATCGATGCGGCGCGCCGATCTCAACAACTTTGCCTTTCTCATGGCACTACTTGGGCGATTTTACGCAAAGATCTTGGTTTGAAAGCATATAAAATAGAGCTTGTTTAAGATTTGAAGCCGGTCGATCTTACAAAGCGTCATAATTTCAGTCATTGAGCTCTTGAAAATCTCGCCGTAGAACCGCATTTTGGGAACAGAATTTTGTTAAGTGTTAATGGCTATGTCAATAAGAAAAGTAGTCGCATTTGGGCTAAAGAGTAGCCTTAAGCCCTAAGCTGTATGTGATTGACACGTGGTGCTGTGCTAATTGGCTATCGGCAAACCCCACCAAAACTGGTATTGGTACCAGAAGGAGGAAGCTTGATGGACTCGTTCTGCCTATGCTGAAAGGAGTCGCAATTCAGCTTGGATAGCTGATAGCTGATAGCCAGAAATCAAATATCTTGGAGTAGTCTTCGATAGTAAATTTCTTCGGAAGCCACACGTTGAAACAAAGACATTCAAAGCACTGACAGCTTTCTGGCAGTGCAAGGGTGTCTTTGGGAAAACGTGGGGTCTTCTCCTAGCAAGATCCTATGGATCTACATGGCTATGATAAGATCTATTATCACATATGCATCAGTGGTCTGTAAGAGCAGACTCTCTCTCGTGAGAGTCAGGGGGATCTTATCAAGACTACAACGCACTGTTTCCATCTGTTGCATAGGAGTTTTTCCGATTACTTCAGTCCCATCATTACATGCTCTGGTTGGTCTACCATCACTTAATACTTTCATCCAAGGAGAGGCCTTGGAAGGCCATCTGCAGGCTGAAACACAAAAGGAACTGGTACGGCCCCTGTCCAGAGAAGGCATGGACTTCGATCCAACGATTCTCTCCATGCCCCTTGACTCCATGCCATCCAGAGTCGTGCTTGACAAGAGATACAGTGTGGTGCTGCCAAGGACTCAATTGTTGTCAAACTCTGAAAATGAGCCCGGCAAACACTGTTTTCGCATTTTCGCGGATGGCTGAACGACCGAGCACGTGAAATCCAGCAGGACAAAACTGCACTTTGGTCTTGGAATTCAAACATCTGTGTTTCAAGAGGAGGTGCATACAGTTCAAAAAGCGATGAACTTTGTTGTGGCAAACAGATGGAGAGGCAGATCTGTATGTGTCTGCAGCGACGGCCCAGCCGCCAAGGGTAGTCGAGTCCTGTAAATCCAGGCTGAGCTATGTCGGTAGACATAATAGTCAGATGCTAACATAGGTCCCGGGACACGTGGGTATCGTGGGTAACGAGATCTCTGACTCTTTAGCCAGAATGGGCTCTGAGGCCAATTTTCTTGGCCCGGGGCCCGTTCTGCAACTCTCTTCTGCAGCCATCAAAGCCGCGGTGAGCAAATGGGTTACTACACCACAAGCGAGCTTAGCAGGCTGAGAGAGGCTGAGAATGGACAAAAACTGATGTTACCTGTTATGTCCGAGCGACTGTCGGAAATCCTCCTGTCATTAAGCAGAAGAGACTACAGACAGCTGGTTGGGCTGATGATGGGCCACTTTCTGTGGGCGAAGCACATAGAAAAGGTAGGCATCTCAGACAGTGTACTCTGCCCAGCTTGTGAAGAAGACGATGAGACGGCGGACCACTTTCTGTGCGTCTGCCCCGTCTTCGCTTGAACCAGGCTTGAGGACTTTGGTACTGATGTTTTAAGAAGCGACCATCTTGGCTCCTTACCATCACAAGACCTACTCAGATTTCTTCGGAGATCGGGTAGATTTAAAGAAAATCAATAAGGAATCCGAATGCAGTACAATGGACTCAATTATGTCTGAATGCTGTACTTGCTAGTTGTCCCGATAAAAAAACCGCCGTAAGCCATTCAAGAACAGCCATTACATTCATTGAAAGCAACCGTTTGGTGCGGTCTATTGTCTGGAAGAATCATCAGGTTGATGAAGGTTATTCACCATTATTGCATTTGACTGCTGCTCGCCAATCACTGATCTTGTATACCATAAACAGAATCATGTCACACAAGTCTAGATTTTGCATCAGTCGATAGAGCTTAGTAAACGATTGTCAGAAGGTTGAAGTGCACATCACCGCCCGCTTTAATTGGATGCGCATGACCTCGACTCTTCCTCACATTTTCGATTGCATTCTTCCTTTAAGGATGAGATGATTGTGAGCGGTGTAATGGAATTGCAGGTTGCGCAAGCCTAAGTGATCTGTCTGGTGTTTGTATTCGCACAAGAATATTCCCATTTATTTATTTATTTAATTAATAGTCTAAAAATACATTCATTGTTTGTCTAATACGGAATATTTTAATCTGCATATCTACATATTTTTCTTAGGCACATTTTTACATTGTACTTGGCTGCATTTTTAGTACATAGGAACATGCAAATTTAGGAAGCAAATATTCAATTGCTAGTGAATTAAATTCAACTCAACTCAAAATCGTGCAATTCCGTTGCCCTTTGCCAAGAAAATAGATATTAGTCTTTGTGAGAAATCATTAGCGCATTCATTCAATACAAATGGGAGACACCGGCTGTCATCCACCTTTCAACAGCCAACAAATAACTCAATTATTTATCTTTTCCTTTTGGTGCCTTGTGCGTTGCCGGCCACAACGTAAGAGATGTAAATTAAATCTAAATGACTTCTTTGTACGTTTATTTGGCAATAAAACACAAATTGCCCAGAAACGCGCTAATAAATTAGATCATAAAGATAAACTCATTTTGAGCATATGTATGTATGTATGTAAATATATATTACAGTTACACACATACATATTCACATCCATGCGCAGAAGTAGACTTAGGTCTGCATATTTATTCATGGCATTGTCCTAGGTGCGAATGCCACTTGAGAATAGCAAAGCAATGGTATCGTGGCGTTTAAATTTAGTGGGCACTTTGAAAAATATAGAAAAATCAAAGTAAATAATAAATTAATAAAAGCCTTATTTAAATTAAGTACAGGAAATTTAATTAAATAAGCAAAAATAAAACTAAAAGTGCTGTACAATACAATGAAATGCAACATAAAAGGAAGTACAGGGTCCAGCACTCGAAGTGTAACCAATTAAAAAGGGCATACATTTAGTTTGTAAAAGTATTTTTATTCAATTCAAAGTAAAAAATGTGTGAAAATAATACAAAATTAAGAATCAGTTTACTTTTGCTCGACATGACCACCTTTTGCATTGACTAAGGCCTTGAGGTGGTCCAGAAACCAATCGCAAGCTGCCCTAATGTGATTTGCAGTTATTATGGCCCACTTGCGGACAAAGGCTTTTTTCAGCGCCTCGAGACTGGTGAATCTATTAGTTCGGACTTTGCTCTCCAAAATGGCCCAAAGAGAATAATCCATCGGATTCGCACCTGGTGAATTTGAGAGCTAATGTGTGGACATTATGAAGTTCGGCACGTTGTTTTTTAGCCGTTCTTGGTTCACTCGAACTTTGTGAGACGGTGCCGAGTTCTATTGAAATATCAGTGGTCTGCTCACGGCTCCAAAGCAACCTCCACAATACTTTCCCAATAATATTTCACATTTACCTTGACGTCAGGCTCGATGAAAACTATTGGAGAGCGCCCATCTGCAGTTACAGCGGCGCAAACCATTACAAGTGGCGGGTGCTGCCTCTTGGTGGCCAATCGATGACTCAAATTCTCGTATGAACGGTCGGTCAAATAAAGGCTATCGTTTTGGGAGTTTACGAATTGCTCAATTTGAAAAATTTTCTCGTAAGAAAACACAATGTTCGGAAATTGACCGCATTTGGCCAAGCGAACCAACTCCATCGCTCTCTCAAGTCTGACTTGTTGCTGTTGCTGCTTTGGTGTGAGATCATGCGAATATGGGATCTTATAAGGCCTGATTTTGAGATCATTTTTCAGTATGCGGCGGATGCTATGGTCAAATATTTTCAGTTCTTTCGCCATTTGATTGACACTCCATCGGGGATTTTTCTCAAGTTGCTTTTTCACTTTTTGAACCATTTCACGTGACGTTGCAGCCCTTTGATGAACCACCTCCATGACGTTTTGCGCTGCTACTGGTAACATTATTTTGTAACGAGTAGTGGAGCGATAAACAAACACTTTATTTACTTTAAGGTACTCGAGCTCACGAACAATCGCTGGTTGTGATTTTCCAGCCAAATATAATATAATGCAATCACTCTATTACGTTTGAAGTCCATTACTGATTTTCTTATTTCGTGTTTGCTCTCGGCAAAATACTTCCGCGCGCTTGTAAACAATACTCTGAACTGTCATTTAGCCAACTAAGAGACAGCTGATGTACTGGATGACGAAGTTGGTTACACATCGAGTGCCAGACCCTGTAGAATGTAAAATCAAATACATATAACTAAAAGTAAAATGAAATAGCAGAAAATAGAATAACATAAAATAGAGTAATAAGAATAATAGACTGGCCCACTGTCGGAAAATTCAGCCTGCACAACAAAACATCCAGATTCCAGCATAAGAAAATACACCAAACAACATGGCTGTCTCCTGATCGATGGTTTTACTATTTTGATTTTTATTTTTTTCTTATTGAATGTTCATTTTGTTTTTTTTTTTTGTTTTTGTCTAATAAATATGTAACTTATAAATCCAATTTTAAAATTTTATGCAAAAATTAGGAAAATTCCACAAAATTTGTATCCCATTTTCCACGTTTTTGTAATTTGGATTTCCAGAAAAATTTTTGGTATGCAGTTTTGTAGCTTCTAAAAGTCATTGCCCATTGCTCTGTGAAAATAATATTCTAGGGATCAAAATAAGAAACTTTGCCGAAGGAACCATACCTCTAAAACGAATTCTGATGTCCCCCCAATTTGGGTCGAACTTTTTAGTTTATTTTCTCATGTAAAGGCCAAAAATGGTGATATTTTGAAATGATTCTATGAGGAACCCCCCAGGGGAGTTCCAGGGGGTGTGCCACTGGCATGGGTGGATCTCCCGTGCAAAGTTAGTGGGGGTCGGTCATACATTTGGACTCGATTGGAGCACTCTAAATGGGTCAAAGTGGGATTTTTCGTTCGACCCAAATTGGGGGACATCAGAATTCGTTTTAGAGATATGGTTCCTTCGGCAAAGTTTCTTATTTTGATCCCTAGAATATGATTTTCACAGAGCAATGAGTGATTTTTAAATCGACCCTCCCTAATATATATGCATATTGAAATGCAAATTTGAAATTCCTAGAGAATCTCTTTCAATTTTTATAACTTTTTTTCCTAAAATTTTCTCCATATAACGAATGCACAACTTTTTTGTATGTGGAGAAAATGAGCAACATCGTCACAGAAAAAATCTGTTAGGGAACTTCAAACTTGCTTTTTATTATATGAAAATTTAATAAACTATAAAATGCATACTAAAACCTTCTAGAAAAATTGAGTTAAATTAAAAAATATTTAAGAGAAAAAAAATGTAGGTAAAGGAAAATTAAATTATATGTATGATAATATAAGGTCGTCCATTTAGCGTTTGAAATTTCAATTACTCCGTCTCTAAAAAAAATTACTCATAAATATTTTTCAATGACTTTTTTATTGAATGGAGTAAATTTCACCATTAAACGCAGAACACAATTTTATTCAAACGATTTCCTATCAATCAAATTTCCTATCAATAAAATTTTCTTGAGTTTCCCCACTTATCCCACCAATGGCAACCTCGATTTCATGTTTTTCTTAAATCGTCTGCTGTTGTTGTGGCAGCTTAAGTAGTCCCCATACATGTACGGAGAATGTTGCTGGAGTGACAAGTCTTTGGTCGGATTTAAATTCAAATAAATTAAATCAACGAATGTCGGATAATTTTCTAAGAAATAACAGTTCGTTATGCGATATTCCTCTGAGCATAGCTTACACTAAATTCTGATATTAAGAAAAGTGAAAAATGATATGCAAGAAAATGAGAACTCACTCACGTGGCATCATAGGGCAAATGACCTAATTATGCCTCTGCACCCCGTGGAGAGCCACAAATACCAGTCTTTACTGACCGCCATTTAATTTAGTTGGAATCGCTGCAGGTAGCGCACTTTGCCAACACGTGTTTGTATTTCTTTTTTGCACTTCCAATGAAAACTGTGATTTGTTATGGTTTCTTCCGGCTGGGTAAATTTAGCATTCAGTCGCTTGCACGCGTTGTTGGGGGTTTGCATGTTTACCTTCACAGTAAAACCGAAGCGTTAAGAATTCCTGTGAAAATGAAATATATTTGTTTAACCAAATACTCAAATTACTGCAGAAGTTTTATTTTTATTATTTTTTATTTTTATTTTATAAAATTGAAAGTTTTGGATGAGACTTTTATCTTAAATATCAAAGGTGAGATGGGATGAACGGATGAAAATGGACATGTAATTAAATGATATGGAAGACTCAAATGCTGTTATCCACCTACGCCATTAAGAAATGCTCAACTGAAAGAGTTTAAATGCAGAAGCCTCAATTAGCTGTTATGCGATTTAGACATTAAATTCTTCTGTACTAAGATTTTTTTTTTCGTTTTTCAAAAAACTCTTAAAATGGCTTTTATTCAATTTCAAGCTTTAAATAAAACACAAAAACCAAATTTTTAATTTTGAGAATTAATTGAAAAAATCTAAATAGAGAAGTCGTATGGGCTGTTATTCGGTTTCAGACATAAATTTTTTTTTTAAACTCTTCTAATAGTAAAAAAATTCTTTTCCGATTTTCAAAAAGGTCTAAAATGGCTTCTATTCATTTTGAAGCTTAAAATAACACACAAAAACTAAATTTTTAATTTTGAAAATTAATTGAAAAAATGTATATGGAGAAATCTTAATTGGCTGTTATGAGATTTTATACATAATTTTTTTTTTTTAACTCTTCTATATTAAATTTTTTTTTTCGTTTTTCAAAAAAGCCTAAAATGGCTTCTAATCAATTTCAAGCATTAAATAAAAAATAAAAAAATATTTTTAATATGAAATTTTTTTGAAGAATTTAAATAGCTGTTATGCGGTTTCAGACATCAATTTTTTTTTTAAACTCTTTTAATAGTAAAAATTTTTTTTTCCGATTTTTCTATTCTATTTCAAGCTTTAAATAACACACAAAAACCAAATTTTGGGTTTTGAAAATTAATTGAAAAAATTTATGTCGAGAAACCTTAATTGGCTGTTATGAGATTTTAGACATAATTTTTTTTTTTAAACTTTTCTAATAGTAAAATTTTTTCGTTTTTGAAAAAAGCCTAAAATGGCTTCTATTCAATTTCAAACAGTAAATTAAAAAAAAAATGTTTAATTAAAAAAAAAATATTTTTATTTTGAAAACTTTTTGAAAAATTTAAATGGATGTTATGCGCTTTTAGATATTAAATTTTTTTGTATTAAAAAAAAGGTTTATTTTCCAATACGGCCTTAAAATTTGTAATTTAAATTCTATTAAATTTTTCAATAAATAAATTATTAGTTTTGAAAATTAATTGAAAAAATTTAGTAGCGAAGCCTTACTTGGCTGTTATACGACTTTTATCATCAAATTCTTCTATATTAAAAAAAATTGTTTTGCTAAAAAGTCTTAAAATGGCTTGTATTCGATTTCCGACATTAAATTAAAGAAAAAATTTAATTTGGAAAATTAATTGAAAAAAGGTAAATTGAGAAGCCTTAATTGGCTGTTACGCAATTTTAGACCAAAAACTTTTCTATATTAAAAAAAATCATTTTCCAAAAAAGCCTTCTGTTTAATTTTAAGCATTAAACTTTTCAATAATTAAATTTTTAATTTTGAAAATTAGTTGAAAAAATTTAATTCGCTGTTATGCGATTTTAGACATCAAATTTTTTAATATTAAAAAAAAAATTTTTGTTTAAAAAAAAAGCTTTAAAATTGGTTCTATTCCATTTCAAACATTAAAATTTTCATTAATTTAATTTTAAATTTTTTTTTTTTTATTTAAAAAAATTGACTTTTGTGACCTTTTTAAACATTTAATGGTTAATGGTTAATGGTAGTAAAGGGTTAAGGTATAGGCCTTTAGCACTGCGACCATATTGATCTATTGAGCACCCTATGCTGCCTATTGACTGTTAAGTATGCTTATGAATTGTACCAGCACCTTCTGAGGGAGTGATTGAAGGTCTTCATCTATAAGCATGAACTTGTTTAAAAACTTTGCATGATGTTTGTTGCATCCATTATTGCGTATAATTCCGCTTGGAAGATGGTGGTATCCCTGGTGAGAGTGAATGATTTGTGGATTCTGGGCCCCACTACTCCTGCTTCTACACCATAAGGTGATTTTGATCGATCAGTGTACCATTTTTGTGTTTGTTTTCCACTCGTTCCTCTCAGGAAAGGTAAATGTGTATCCTTTTGTGAAACAGAGGGTTGGGTCAATGTGGTCTGAAACTTGAGCCATGCCTATGGTGTTTTTGATTTTATTTAGGATACTTAGGTGACCGGTGAGGTTGCCCAATTTGAAATTTTCTTTCATGTGTAGCATGAGTGCTTGCGTAGCTGCTTCCTCTTGAATTGCTATATGAAGTGGTGGGAGATTAAGGAGTGCTTCCATGCCAGCTGTTGGGGTAGTTCTCATAGCCCCTGTGATGCATAGGCAAGCAAGCCTTTGTACTTTTCCCAGTTTGGTTATCGCTGTTTTTTTGATAGATTTGCTCTACCATACTAGTGCCCCATACAGTAGGATTGGTCTAACCATTTGCGTGTATATCTAGAGGCCCATACTAGGGCTGAGGCCCCAGGATCTCCCTAGTAATTGTTTGATTGTCCACAAATATTTCGTGATTTTGTTTGTTATATTATATATATGTGCTTCCCAAGTGAGTTTTTGATCTAAGGTTAAACCTAGATACTTGACCTCTTCCTTTAGTTCTATCACTGTTTCATTTATTTTCAATATAGGAAATTCCAACTTTCTTTTTCTTGTGAAGGGGATAATTGTGGTTTTGTTAAATTAAATTCTTCAATACTTGCTTTTCATAAAAAAAAAAAGTTGTGTCACAAAAAATATATAAGCTGGATTTTCTTGTGCAAAAGCTTAAAATCTACGTAAAAAATAATTAATTTTTTACGTACTTTTTGCTTTGAATAAAGAATTTAAATTTAAAAAAGTCTGATTTATTTATAAAAAAAAAGAGCAACTTGTGAAACTTCCCTCTACTACATCAAAAATATAGATGTGCGCTTTAAGGGAATAAATAAAGTCTATTTTATTTCTGTCGATTAGTTTTATTTCTGTCGATTAGTCATCACTAAGTTAAGCAAAATACAAATATTAATTACGCTAAAATTTCTAATTGTTTTAATTTTTTTCTTTTATTTACAGGTATGTTTTTGTAAAATGCCAGCTTGCTGTGTAGACTTCTTTGAACACCACCTGTATTCCGGTAACTACAAATGAATAATACAAAATTTTGATGAAAAAATCGCTTACTCTGTGTCGTCCATTTTAAATGCCCTTTGTGAGTGTTGGGAGAAAGCACATCACTCTAGCCTGATATCCTATAATAAGTTAAGGTTTTGTACAGAGTTCTTCAAGCCCGAGTATCTTTTTTTAGCAGTGGCTTTGAGAGCTGCCAGAGTTCAATGCCGTTTCCTTTGACAGATGCTGTGTAGAATATCTGCATTTTACTAAAATGCGTTCGAATTGTTTGGGAAATATAAAAAATAAATAAATTGCACTACGAAAATAGTGAATTGGTGAAAATGTTTGCAAAATTGTGCAAATTTTTGGTCGTGATATTCTTCTAACAGCGCCTGGAGCAGTTTTATAATATAACTAAGTTACTACGCCAACATCTGAGTCACTGATGGTTTTTGTAGTTTTGTGCAAAGTTTGGGAAAGCTTTTTCCACCAATTCGTCGATGCTTTCTGTGATCTTACAGAAATTTGCCGGCAGGGTTATACATTGTGTAGATTCATCAATTTCCATTAGCCCATTTCCAATATCCCGTAATTGTTTCGCAAAATTTCCATCCGCTGCATCCCGTTGTAGTTGTACACGCATGTTAGTTTTCAAAGTTGATTTCTGTAAATGACGCCATAGAACTGATGATTTAAGACATGCTTTCAAGCGCTTCCATCTATGAACATGTCATATTCGTTTCCTCTGTGTAAAAATACATTGTCATACTAATTTTTATGACAATCTGTTGAACGGGGCAGAAGTTGCTACTTTGCAGCGCCATCTGGTGGTGAGTGGCAGCAATGAGCATATTCTACGAACCTTCTCCGTGGAAAAATACATATACATATCAATTTTTATAATAATCGGTAAAGTAGTTTTTGAGTTCATCGATGACATACAGACAAACATTCATTTTTAGATATATGATAGATTGTTATATTTAGTCGACTGGATCTGTGCAAGACAGAAAAACACCAGTTCACGTTTGTCCCTATCCTTAAACCACTTGTTCTCTCTCTCTCTATCTATAAGGGGAGATGTAGGTAGGCAGGTAGGCGGAAGTTGTAGTCGGTCTCTAAACCAACTCACTTAGACCGTTGATGATCCATTGTGATACCACAGTTTTAAATGCAAACCCATTGATATAACTGACACTTATATTCCTAAGGTCATCAGTAAAAGCCAAAGTATCTAAACCTAGTGGCGTGCCACACAGGACAGTAACAGAGAAATTGTTGTCATTCGTTCCCAAGACAGTCGGTTCTACATTACCGGAACGACCCGGATTTATATCCGGCCAAGGACTGTCACTCCAGCAGCATTCCCCGTTCATGTATGGGGAATGTTTATGCTGCTACAACAACAACAGAGAAATTGTCTGCCAGACTGTTCCTCCCGCTCATTCTTGCAGCTTCTGCAATAGTCGAAATGCGAGAGACCTGTAATCAACGCAGCTAACACAGAAAAGTTTCCCCTTGACCTATTAAGTAGCGCCTTTGATCGCTTGACGTCCCATTCTAGTCAAATTCTTTTTGTAGCGATACATGCCATATTATGAATCCATCTCGTGTTGGCTGAGGTGGCAATGCTACCTGCTCCACGCAGTTTGTGGGGTGAGAGGGGTATACCTATAATCTGCACACCAAGAGGGAGGCGAATGGGAGTGCCCTCTCTCGCTAATTCGTCCGTCTTACAAATCCCTGGATGCGGAAATATTCCGCCATATTGTTAAGAGACGCCGGCATTTGCGAGTAATGATGGAATTAGTGGCAACCCCACCAAGAGATTTAATCGCCGCTTGGCTAACAAAGTAAATATAGATTTTTCTAAAGATAGTCACATTTTTGCCTAACCAGACACTTACCTTTAATGGTTAGAATTTCAGTCGGTAGACGCCAAATCCAACTTTATTGTCAAGCTTCCAACCATCAATAAAGAACCATGAGCAGTTTTTCCGAAAAGGTATAATGTCAACCCACTTACGTCTAGCTCAAATTCTGTTTAGTACTAAATAACTTTTCAAAATATGGTTCATGCAAACAAAACTCAATAAGATTCGTTGGACCCAAACCGAGAGTTATGACCGATTGTCCTGCACCTAAATCGCGCCATTGATTAGTTGCGGCAAGCCGGGTGGCAGTGGTACCTGAATTCTTTTTACCAACTAAATCTAGGAGAGGTAAGAAGAAAATAGTATTTAGAGCAGCAAAGGGTGTCTTTCTTAGAGCGCCGCGGATACTATAACCGTAGTCTATACTTCTAACCATAGTCTTGTCGAGAGCCGTCCATCAGAATATTCCGTAAAGGTGAAAAGGTCTGATAACGGTCCTATACAGCCAGTGAATGTTCCTCGGAGAAAGACCCCTCCTGCATCCTATTTCCTGTTTGCATGAAAATAGAGCTACAATAGCTTTCTTTACTCTGTCCTTCTACATTCGAGTTTCAATTAAGTTTCTTGTCAAGAATTGCACCTAAATACTTGCCGCTATGTCCTACTTCTAGCCTTACACCATTACTGTACAGCCCCGACCATCAAGGAATCGTTGACAGCCAGGCTCCACAGAAGAGGAGACATAACACCTCTTTAAAGATTTCCTCTGAAAACTGTGCGAGCGGTGTGAAAAGCACCTAATTTAGAAATTATTTTCCGACTAACTGGCAGGTTACGTACTACTCAACTCCAACCTGACAAAGGGCCTAGAGAAAGGAGAGAAGTAAGATGCAAATAAATCTACCTGTGCGGTGTCTCTGCGTTTCTGAAGTTTAGATGCATTTTATGAGACAATTTTGGGATTTTCCTATTTAACCTTGAGCTTAGGTTAGATTAGAGAAGTTGCTGGTCTGAGACAACACACTCGGTGGCTCAAAGGCCCATTGTGATATCTGCATTTGATCTCCATCCCCTAACTAAGTTGCTTAAACCACTTAGATCTATTTAAGAAAGTAACTGGTCTCTACAGTGAGACATTTTACAAATTCCCCAGGTCTTCAAAGAAATAATCGGGAGGATATTTGGCTTGACCTCTTTGAAGTGAGAACCTTCACAGAGGAGGTGTTGTACCGACTAAATTTCTTCTTCATCTCCACAACTCCTGCAGAAGTCATTGTAAGGTAGACCCATTCCACTGTCTTGGGTGCCAATAGAGTAGTGACCTGTTATAAAAGCTGTGAAAACGCTGGTAATTGATCTATTAAATCCAAGCAGGCATTTAGTTCTTTTAAAATTCAGTTTTGGTCAGAGCACTTTCGAGAGCCTGTAGTTAATAGTCAGATACTAGTTTCTATTGGTTTCCGCGATTACGCTCAAGTCAGTTACAGGATACAATTCGTTTAGAGGAATGCTTATGTCCTCTACCACTGAACGGTAAAGGTGAAGTTGTTGTTATTGTAGCAGCATAAACATTACCCATACATAGAAGGCGAATGCTGCTAAAGTGGCAGTTCTTGGCCGGATATAAATATGGGTCGTTCCGGTAACATAGAACCGACTGTCGTGGGAACGAGAAGGTCAAGTTCAGAGTTTTTATTAGCACACTCATCCGCTCCTTCATTCCCCTCCACTTTACCACCTTGAGCCTACTTTCACGGAAGTATAATTTCGAAATGGTCTATTACGTGTTAAAAGATAAACCCGGATACTCTCCCGCCAGTGACCATCACCAAGGTAAATCTGAGGATCTTACAATCTCAATTACACAAATTTGTATTATATTGGCATCAGTTGACCAATAGAGTGAAGTTTTTCTTCCTAAATCCTACTTTGTTGAGGACGACTAAACGCTGTTATCCGGCAAAAGTTAAGACGCCCACAGCAGTCGGTCTTGCGTTACCCGAACAGCCCGGACTTATATCCGGCCAAGGACTGTCACACCAACAGCGTTCCGCGTACATTTATAAGGAATCTTTATGCCGCTACAACAACAACAACGCTCAATATTTTGTCGGTTCGCCCTCTTCCCTGCATCGCTGTCGATGTGAAAGCCATCGGGAGCTTGCAACAATTGTTGAAAACTGCTAAAGATATTTCTAGAGGGTGTAATAAAGTTGGCAGCACCAACATTTCTATGGCAACATTTCGCCGAATACTCCAAAATGCTGGTATATCCATTCAATACCCACCTAAAATCTCGCCTTATAGACTGGCCTGGTTTCGTAGCCAGAAAGCAGAGATTTTTTTTTCACACATTTAAAACCCACGCAGAGCGAACGAAAGGCGTTAGTAAAATTAAAGTTAACCCATAAAAGGATATGTAAAAAATTCTTATTATATATTTCGCAAATTCGTGCCAAATAAAAATACTATTGTATTATAATTTCTAAAAATTTCGCAGATGTATTCATTCAAAAATTATCTAACTATTTTCACGTATAAATAATCCCTCAGGGACGGAAAGTTTTTTGCATCCGCATTTTAATACTTGCTACGGTATTTGACTACTACTTAGTTGCAAATTTTCTAAAATAATCTACATGTGGCCCTAGCACGTTCGCCCATCATACACGCGGCCACTTACACAGACGCACACATTCAATTAGATTAATTAATCACCAAAATTTAAACTAATTCATACACTTAACGAGTTTTTTGTACTCTAATCAGCCAATCACTCACACAACTACTGCAAATAGTCTAGCGCGGCGATATATTTTCTGATTTATTTAAAATTAGACAATTTTCTAAAATAATCTCAAATACAAAAAAGAAAACGTGTGTGGATTTCGCCAACTGTGCACATGTTCAACAGGATTCCAACTAATAATCAACGTATGTATTTATTTCCATATACGAGTGGGTACATATGCCTACATATCTTTGGATGCACAGTGAGTGTCGTTGCAGTTCGTAAAAATTTTTTTTTTGCAATATTTTAAAAATTTGCGTTTTTTGTTAATTTATACACAAATTTAAAAAAAAAAAAATTTGAAAAAAAGAAAAAAATACAATCAAAGCTTTTCATTAAAATTTCAAAACTTTGGATCAGATATTTAACAAGAAAAATAAACAAAATTTAAAATAAAAATTAAAAATTTTTTGGCTGAATTTTGTCACTTACCATATTCAGTATGTAGCTCGTTAATTTTTAATCTACTATAAGTTATATGATTCAAGTTTAGGAGGTATGGGATTTTTCCATGGAGCGCATTCACGTAATTTATTGATAGTTAACAGCAGCCACTGGCAAACCTCTTTGCCGTTCGGAGTCGGCTTGAAACTATGGGTCCCTCCATTTGTGTAACAACATCAAGACGCACACCACAAATAGCAGGAGAAGCTCGGCCAATCATTAAAAAGAGTGTAAGCGCCAAATATAGGTATATCTTCTTCTATATTATAAAGGTGAATGTCTGTACGTTGTCCGCGCATCACTACGAAACGACAACATGAAATGACGTAAAAATTTTTTAACACTCATATTTTCACCCAATGAAGGTTATAGGCATGTTTTTATGATGAAACTCCCTTCTCACAGCCCCCAGGCCGCGCCACCAATTTTTCTTTGTTTTTTTTGATAATTTTGTTTTTTTGTTTTATAAAAAAAATTTTCTAAATTTTATGTTTTAGATTTTTTTATTATTTTATTGGTTTTTTTTAAGTTTACGATTTTTTTTTTTGATAAATGTATGATTTGGTTTCTGAATCTTATAATTGTTTTTAGTTTTCTAAATTTTTTGATTTTATAAAATTTTTATTTAATGTTATTAACTTTTTTTATGGTTTTCTTAGTTTTATAATTTTTTAATTTTTATTTTATAAATATTTTTGTTTTACTTTTATACATTTTTTTTTAATTTTTTTCTATTTTTTTTTTCTTTATGCATATTTTTATTATTATATTATTATATTATTTTATGCATTCTTTTTTTTAATTTTATAAACTTTTTTCAGTTTTAGAGGTTCTCTTTTAGCTTTATAATTTTTTTTTCTTAATTTTATAAAAAGCAAATTTTACTTTTATACTTTTTTTCTAAATCTACACTTTCTCATCATAATTTGATTAATTTTTTTATTCTTTTATAAAAGCAATTTTTCTTAATTTAAAATTTTTTTTTTTAATTTTATAAATTTTGTTTTAAGTTTCTGATCTTTGTTTTTGCTAAATTAATAATTTATTTTATTTTTTTAGTGTTCTAATTCTTTTTTTAATTGTATAAAATTTTTGTTAATTTTATAAAAACTTTTTTTTTTAATTTTGCAAAATATTTTTTATTTCATGAGTTTTTTTTAGTTTTCAATTTTTTAAATTTTCTGTTTTTTTTAATTTATACATTTTTTTACTTAATTTTATTATTATTTCTTAATTTTATTAATTTTCTTTTAGTTTTATAAATTTTTTTATTTATTTTATTTATCATTTATATGTTTTTTTATTTTATATTTTTTTTTTTATTATTTATTTTATTTATCATTTATAACTTTTTTTTTAATTTTATAAAATAAAAATTTGGTTTATACTTTTTTTCTAAATATAATTTATAATTTTTTTTTTTGGTTGTATAAATTATTTTTGTTTTTTAATGTCAATGAAATTTTCTCGATTATTCTAAAAGGTTTGCAACTTGTATGTCCAATGGATTTGTCAGAGTATGAAATTTATTTTTGTAAAAACTTTCAAAAAAAATGTGTACGATTTTCAGCAGCACTCACTGTTTTTATATATACACACGAACTCACTATGCGTGTATATTTTACTAAAAAAAAGGCTTGTTTCCAACCAAGCTCGCTAGTCAGTCGGGCATCTACGGCATTGATAACGCGTTTCGCGGCATTAAAGCGCCAAATTTTGCTTTTGAGCTGTTGCTTTGATAAGACTTCATTATAATTTTTTTTATTTTTAGCTATGCGTAAATAAAAAATGTGGACTACAGCATTTGCGTAGATCTCATACCTCAGGGCAAAGAATAAATGCAAAAAGTACAGATGTTTAATAAATTTGCATTTCTAACTACAGTTTTTATGATCATTACCCTACTTTCGGAACTCATCTGGGTTAGCAAAATTAATATTCCCAGCCTTGACTAGCAGTCGCTTGAGTTTTTGTCGCAAAGGCGAGCTGTCACAAACAGCCACCGAAACTAGCAGCTGACACCAAACAGCCAGCCGCAACCAAGCGCTCTCAGTTTTTTGAGGCTTATCAAAATGTAGATTCCCTGTCGTTGTCATCATGAAACTCTGGCTGCTGCAATTCAATTGCTTGCTGCTTTATCAGGAACTATTTATCGATCGTAGAGATCCGACTAAATCGATTGGACAGGCAATTGCCCATTTCATTCCACCCAACAACCTGCCAGCTGCTCGCCCGCGTATTTGATGGAAAAGTTCACTTGGAAGTCAAAATTCTATATAATTGTTTCAATTTTTTAGGCCAGAAATGGCTATGCTTGTTTGGTTCGTTAAAAGAGAGTTGATTCCATATTTCCAGAGAAGAGATTTTGATCCTTTGGCATCTTGGGTGATTTCTTCCATATAAAAAAGGTCGAGCATTCGTTGTATGGAGAAAATGGCAAGAACCACTTGTTATACTTGAACTTTTTTATAACAAAATTCAGCAGAAATATTTTTAATTGATTCTGAACATTTTCCAATGATTCTGAAAAAAATTTGAAATTTTGATCAATATTTTTTATTATTTTTTTAATTTGCGCAAAGTTTGATATTTGGATGTATACGGTTTTTATGGGATAAAAAAGTATATTTTGCTAACAAAAAAACTAAATAAAAGTCTACAAAGATTTTGAACTAAAAGCACCTGTGTGGCCTTTTTTGTCCTGTTCGAGGCTCCTTTTCAAAAGGTTATATCCATATATCGATAGAAAATTGTTCAGTTCACTTCTCATTATACTTAGGCATACAAATAAACCGATATTAAGAAGAATTTACAACGATATAGACTCGCTCTTTAGCTAAATATTTGGCCACCACTGTAGTGCGTTGGTATTTACATACAAGAAAATGATATGGCCAATATTGAACCACCTCGATAAAATATGAATTAATTATATATAACGTATATATACTCGTATGTATGTCTACATATATGCAGATATGTATGCACTCGCTTGCTTGAGTTGCGTTATGTCTCACACTTTCTACCCACTCTGCTATTATTGACACCACTTGAGTGCACCACTAAGTCCTCACAGCGCCTTAATATACATAGCAGCTCCGCACTATGCAAAAAGCCCAGATGTCGAAACAACTTTTCAATTGCGCTTGTTTTTTTTTGTTGTAATATGGGCTGACAGGCTGCGCTCATATCGAGTGAAGGAAAGCGGCGCGAATTTTACATGCACGTTAATATTGATTGTGCATGTGTGTGGATGTTTGCGTGTACGGATTTTCATAGTATGCAAATCTAAATTTTTCTATTATGCAAATAAACGTGGATGTGTGCTTGTGGTTTTCAATTTAGTGTAAATTTCTCAGTGTTTCACGAATTTTGTTTGTTTTGTAAGCGAAAACACTAAATTTTTACATCTCCTCATTACAATAAACTTTGAAACTAGCGCACGCGCTGAAGTTTTTTTTTCTAATTTTGAAACTGATTTGTGATATGTAGTGAATGTTTTTTTTTAAAGGTTGCAACATTTTTGTTTTTTTTTTTGTTTTACGGTTTAACAAATTTAAAACTTTTTTTTTAATTTGATCCTTTTTTTGTAATTCTATAAATTTTGTTTTTAATTTAAATTTTTTTTTTAATTTTGTAAATAAAGTTTTGCTTAATTTTTATAATTGTTTTTTGTTTTGTAATTTTATTATTTTTATTTTTTTAATATTATTTTTTTGCCAAATTTAAAATTTTTTTTAATTTTATATTTTGTATTTTTTTTTTTAGTTTTATAGTCCCTAAAACACTAGAAAAATAAACAAAAAATTCAATTAAAATTCATTTTCTTAATTTTATAAAAAAAAAATTATAGTATTTTTGACTAAATTTAGTGTATGTCATTTCCATTGAAAGTTTCGTACTAATTTAAGTTAAGCGTAACAAGAACGGTATTCAAATGAGCTAAATTTCCTAAATTAATATTTTTTTTTTTTGTTTTTCACTTTATAAATTACATTTTGTTTTTATTATTTTATAAATTTTGTTTAAGTTACCTAATTTTTGTTTAAGTTTTCTAATTTTCAAAATAAAAAAATAAAAATTATAAATTAAAAAAAAATATAAATTTAGTTAAAAAAAACTATAAAAATAAAAAACAATTAATACATTTTCTTACAAAAAATTTGTATAAAATTAAGACAAATTTATTAACTTTTTTTTATTTTTATACAAGCTTTTTTTCACTAAATTTTTATATTTTCTTAATTTATAATTTTAAAATTTTTAATTTTTTAGTAATGGAAATGTAAGAAAAAAACCATTAAAAACCTAATTTAAATTTAAAAATATTAACTAATATAATAAAATACCTAATAAACGTTAAAATAAAAAAAAAATAAATAAAAACATAAAAAAAAATCACAACAAGCCAAAATATAATTACTTATATATAAATTTATATGTGTGCAAGTGGCCGCTGTGGCCGCGCCTTGGATCGAAGTCCACTGTAGGCATGAAGTACAGTATCGGCCAAAACTAAAGCAACCCCCTTTTTTCCCTGCTCATTCCGCTCGGGAGCATAGGGCCCCGTCTCTTACATCGCAAACGATTCTGGGCTGTTGCATTTGCGCCTTCCTATTTGATGTCGGCATCTGCTAGCTCGCGCAACATCAACCTTCTCTAAGTATTCTTTGGCCGACCGGGACCTCTGCTCCTCAGCGGGTTCCAGTCCACTGCAATTCTAGTTGTTGTTGTTGTAGCAGCTTACTTATTCTCGTGATGCTATCTAGTGGTTTTCTTAGCGTGTGCCCTATCCATCAACACTTTCTGCGTTTGATTTGTCATAAGATGGGCTCCTCATTCGTTGATCTCCGCAGCGCGTCGTTGCTGATGGTGTTCGGTCGGAATATTCTACAGATGATGCGGAGACATTTGTTGACGAAAGATTGTAGCCTCTGTGTGATGATCTTAGAGACCAGCCATATTTCACTTCCGTGCAACAATACAGACTTCACACATGAGCTGAATATTCGCAGTTTAGTGCAGCTAGAGATTTGTGAACTCGCTCATACTCTATGCATTCTCTCGAACGCTGCCCTCGCTTTGTTTAGCCTGCAGTTGACATCTTCATCTGCTCCGCCGTCTACCGTGATAGTGCAGCCGCGATAGCAGAAGCAGAACTGAGAGGTTGACTCTCATAGCCTTCGTGTTGGCGATGTTGACTTCCAAGTCCGACAGTGCGTGCCAGCGTGACTAGTCTTTCCGCCTTCGCTTGCATGTCAGTGAGTTTGTGAGAGAGGCGACAGATGTCATGAGCGAAGTGCAAGTCCTTCTTGTTGTTGTAGCAGCATAAACATTCGCCATACATATACGCGGAATACTGCTGAGGTGACCAGATAAAAATCCGGGTCGTTCCGGTTACGTAGAACCCACTGACGTGGGAACGAAGTCAAGGTCCTCAAGACGTAGGGTGAAACTTCATACGATGCCTCTTTTCAGCAGAGTCAATTAGCTTATGACGTCGTCTAGGACCATGGCGAAGAGAAGGGGCGACAGGAGACAACTTTTCCTTATGGCTGCGTTTGTGGGGAATGGCTTGCTGATATTGGCATTGTTCTCGGCGTTTTCATAAAGGACGCGGATCAGGTGGATTATCTTAGCGGGAACGCCCTTTCTACTCAACGCCAGACAAATTGCGTCTCGTCTGATTGTTTTTGTGTCTTTATTATTTTTGTGTAGAACGATTCATGACATTGCTTTTTTAAATCATCATCGTCATAAATAGCACTACAGTCTTGTGCAGACCATTGCTTCCAAGAGATTTTTAAAGATAATCCCTTTCAAATGTTGGCCGCGACTGCGCCGTAATTCGGCCATCCGTAAATACTAATTTTGAGTGACTCGCTGGAGCACTTCGGCCGGTATCTCATGAATAACTTTCGTTAGCTTCCAATGCCTCAATCGAAGCTGGTTTATCCACACAGCATGTAGACTTTACCCTCACAAAGAAAAGTCCAAAGGTCACACGATCACACGATTTTGGTGGCCAATCCACTGGTCCGACAAGAGAGATAAATTGCTCACGGAAACGTCGACGCAGTAAATCCATTATTTCACAGGTAGTATGGCAAGTAGCATCGCGCTTCTGTAAGCTCGGAAACCACGGGCTTTAATTTCCGGCATCAAAAAGTCATTTATCATGGCGCGATAGCGTTCACCGTTCACTGTTATTTTGGCGCTATCCTCGTCTTTGAAGAAATATGGGCCGATGATTCCTTTAGCCCATAGGCCACACCAAACGGTTGCTTTCAATGGATGTAGTGGGTGTTCTTAAATGACTTCAGCCTCTTCAATCTCTTCAGCCCAAATATGGCAATATTTCTTAGTGACGTATCCATTAAGCCAAAAATGGGTCTTATCGCTGAACAACAGAAGATGAGCGCGCGACGAACACTTTTCACAGATTTTCGTAATACAATTGGACGATTTGTAAATGTTGCTGAGGGCTAAGTTTTGCCATTATGAAATATCTATAAATACTGAAAAAATAATGTATTTAGTTTGACAGTACTCACGCGTGATATTTCAAAAAACCAAGTATTGGAAAAAGTACCTGCGCATCGCTTTCTAACAAAAAGCATTTTTGGCTGCTGGTGAAGATTTTCGTCAAATCCGCGTGATGGCACTGAATGTTTTAAGGTTCATAGATGACACGATACGTGCTTTCAATGCGTGCCTCCATAGAATAGCCATCTTTTATTTAAAACTGAAACCTTCACAAATGAAAAATATACAGAGAAAAAAGTTATGTAAGTAAGGTCCGTATTTTCATCTAACCAACGAAGTGAGCCGAGTCCCTTTTCATTTTCTCCACTGTCAGTTATGCAGGCGCATTACCATCGGCTGCCTAGAAACGGCTCCTTCAGCACACAAATCAATTCACCTAAAATGTCATAGATATTCAAAAGAATTATTTAGACAGCCAATTTTATGTCTTGCACCGTCCCGGTTACAACCTTTCAAAATGTTAGTACGCGTCTGATTCTAGCGAAGCCTCGTACCACCGAGGTCTTCTGGTATGTACATATGTATGTATGTATGTGCCATAAATAAGATCGCTGTACGTGTGGCACAACTACTAAATTGTTACACTACACTTAGAGTGGCGGTGGGCAGGCGAATATCGCTGCTGTAGCGATTTAAATGAATTAAAAAGACGAGCATACAGCCGGCGGCAGCGACTTAACAAATTATTTGAAAATTCTGAATTGAATAGCTTAGACATTATTTGGACATTTGCGATATTGCGCGCAGCTAAGCAGTTAGTCTGTCTCGAGACGAAGCAATAAACAGCAGCACGTAGAGCTGAGCGCGTGTGAGATAAGTCAGACAATTGCGTGTGTGAAGTGCTAGACTTCAGCAATGAGACGTTGAACAGCGAGCGACAACAACAAACACCTCAAGAGCTTACGTGACATAACAATTGATTTGGCTGTCGTCTTTTTGGCTGAAAGTCGGATTTGCATCAAATATTTGCTAAAGGCAAGGCAAATACGGAGAAGAAAATTGAATTCAAGAAGTGTTTTATTTTTTTTATTTCGTGAGAATTCAAGCAATTTTTGTTGGCGCCTTCCACAACCTTGACTGTGACATTGCGTATAAATCAAAAAAATAAACAGTAAACTGGCAAAAAGTGATAAAAATCGTTACAATAAAAAAATAATAACGCTAAAAGTGGCGAAATGGTGCGTAGTGCTAAGTAAAGAAAAAAACGTTATATTTTTGGCACATTTTTCTTACCAATTTAGTACATTTTTGGCTTTGCCACTTTTGTATTATTCGTGTTGAACATTTTGTGTAGCTGTATGTGTATATGTGCGCATTTGACCTTGCAGTACTGCCATCCATACGCACATAACTCGTGCCTTTTTTGCGAGCCTACGTATTCGCGAGTGCAAATTTCCTTCGTTTATTGATTTTCCTTAAGCGATTTATCGTCTTTTATTAAGGAAATATGTAATTATATGCGTCAAAACACTTTCGTGATTGCTTCCATTGGCAACATGAGTTTGAAGGGCATTTTTGTTGTTATTTTTATTGATCGTCCAACTCAGTATAAAAGCATGAGCAAAAAACTTGCAACATTTCAATCAATCAATTCAACCCAAATTTAAAGCAAAATTTTATCCGCGGCAACATAAGAATCGAAATTATTCATTAAGTTCATAATTTGTCTTAAATAGTTTTTATAAAATACCCTTTAGGGTCTTTATACTCGGGAGAAAATATTTAAGTTAACCAGAAGAAATGTTCTACATATCGACTCTGTACGTAGTTTAAGCATAGTCATTATTCCCAGCCTTTTTCTACGACTAGAAAATAGTGGCAAGATTGATAGGCTTTTGGCGACTATTGGGAGAGGGAAGATTATATAAAATAAATAAATAATTTTTGGTAATCCTGGAAATGACTAGCAAAAAAATTATTGAAAATCATAATTTTTTCGGGCCTCTGACTACCCCTAACCCTTTAAGCATAGACATTATTCCCAGTATTTTTCGACGACAAGCAAGAGAAGACTGATAAGCTTTCGACGACTATTGTACGGAAGAAGAAATTATATCAAATCCTATCAAAACTCTCATAAGATAACCGCAAAACCTGTTTTTGAAGGGAATCGAGCTCGCTTATCTATGTAATTTTGCTGTTGCGGGTTCCGGACGACAGAACCATCCTATACTCTCGACCTTAGTAGAGTTGTAAAAAGCTAAATAAAGACAAATCGATATTTTTTCAATGAAATTAATTACATTTTCTACACGTTTTTGATGAATTTTTTGTTTGTCCTTGTTCACTCCACAGTGCGACGTTACTGATGGTGTTTGGCCAGAATATTCTGCAGATGATGCGGAGCCTTTTGTTGATAAAGGATTGTAGACTCTGTGTAATGGTGTTAGAGACCAGCCATATTTCGCTTTCGTACAACAATACTGCCTTTACACATGAGCCGAATATTCGTAGTTTAGTGCGCCTGGAGATTTGCGAACTCCCCTCGGCCCGAATGCCGCCCTTTGCTGCCCGAGGCAGCAGAAGCTTTCAACGAAATCCAACGGGTATCCATCAACCAATATCTGCCTTGCGTTATTGTGGTTAACTCTCATGGCCTCGGTCTTGGCGATGTTGACCTCCAGTCCGACAGTGCGTGCCAGCGGGAGTTCAGGTTCTCAGGATGTCTGGTGAAACTCCATACAATGCCTTTTTTGTACAAGGACAGTTGGCTCATGACGTCATCAAGAACGATGGCGAAGAGAAGGGGCGACAGGGGACAACCTTGCCTTATATTGCCTGCATTGGTAGTCAATGGATCGCGGATATCGCCTTTGTGAAGCACTGCAAGTTTGGAGTTCTCGTAGGGGGCTTTGAGGAGGCGGATTATCTTGGCGGCAACTCTACTCTACTCTTTCTACTCAGTGCCAGCCATATTGGGTTTCGTTTGATAATGTCGAACGCCTTCTTGAAGTCTACCAACAGCATGTTCGGTGAGGGCAAAAACCATCTTGCTCGTCTCTTAAGGAGCGTTCGATATCTTTGAGCCTGCTTTATATGATTAAGGCTACAACTTTGTAGATGATGTTAAGTAGGGTTATTCCTCGCCAGTTGCCGCAGTCACGCAGGTCGCCTTTCTTGGACAGCTTCACTATGATGACTTTTGTCCAGGATGGTAGCAGCTTTTCACTGCTCCAGACGGCGGTGATGTGTAGATGAAGAATTTCCGCTGATATTTGCGGACTGGCCTATAAGCTCAAGATTTCAGACATTTTCAATGAATTTTGCTTCCAGTTTTAGGCGTAGCCTGACGAGGGTCGAGTATGCTCACACTATACTACAATCATTTTCACATTTTCTGTCTTTTTGTTCCTCATTAGCACCACCTTGAAGTCATGAGCTGCCATCAGTCAGTACAAAACAGTGTCAATCTCGAGTCTGCTCTTATAAAAGATAACAGAATGCTAGTGAAGAAAATATTATTAAAAAAAATCATTATCTGACCCAGTCACATTTCTTCGAACGACCCTCGAGCTGTACAGCGCAAACTTTTGTTTTTAATTACAATTCACCCTGGAATAAATTTTCAGCTGCTTATGAATGCCTACAAAATTGAATAGGCTTTGTTAATTTTGTCTGTTTTCTCATTTTCGGTATCATGTCGGTAGCGGCAGCTTGTGCTTTTCATGCCCACTCCATCAAATGCATATCGCACTGTTCACGTTTTTCATGCAGCTCTTACAATGCCACTGTTCTCATATCCTGTGCAGACCCCGATAATAATAAACAGAAACGCCATTGTCTTCGACCAGAAATAATGAGGTTACACGAACTAATCAGCAATGCGCTATTTTACATAATCTGAGGAAATGTATGAAGTTGCTTTCATTTGAATTCTTTCTTTCCTTCTCTTTTTGTCCAGCAAATCAAGTGCAAGTGCACAACAACAATCCAGAACAGAGTCAATTTTCTAGACAAGTAAACTTCTGCAACTGAAACTCATTTGCGTTAACACGCCCACTTTGCAACTAAATTGAATCTACAACTTGGCCCCACTAACCACAAATGAACAATTTTTTTTTCTTTTTGCTTTTTTTACATGTTATTTTACTCATTTAGTCAACCTTGTCTTTCTTCTTAGAATAGTAAATGAATTCACTGGAGGGCTACAGAGGCGGCAGTGGAAGAGAACCTTGGCATTCATTAGTTAATATGAAACACTGCCGAGAGAAATTCTAATTGTAGTTATGCATGTGAACTGTAGCAATTGTCACAACAATAAAAATAACAACTAAAATTGCATTAATAACAATCGCCATTGTTGTTTGTCGCTTGCTGTAGGCAACTCCGTCCAGTGTGAATGGGTTGATGCTGGCAATCGGTGTCTTGTTAAAGTGTGTATGTGTATGTGTGAGTCTACTTAAGTAACCGGCAATACTTTCTAGTAGTCATGATGTTGTTGTTATTGTTGTAGCAGTTCATCAAGCCCTACCAGTACGGTGGAGGTATCTTCTTCTTAGGTTAAATGGGGGGCCCACTTGGACAAAAATTGATCCTTTGTAATACCACACAGGGAGAGGGGAGGGGAACAGGAGAAAGGAAGGAACCAGACAGAATCCTGGGCTTGGATTTGAGGATTTGAGGATGACGACCAACGAGTGGCGCTTTACGTTTGTGTTAACCGCTTCAAGCTGCTGATGAATTTCGCCAGATGTGTAATACTTAAACCCACAATATCCGCTGGTTTAGCGAAAAAGTGAGAGCCCAGATGTTTAAACCTTAGCCCAACGAGAGCTAAGGGCAACTGAAAAGAAGGTGCTGAGATGGTTCCACTTCATCCTCCAGATAGCTTCTGCAGAAAAGGCTTCAAGCAATGTTAAACCTCACCGCATGGACACCCCACGGACAGTGTCTGGTGAGAATACCTCCCAAATTCCATAGCTGTAGCTTTGTTAGCTCTAGAAGTTCTCTCGAGCGCCCCCCGAGATCTTTCCCCGCGGCCAGAAGGATCTCGCAACTTTGCACGTTTGCGCACTGGCTTAGTGCGCGCTGAGTTGACGCGAGGCCCATCTTTCCTGTAGCAGACCACAGGTTCTAAAGGAAACTCATATCCTCTCATATTGCGATGAAGCCAAGGGACGATTCTTCTGCATACGGTCTAAGCAGCTTACAACTTCTGGGCTTAGTCCAATTATCCTCAAGGTAGCTTCCGAGCACCCGTTCGAGAGCGAGGTAATGTGAGCAGGCGAAGCAACCCAGGATAGCTGGTTGTGCGCTGGGTTTGGGAACCGCCATGTAAAAATCCTTCCTCAATAAAAATGATAACAAAGCCTCGGATGAGAACGGTATAGGTAACTCGGAGTTAGGTATCTTGGAAGTTTGGTATCTTGAAGTGATCAAGTTATACTGGCTGGCCGAACCCCAGCAGATATCATTGTGGTCCGTAGGTCTTGAAGTGATACTTGATACAAAACTCCAATGGAAGCTACACGTTGAGAATCGAGTAAAAAAGGCCACCATAGCTTTCCATTCCTGCAAATCTATGGCGATAAAAAATGGGGACTCAAGCCACAGGACGTGTTTTGCATTTAGAACGTAGGGGCTCTGCCAATTTTAACTTATGGATGCTTGGTTTGATGGGAAGTTCTTCAGAAGAACTGGAGAGGGTGTAAAGGACTGATTGCATTGGCAGCACCGGAGCAGGTAGAACTTGTTCCAGTGCTGCCCTTAATGTAGTTTTGCTCTTACTTCCCATCGAATTTAACATTATTTCCATCGCAGCTCAAAGTGCAATCGGGTTAAAGGAAGTTGGCTGCTGGAGGCTATATCTTAAGAGACATCGTAGCATTTTTTGGCAATTAACACTGTTTTTCTCTGAACTTCGTACAGTTCTTTCTATCCACAAACTGGAGTATGAAAGTCATGCCAGAGCAATCTTTCCAAATAGGCAGGATTGGAACAAGGGGAAAATTTGCACTTAAGCTGGCACCTCTGTCTTCACTAACGGTTCCAAGATGGGATCGAGAGCCGGAGCAGGGGTTTTCTCTATCTATTTCCTTGAAATTGCCGAATACTGTAGTGTTTTTCAAGCAGAAGTCTATGCGATCCTGTAGGCATGCAAAATGCCTAGGGAACGTGGGAGCGAGGGAGATATTAACATTTTCTGCGATAGCCAAGCCGGGATCAAGGTCCTGACGATGCTATGGTGCAGATCCAAACTAGTCAACTTTTATAAGGAGAAGATCAAATCTTTTGGGTATTCAGGTAACATTTCTCTGATCTGGATTCCATGAAATAGGGACATAGAGGAAAATGAAATTTCTAGTGAGCTGGCCAGGTAGGGATCGACTGAAGTGGTCTCAGAGACTTTCTATCTAGTCATCGGCATCCTTCTGCGTGTTGCTATAAAGGAGTTGCACAACTTATTTCTCAGAAAAGCATAGATCAGATGGAGCTCCATTTCTTCATATGCTATTTCGAAAACCTTTGGCCCCAGTACAATTGACGGTAGGCTCACAAAGTCCTGAGGACTCCATACCATTTAATTTCCATCTCGTTGTATTTACCGGTCATTGAATGATTTACACACACGCAAAAAAGTTGGGTTTATCATTTAGTTACCATTGCAGAAGCAGTGGGGACCTTTCAGAGGAGAAGACAATTGAGTATTTTCTCTGTGCATGTTGGGGGTTGGCAGCTAGAAGACTAAGGTCACTGGGTGCTTCTTTTTTCGACAGTTTTTGGCAGTGCGCCAACCTAAATCCTATCAACCTTCTTCGTGATATCCAAAGCTCTGGTAGCCTGAAGATATCTACCCGTTGGAGGTGTTAGGTCGGCGCCTTAATACTATTTGTGGAGTGCCACACTGGTACTTCAACCATTTCACCTGCCTATATGGAGGAAAATGTGCGAGGCCCTTACTACCAGATACTGGAAAAAAACTACCAGATATCAATTCGAATTGTGAGCCGCTTCACATAAGCTATAAAACTGCATACCCTAAATTTTTCAAAAATTCTCATAAAAATCTAAAATTGAAAAAATATTATGAAATGAATTTTGGAATTTCTTTGAATTTTTGCTTTTAAGTTTTAAACTTTGGTGTAGACAGTTTATGATATTAAATGAAATATATTTTTATAAAAAATAGCGTAAAAATTTTAACATAAAAATGATTCTGAATATTGTAAAATTGTCATTGTACGTAGACTTGTGCGGCTGGGTGTACGATTAAACTTTATTTACGGCATATTGTTGTTGTAGCAGCATAAACATGCTGCATAGATATTTTGGGAATGCTGCTGGAGTGGCAATCATTGGCCGGATGTAAATCTGAGTCATTCCGATAACGTAGAACGGGTTGTCGTGTGAACGTCCTGTGGTTGTTGTTGTTGTTGTTGTAGCAGCTTACAAACCCCCTGTCAGTGCGATGTAGTTTTCGTCTAACTTATCTAACGTTAGACCCAGAAAACGTGCAGTTTCGGCAGGTGGCAGAACGCATTTGCGTCAAAGTTACGCGGATCTCGGTAGACAGCTAAAGCTCTTTGTCTGCAGTAGGTGGTGGTTGGACTCTAATGACGGCATTTAGGGGTTGAGAGTTTAGGAAGGTGGTACAGGTCTCCCGATAAAAGTCGTTTAGTGTTTGTCTGTACACTGTCCGGTCCAGTAACTAAACATCAACGTCCTCGTCGACTCGGTGATTTCTATTATTTCGACCACATAGTCGAAAAAGCTACTTTCTTCTTCTCTTCTTCTTAATTGGCGCGATAACCGCTTACGCGATTTTAGCCGAGTTTAACAAAGCGCTCCAGTCGTTTCTTTCTCGTGCTAACCGGGGCCGATTGGGCACACCCAGTGAAGCCAAGTCCTTCTCCACCTGATATTTCCAACGCAGAGGAGGCCTTCCTCTTCCTCTATTACCACCAGCTGGTACCGCATCGAATACTTTCAGAGCCGGAGCGTTTGTATCCATTCGGACGACATGACCCAGCCAACGGGAAAGCTGCCGCTGTGTGAATATAGCGTTGAAATAAGTTTCGATGACTAATATTTGGCCACAAGTCTGGTCTCAGCAACGACAACTGGGAGTAGGCAAAGCCAACCCCTCCTATTAACTACTCACTTCTCGCTACAACTTACTTTCCTTTCCTCACTAAGTTAAATTTGTACCTTAAGCAACGACTAGAAGCTGCGTTCTTTATATTCTCAGCTGTGTGTTGATTCACTGCTGTGTCAAATCAATAGAGTGAAGAAGTTTATCTGCAAACATCTGACGTTTTCTATACCCATGTCGATTCCACTCTTCATTGACTTATTCTGTGGCGGAAGCGAGGGGTGTGAGTAAGTAAGTAAGTGCTCATCCAATGCTTGAAAGCCAGTTTGAACTTCGTGTAGCCAAATATTAAACTTAGCTTTTTTCCAGCCTTAACGTCTTGCTTCGCTTGTGTACGCCTTGTCGCGCCAGACTCATCCGTATGTATGTGTGTTTAAGATACTTCAAACGTGCCTTACTTCCGCACATGCATTTAGTTGGCTATGTATTTTTATGTTGGAACCCTCTGCAACATACTTTCACATCGCTTTCATTAGCTGAGTACTGTTATACTGTTTTTTCTCTTACTTTAAGTAAAATTTCGAACTACTTAATCCGCCTAGATTTTTCAAACGAAGAGCAAAACTAATCTCCAGTAATATCTTTTGCGATAATTGATTTCCCTGTACTTAGGTGCATACAGTTGCGGACAAAACAATAGCTACACTAATTTCAAACTTTCAACCTTGCGAGGGGCTGGCAAATCTTTAATGGATTTCGCAACTGTCGAAAACGCACAACTCTTAATGAAATTAGATGCAGTTTGGGTTTGTTTTGTCCAGAAATCTCCAGCTTTCTCGCACTAAATCCACGGGGACGCTCTTTTTCACCTGTACGAAGAAGGTCGAGCGGCAGTTAAAGATGAAAGTTGATCATTCCTATGGCAGCCAGTTCGATGGTACGTTACCGGAAGGACTCGTGTTTTTCCCAACCAAGGGCTGCCGTCCCAGTAAACTAGCCCTGTCTAGTGAACCGTTTATGAAAGTTGACGATACACCAATACCACCGACCGTTAACAATTCCAAAATTGCGAGGGCCACCTTCAACAGTTTGCTCTACTTCTTGGCGTACACAACCGCAATTCCCACTAAGGTCCAACATGGCAATAATGCCCTCAAATCTCTAGCCGGTAGCTCTGTGACAAAGACAGAAAAAATGTTGCTGGCGATATTTTTAAGCGATTGGCCGATCAGTTCTAAGAGCCCATCTGGTTGCCTAATCAGTAGACTAAGCCTGCGATCTGCCAGAATATTGCAATCAGAACAGCCACGGAATGCTTCCTGATGTCTTCCCTACAATATCTCTACAACGGAGCTACTACGCTTCCGATTAAGGAGCATAGTGAGATGCTCAGCAAGCAATTCCTGCTGGGTGACAATCGCAGGCACCAAACGAGCAGCTACTTGCTGGAGGCTGAGCTATCTCACAGGAGGCAACTCTACGACTACACTGACATCATCCAGAATTAAACAAAACTACAACTACTGAATCAGATAGTTTACAGGCAGACATTAAACAACATGCATAGAAAGTCTCTTACCATCTCCCTAAACTCCCGACCCCGAGTGATGTTATCGGAGTCCAGTAGACGAAGGGCTTTAGCTGCCTCAAGTTGCGTCAAGTTAAACTCCTTTCTATCCTGAGTCGACCCCGACATACTCAATATACATTTGTTCGACCTGTGAAGGTACCCCTCACGATACTAATGACCTATTCACATGTGCCCTTAAACCCACTCACCTAATAGATGGGAGTTCATAATGGAAAAGTGTCGAAATGCGCTTTGGTTAGAGGAGAGCAAAATAAATGTAGTTAAAAAATATATTTTGTACTACTAAAACAAGAAGCTGGTAGTACAAGGAGGCGCAAAATTAGTCCCCGTATCAGAAGAAGCCATTCATAACAGCATCCCAACCACAACGACAAATTGAGTTTGTTCGAGAGCCCATATCCTGGGCTCAAAATCAGTGACGTTATATTTTATTCAGCGATGAAACGAAAATAAATAAAGTTGGTCCAGATGGTAGGAGATAGCAAAACGTGCAGCATTCGACGGCAAGTTCGTCTCAACAATCATAAAGCACCGGGGACTCTCAATAATGGTATTGGGTTGCTTTTGATGGAAGCGTATCGGGCCAATTCATCGTATTGAAGGTAATATGGATAATATGGATCCAGTACGTTCAGATACTTCAAAATATAATGCTACCTTATGCGAGAGTGTATTTACTAGGTGATTTGGAAATTTCGAGCAGACAATGATTCGAAGTACACTTTTGGTGTGGCAAAAAAGTTTTTCGAAGACAATTTGGTCACTGTTCTGGATTGGGTATCTTCGAGTGCCGTCTTAAATACAATAGAACATCTTTAGAACGACGAAAAATACACTTAGTACGCAAAATATCACAAATTTGGATCATTTATTTGCAAAGGCTAAGGTAACATAGGAGTCATTTTCTATTGAATGTTGTAGAGGTTTAATAATGTCAATACAAAGGGGCTGTGCAGCAGTAATAAAGCCATAACAAGGATTTCTAACAAAATATTAAGGGGACCCGGTGGTCTAGAAATTTCAAAAAATCGATTTTTTGTTTTTCCGATACTTCGAAAGTATATCTTAAGAATATACTGTGAAATTTTCTCGCGGAAATTCCCAAAATTAAAGCTTCTAGAAGAGCGGCCCGCGCGCTCCTGTACCTCAAACTTTGAACTCAATTATCTCGAAACGACGACAACACTAGGCCGAAGTGTTGCCAAAAAAAAAACTATTCAACCGAATCGTCGGGAATTTTAATATGTTGTTCATAACATCAATGGCTATCTAGTACGGGCGGAATCATATTATTGTTTCAATTATTTCGTATTTTTTTGATTAAAAAGCTGAGAAAACCTGATTATTAGAGTGTCGAATTCAAAATCTCGCCATTTTACCAAAAAAAAAATTTGTATTCTAATACGGGACGTAGCCACAGTCATACTGATTAATAATGTTTTTGGTTTTTGTGTTTCAGATAAATAGAAGCACCAAAGAGGACAACACCGACCAGGTGCAATTTTTAAATTTAAAAAATATTTTTTTTTTCATTTTTGTAGATATTTCTTTTACATATTGTATATTGTATAAAAAAACTTAAAAATTTTAAATGTTGTTTTTCATTTTCTTTATTGTAAAAAAAAATCCTGAAAATACCCTAAATTTTCGAGCTATAGGCAACCGGGACCCCTTAATGTACTATCAGCTCAGTCCAGAAGTTCGTGCGTTTTTTAAAGGTGGTTTTAAAATTAATAAAAACGATGTTTAAAGCATTTATTAATATAATAACATATTTTCCTTCATGTCTTCCCAACGTTTAGGCAAATTTTTAATTCCCTCTTCAAAAAATTGCTTGTCCTTGGAGCCAAAATAAGCTTCGATATCCCTTTTTATAGCTTATTTTGAGGAGTAGTTCTTGTTACTCATATGGGATTGAAGTCCACGGAAAAGGTGATAATCACAAGGTGCAATATCCGGAGAGTATGGTGGATGCGGCATTAGCTCCCATCCGAGCTCGTTCAGCTTGCCTAATGTTTGCCTTGCGGTATGAGGTCTTGCGTTGTCGTGGTGAAACAAAACTTTGCGTCGGTCGATGTTTGTTAAGTGCCTCATTCAGGTTTGATAGCTGATGGGAATAATAATCAGTAGTTATCGTCTGGTTTGGTTCCAGAAGTTCATAATAAACAATACCGGCCATATCCCACCAAATAGACAGGAGAATCTTCTTGGAGTGAAGGCCATCTCTAGGGGTCGGTTCTGGTGTTTCATCTGTATTTAACCATTGGCGTTTGCGAACAGGATTATTGTAAAGGACCCATTTTTCTTCACCAGTAACGATACGGTTCAAAAAACTTTCATTTTCAATCCGTTGCAGCAGCTGAGAACACGCATTCACTCTCTGCTGAAGGTTGGCGACGGAAAGTCTATGCGGAACCCATTTTTCTAGCTTTGAAACCTTTCCCAACTGAACCAGGTGCCTGTGAACTGTTCCATGCGATGAATTTAACCTCTGAGCTATCATATCGACGCTCATGCGATGGCTCAGCTTCCACGAGTTCGAGCAAGGCGTCGGAATTAAAGACTTCAGGACGACCAGCGCGCAGGGCATCCTCCACGTCGCAGTTACCACTTCGGTTTTTGAAAACCACTTTTGCGCAGTCCTTACACTCACGGTATCCTCTACGTGAACAGTGTTTATTTCTGCAGCAGCAGTTGTTGCATTTTAATCACTTTTATAAAAAAAAATACAAAATATGCCTCTTGGACGCGTTCGAAGATTCCATTTTATTTTTAACAACACGTGCTTCTATCCGCGATTAAAATCACTAGTTGAATGCACAAAAAATAAAAAAAAATATAAATAGTTCCGTTATATTCCACGAATAATTTTTTGTATGCAAAAATCGTACAAAAGTGAAGTTATGGGTAAAATACGCACGAACTTATGGTACTGATACTATTCCCTTTCGCACCCATTTTTTTTCTTATTTCACCATTATTTTGTTTCATTTTTAGGTATTTTTCTCAAAGGATTTTCGAATTGTATTAACTTTTGCACAAGAATGTATGCTCTTCTTAGATAAAAGACTGTTACAGATTGGCAACATTTTAAATTTATTAAATAAAACCTAATTTGCAAAACATTTAAGTGATTTTATCGTTCTGGATATCGTTCTTAAGTATTTGTCAACGGCTGTAGTAAATACTGTAGTAAATATTAGGTATCTGTATAAACAGTTGCATATGTACATATATGTGCAGCTATGAACTTTCGACAAAATGGCTTAACTGGCTCTAGCTGGCGTTGCTTTTACTTGCATAAAGTCTAATATTTCATAAAAAAAATTTAAATTTTTAATTAGCCTTCCTATGGCCGCATTACTAAACTAAAAATACCAATAACTGATAGCTTAAATATTACATCAGCAACCTGAGAATTTATTGTTTCGTAAATAAATTGTGCTAATTCTACTTAAGTTACAGTTATGTGCTCCTGCATTTGCTCGTGCTTGTAAAATTGGAAGCAAGCGTTTATTGCACATTTTGCTGGATTACAGCAGCGCTGTTGTACTACTACATTTCGTGTTCAATTTGTGTGCTTGCATGTGAATTTGTGCAGATGTATGTATGTGTTTATGGGTATGTGAAATCGATATCCTGTACTGACGCTATTTCGTTGTTGTGTTGATGCCTGTGCAGATAGCAGCATAGCCAAGCATTTCGCTATAAAACTCAATTGTTGCGACTAAATCAACAATGGCAGCTACAAAAAACAACAACAAGGATTGCCCTCTGCTGTTTTTACCCCCTTTTCTGATTTCAGGATTTCTTTTTTATGTTGACATTTCTTATACTTTTATTTTCCGGCTTTTACATTTTACCAGCTTCTGCAATGCTTTTACGATGATATGCTTTGACAGCTCTGAAGTCTGGCACAATTCGATTTGCTTATCTGTAGAATGTCCTTTTTTTATGTCTCTTTCAATGCTCGCTCGGCTTTCTTCTATTATATGAAATTGATTTTAAATCATGCTGGTTTCAGGCTGATTTGTTCAATTTATTTTCCATACGACTAATAAAGAGGAATTATTTTTATTATGTACAAATATCTGTATTTATTTCCACGCTTAAACTATATAGTTTTTCTACTCTTTTTATTGCATTAGCACAGAGTAGAAGGGGTCCCTAAATCTTGCAGAAGCCTTGCACGATACACCGACATGCAATAGAAAGAACAAAGAAATGCAAGCGAAAAAATATTTTCAATATCTGCAAATTATGCCACAGTGAAAAACTTGCATGCCATATTTTGGGGCTATAAATTATTCCAGGACCAATGCAAAAAAACGTCTCTTTTGTTGCTTATAACAAATTTGCTTCTAGCTCTTACCCATTAATGATCCAATTTTGTTTTTGAATAACTTTTTTACTGAATAAAAAACTATTTTGTGAGATGGAAGTCTTTTTTTTCCCTTATGGAACGCTTGTCCATTTGTACATTGCAGCGGTTTGCTAGTTGGAAAAATTATAAATCTTCCGATAGCGTGATTAATTTTGTGCCACCTTGTATTAGTGTAATCTTCTTCTTTCTATATAAAAATGAATGTTTGTCTGTATGTCTTCGATGAACTCAAAAACTACTGGACCGATTATTATAAAAATTGGTATACAGTTTGTTACAAAAGGGCGTGGTCACTGTTAAATAATAACAACAATTGATTTTTCGAAAATTCGCAAATTTATTGATAATTTGGTCGTCAATACTCAATGCAAATACCTCAGTAGCAATCTCCTGCATTGTCAATTATGGCCTGGCACCGTCGGGGCATACTTTCCACTAGTTTTTTTGCATATTCTACCGGAAAAGACCTCCAAATTTTCCGAATTTGTCGAGAAAGTTGATCTAAATTACATGGCTTGCTTCGGAAATGCCCAGAAGGAGGATTCATCAGAAAAAATTACGGTTGTCCCATCGTGGTCAAAGTTTTCCTTCGCCCATTCCACTCGTTTTTCAATGTGTTTTGCACTCAACATTGGTTTTTCCAAAGTACTGCGATATTTCAGTTTATTGGCAAGAAAGTGCCTGCGAATCGTTCCGTAAGATATGTCAACACCTTTTGCTTTCAATTTCACAGCAGCTTCACGTAAAGTCAAAGTTGGATCTTTCGCGAACAATGCGAGAATCTTTTTTTCGTCATTTTTTGAAACTTTGCTTGCACTTCCGCGATCAGGAAAATCATCAACGTTACCGACTTTTTTATAGCGATTTATCCACTTGCTAACGAACTGCTTCGATTTTCCCATATATTTCGCAGCAGCCATTTGCGTTGATTTGGGTCCTGCCTCAAAGCGAGAGACGTAAACAGCACTCATTTCGAAAAGCCACTCAATTGAAGACTAAATTTGACAGACAGCTGACTTTTTATAAAAATCATGAAGGTCTGAGGTGCCCTGTATGTCATAGAAAAAGAAACAGGACGCTCTGGTTTTTTTTATCTACGTGTAACAGTGACCACACTCTTACGTAACAGATATATGTATTTTTCTACGGAGAAGGTTTGTTGAATATGCTCATTGCTGTCACTCGCCACCAGGTGGCGCTGCAGAATAGCAACTTCTGCCCCGTTCAACCGATTTTTCCGAAATAAACAAAATCAATAAAATGGTTTAGAATTGAATACTTGTATGCTGATTTTCCTTTAAAGTTATTTTTCTTAAATGTATTTTAATTGTTGGCGTAGCAACGCGCGCCGGGTACAGCTAGTAGGTATAATAAAAAGATAAGAAAACATCGACCATAGCAGAGGAAGGGCAGGACGACCTTAAAGATCTGTTGCATAAGTCAATATAAGCTAAATCATTGATGATCTCCTTGTGTTTGTGACTTGATTTATAAATTATTAAATAAACCCACTTTTTTAATTTTTTTTTTATTTTTTTTTTATTCCATATTTTATTCAAACTTTTTTCATCAGTTCAATGTTTCTAAATTTATTTTTCTGAATTTTTCTAAATTTTCCTTATTTTATTTTTCTGAATCTTCCTAAATTGATTTTACTGAATTTTTCCCAATTTTTCTAATTTTATCTTCCTGAAATTTTCTAAGTTTATTTTTCTGAATTTTCCTAAATCTATTTTTTTGAATTTTTCTTATTTTATTTTTTCAACTTTTTAAAATTAATTTTTCTGAATTTTCCTAAACTAATTTTATTTTTCTGAATTTTTCTAAATTTGTTCTGATTTTTTTAAATGTTCCAATTTTATTTTCCTGGATTTTTATTTATTTATTTTTCCGAATTTTTCAAAATTTATTTTTAAAATTTTTATTTCGAATTTTTGCAACTTCATTTTTTAAATTTTATTTTTCTGAATTTTTTTTAACTGTTTGTAATTTTATTTTCCTGAATTTTCCTAAATTTATTTTTCGGAATTTTTCAAAATTTTTATAATTTTATTTTTCTGAATTTTTTTAAAACTATTTTTTTGAATTTTTCAAAATTTTTCTTATTTTATTTTTCTGAACTTTTCTAAATTTTTCTAAATTTATTTTTATTTTCTATATTTTTATTTTCATGAAGCTTTCTAAATGTTTCTAAATTTTCCTAATATTTTTTACACTTTTCTAATTTTATTTTTCTAAATTTTTTTTTCTAAGTTTTTCTAAATTTATTTGTCTGAGTTTTTAGAATTTATTTTTCTGAATTTTTCTAAATTTATTTTTATGAATTTTTTAAAATTTATTTTTCTGATTTTTTCTAAATTTTTGTAATTTTAGTTTTTTGAATTTTTCCAAACTCATTTTCTGAATTTATTTGAAAACTGTGATAGCTTAAGTACTTTTTCCCCAAAGCCTACATTTTTCCGATCAGTTTTCCGGGCTGTGTTGTAGCTTTAACGTTAGGCAAATTGTTTGTGGGTGTGTGCACAATTTTTTTGGTAGTTTACTGGGGGTGTTAACTAATATATTAAATTAAACCAGCAATGTGCCCATAATTGCCATGACAAACAATTCCTTCAGCCTACTCGTACCTGCTGAAGAAATTGAATGTATGTTAACAGATGCCTGATACCCGAATTACTAAGTTTTAAGTGCGATTTGAAATATTTCAATCATTAAATGTATGTATATACGTCCACGGCTAGAAATTCACACGAAATGGCGTAGCACTGCCCTCAAACAATGCCGAAATTTAAAGCCTCCAACAAGCAGACCTATTCGGTGTCCATGAAAATGGCTGAATAGTAATCAGTTAAGTAACCTGATGATTATTTTATATATTCTGCAAAGCGAGCAACTGAGGAGTTTCACTTGTCTGAGACTCCCTACAGTGCCTCCGAGCATACTTCGCTCTGAATTTACCTACACAATTAGTATACCTCTGGGTGTCGACCAGCTAGGAGACCCACAGAGTGCTAGAGCTGCTCACCTTATATGAATTTCTGCTGGCGCTCTCACAGATATTTGGCAACTTTATAGCCTAATATCGCTTTATGCTCAGGTCACCTAGCACGCTATTACTTGTATTTCTTGGGAACCATATGAAAAGTCGAAAATAAAGAATTATTAAATTTTTACATAATTTTTTTAAATGTAAATGTACACCTTTCTAATAAAATGTTAAATGTAAAATTTTTGAAAATTTCAAAATCATGTCTTGGCTAAACGGAAAATGTCGAAATTGCATCCTACTGAAATGAAAAAGGTCGACAAAAAATGTGAAATGTCGAAACAAAAAAACACTTGGAAACTTATGCTGGTATTCTCAGTAATCAGCCTCTAGTCACAAATACAGGCTTTCAGCCGTGAAGTCTCATTTTTTGACCAGTTGCTATTTAGCAAGCTGCGGTCTCTATTCTCTAGTCTCAAAAAACAGGTCAAAAAATATGATTGTTGTTTTTCACATGAAACGTGACAATGAAGCGAGGCAATGTTTTCTGGAATAAAATGCTTAATGAATACGAATAATGTTTGCGGACAAATTCTGTCCTGTTTTTCTATGACTAATTAATTCCCTAGAGAAATTAAAGTGGCTTCAAACATTACTTTTTCCAAACCCAATACCCAATCTGGACCAAACATCTGTTTTTCTCTCTAACTTCAGACTCTAGATTTTGCATGCAATTTCTATAAGAACAACTTTGACATACTTTTTTTTAGTCCTTAGAATCTGACCTAGTGAAAAAAAATTATTATTTAAATCAACAAAGAACAGAAAATTTTGTATTTTTTCGAGCTTTAAAAATTCAAATTTTTCTTGCAAATTATATATCAAAATCGAGCATTAAGAGTTCCGGTAGGTCAGAATATCGTGTCCAAGTCAAAATATAATTTTTTTAGAATTTAAAGATGGGCGCAATGTCGTTTTTGTTTTGCGCCATCAATCGCTTCTATTAATTCCCCTATGGACCCTTCAATTGCAACCACATTTAGAGTCAAATATTCAATAGTTCGTCACTATTGGAAGAAAAATGTACGAAATTCACCGCCTGCATTTTTTTGCACTTTCTCTTGTTTTGAAGTTGAGATATGCAGCGTAATTTTGTAACCATTTTAACACTCAATATCAAAAATTTATAGCGCGCATTCTATTGCGTAGTAGATAAAAGCCGAACAGGATGAGTTGCTTCGATATATTTCTACCCCAGCACCAAATGTCAATACTGCATGTCAACTGTATTGTTGTTGTTGTTGTTAGTTTGTTTTTCAGACAAAAAATCAAATAAACGAGCGAATTCGTAACAAAACTCATTAAGCTATAAAGTGAGTTTTTACGAGTATTTGCCTAACTTCTAAGCAAATACGAGTGGGTGTATGCACACCCTGTAGTAAAAAACTGTGGGAAATCACTTAAAAAGCTAATTTCTTGTCATACATTTCATTAGTGGTCGTTAAATGAAAGTTATTGTGTGGCTATGGAATTTTAATGAGTCTATAAATATTAAATGTTAAACGCTAAAAATTAGTATGAAGTCTAATAGTAGCCCATTGCCATTAAGAATTTAACCGTAGTTAAAAGTTCTGTTATGTTGCAAAAGAAGCAAGAGTTTCCACCGCAATTAAATTATGTCGAACAGCTAATTTTTCTTTACATTTTTTAACCACTCGATAAATATATACGTTGACAGCCAAGAAGCGACAAAAGCAATAAACTCATATGAAATTTCATCTAAAAATGTTCTAAAAGTGTCAGAGAAGCCATAGAGTGATTCGGCGCAGGCAGACGGTTGTATATCCGTTGGGTACCCGGACATAAGGGCTTTGCAGGAAACGAAATTGTAGATGAGATTGCCAAAAGCGCTGTTTACAGACAATTCGAACAAGAAAATGACTTACTGAAACCTTTAAATACGATATACAATGACATCGCTGCGGACATGAAAATAAGGATAGACAGGAGGTGGCATAATCTAGCCACTTGCAAAACCGCGAAAATCATGTGTACACAAAATGCAGAAAAATACGCCAGATTCGTATTAGCTCTGTCTAGAAAAGAAAGTAGAACTATCGTAGGTATGCTGACAGGCCACAATTTACTAGCGGCGTGCGCATACAAGATAGGAATTACAAACCACGATAGCTACAGATTTAGCAATGAACTAGAAGAGAGGAAAACGCTAGAACACCTACGTACCTGCCCTGCATTAGCTAGAACCAGAATATAATGCTTAGGAGCTCTACAATATGAGAAGTTAGAGCTTCAGAGTTTACTTAGATTCTCAAAAAACGCCGACGTATTACAAGATGTCTACTACAAAGAAACGTAAGGGTATAGCTCCATCTGGCAACACTAAGGATCAATAGGTCTATGTGATAGCTTTCAGCCAGCCAGGTCAACCTAACCTAACCTAACCTTAGCCACTCGATGCGATTGTTCGAAAATTTTAAATAAAAAAAGAAACAAAAAATGTATAAAAACGTCCATGGGAAACAATACTTTTTTAACCACTAAAGTGAACTTTTTGCTAGAAATAGTAAAATCGAATCACTTTATATTGTGAAATGCAAAAAATCATACCGCATTTGTTCAGTTGAAATTTTTGGAACCATCGGCGGCTACACAGCAAACAGCGTTTCCACGACAATCGGTTCTACGTTACCGAAACGACGCGGACTTGTATCCGGCCAAGTGGTGTCACTCTAGCAGCATTCCCCGTAAGTAAGTATGGGGAATTTTTATGCTGCTACAACAACAACAACACAGCAAACAGCTGTTGAACAGCTAATAGTTAAATTCAGCCGACTGCCTGGCCGTTTAAGGGGGCAGATACCTGTAAACGGCCATATTTTCCCTGATTTTCATTAAAATTATTTAAAATGTAGAAGTCAATATATTTTTTTCAATATTGGCATACAGTTTCTTTATGCATTAAAATATTATAAACATTGTTTTTTTCTTATTTAAATAATTTAAAATGGCGGATGTACACTCAATTCTTCCGGGAAGTTCCCAGCAGCGGGCCTTCTCAATCGGCGGGCATTGTAGCATCGGCGTCAGTGACCTGAATACAAAAAACCAAACAAATTTTTGGTTTACTAATGTGAAAATTTCTATTAAAAACAAATGGAAAAAAAATTCGCGGAATAAAATGCTTCAAAACAAAAATGAATTTTGGGGCGAATTTTCCTACTATTTTTGCTTTGAGAAAATTATTTTTTCGAAGAAATTTCGAATTGTAAATTCACATAGAAAATAATATCATAAAAAAGATGTGTGCAAAATTTCAGGGAGATTGGTCAAAAACTTTTCGAATGTATCGTGAAAAATATAGTTTTGTGAAAAACCCGTCCAAAGTTCACCCTATAAACTATTACGCCTCCACCTGCTTAGTTCGCAGTTCTGTCTCTTTCTGCTTCGTAAAGCATTCATTATAATATAGTAGACTGCTCCAAATGGAACCAGTTCTCAGTACGCGTGGGACCTGCAGCAGCAGAGAGTTGATGCCATTGGGTTTGGGGTTGAACCGATAACCACTACTGCTCCCTTATGAACTAGTACTGCGTTAGTTCTAAACTAATTTGATTCATTGTAGGATATCTCACTCACATTAGCACGTTTTTTGCTTTAGCTGACAGCTGTGACATACCAGAAATATTGCATTTATCTAATAATGGCATGCAATACAATGCCCATCTACCACTCAACTGAGTATATAAATACACTTGAGCACATTAGGGTGAACAATTTTTTTTTTCTTCTTGCTGCCCACGAACTTGATTGACGCGATAACCGCTTAAGCGATTTTAAATTCGTTTGTTGACTAAAAAAAAAGATGAAATAATTCTTATGTTTCCTTGTATATTTTTTTATTTTTTATTTATATACATTTTTTTTTATTTACATATATTTTTTTATTCATTCAATACTTGTCCTAACCACTATTAAGCTTTTGGGGACGAAGCCGGTCGACGTGTGAACGTCGCTGAGGACGAGAGGTATTGGGGTGCGCAATATCTATACTAATATTATAAAGAGGAAAACTTTTTTTGTTTGTTTGTAACGAATAGGCTCAAAAACTACTGGACCGATTTTAAAAATTCTTTCACCATTCGAAAGCTACATTATCCACGAGTAACATGGATTATATTTTATTTTGGAAATAGGGCTCGAGATATAGGTCAAAACGTGGACCCGGGTAACCTTCGGACGTGTATGTGCAATATGGGTATCAAATGAAAGCTGTTGGTGAATGCTTTAGTTCAGAGTATTTTTCCTGCCGCTCCGTGACTAGGGTTCCGAGGTAGAGACCAAAACGTGGACCCTAGAATGAGTTTGTACATTATGGACATCAAATTGAAGCTGTTGGTGAATGCTTTAGTACAGAGTATTTTTCATGCCGCTCCGTGACTAGGGTCTCGAGATAGAGACCAAAACGTGGACCCTAGAATGTCTTTGTACAATATGGGTACCAAATGGAAGCTGTTGGTGAATGCTTTAGTTCAGAGTATTTCCTTCCGCTCCGTGACTAGGGTCTCGAGATAGAGACCAAAACGTGGACCCTAGAATGTGTTTGTACAATATGGGTATCAAATGAAAGCTGTTGATAAGTGCTTTAATACGGGGTAATTTTCATACCTATTGATGACTAGGGTCTCGAAATATATGCAAAAACGTGGACCCGCCGTGTCTTTGCACCGAATTAAACCAAACTTACACACATTGTTAAGTAAGTATTGAAAATGGGTTTCGTAAAGTTTGGTTGTAATTCGGAACACTGGCAACGCGTACAGCGTTCCTTTGAACCAGCCATAATGTCGCTTACTTTTTTAACGCTTGGGGCGGAACTGAACTGTCAAATTGACAGTGTGAGTTACAATGTGTCAATATTTCTTTCTGATTTGGATGCCATAAAGAGAAGACGTAAGGGCAAAGTGTTAAAATTTTTTGTGAATTTTTTTGGAGTGGATTTTGGAACAGTGAATAACTTCTTACGAAATTTGAGAATTTAATGTGAAATCCGAATGAAATTATGTGTTCGTGGAAAAAAAGTTTTTTTCGTTTTTGTTTTTGAAAAATATAAATGGATAATGGTTAAAAAAGCTCCAATGCTTAATAAAACATATAAATTGAGACGAAAAATTCATGGATGATCAGGAAAAAAGACGATTGTTTCTTAGTTATTCATATGCGTTGATTTGAAATTTAAAAACAATCTTCTTTTTTCCTGATTTTCAATTTATATTTTATAATTACTCAAAAACAAATATAAAAACAAAAAATATTGTTTATGCCAAAGCGCTTGAATAAAGAATAAAGAAATAAATAATATGAAAACCATATATTTTCTGTTCTAAACCATATCTATTCTATTTTAGTGTGCCCAGCGAAGGGGGCCGGGTTTGCTAGTTTGCATATATAGTAAAATAACAATAATAACAAACATTTGCAGCTCCAATGCAATTTACTTCATTACCTTCAAACCTCCCCGCCAACTGCCACTCGTTATCTTCATAATACAAAAAAAGTGTTATCGAGATTCTAGTGAAATCGTGAAATAAATACAAAAGTTGGTGCGCAAACGACCAGCGTTGCCAACCCACACACGCGCACACTCAAATTAGCGAAAGTGCCACATCGAGTGTTGGCAAGCACCAATTAATGTGGAGTCCAAATGAATGCATGACTACGTGAACAACAAATGTTAAAAATGATACTGAACTACTGCAGGCACACACTACAATACATTTTTATATAAGTATGAATAGCACCCTATTCTACTAAAGAGAGGTTGGAGTAAAAGTTTCTTCAAACAAATACGAACTAAACAAAAATCAATTTTTTTTGCTACACTCTGGCTTTAATTGAAGAAGCAAATATGGACATTAGCGGCAATTGGCGCTAAGTGCGTTGTCCACTGCCAACATGAAATAAAAAAAAAACTAAATTTCTAAGAGCCACTGCGATAATTTTCACCCAACAAGAAATTCGATTACCCTTCCTGCTACTGCCGGAATCCACATTTCACGCACAATTTTTGTATGCATGCAATGAGTTTCATGAAACACAGTGGGCTTTATCGCTATTCATCATCAAAGTATATTTTGTTTATTGGTAAAGTTATTACGCCGAAAATGTGTTTGAATACTGAAAACGATTTTTCGAAGAAATTCAGGGTTATCTTAAATCTTTTGCAAAGCACAATCGGGAATCGATTTGGCACTTCAAATAATCACAGCTCTTCACTTCTTCCCTTAGTAGGATTTTGTATGATTGATGTAGGCTAACATTTTTAAGCAAAATTCGACTCAATGTGGACGTAGAGATAATTTAAATTGCAGTGAACTGCACGGAATCTACTGATTTGCTTCAATTTGAATTTGATCGAGAATATTTTCGATGCTTCGAACAGTGCGCACTGATACTGGAATATTCAAAAGCTGATATGTTGACTTAAACTTATCCACTATAGCAAGCACAGTTTCGTCCAGTGAGCCAATTAGTTACAACAGAAAATTGGATTAAGTGCTCTTAAAGTTACGGCCGGCAAGTCAGAGTTTCGTCAGAATTTTTTAATGATTTCCAAACGTTGCGCATTCGCACACTTTCTCATGGTAAAAATTTAAGATTTTAATATCGTTCGGACTTTGCCAAATCATATGCAGGAGTGAAAGGATGAATTTCCATTTAATTGCATGTTATGTCGCTACTAAAATAGCCGTTACATACCTATACTTAACACCATAGTGCGCTTATCATGTTTTCTGTTTGAGTTTAAGTCTAACACCGTAGGATTGCTCAAGGTTGCCAGATATTGTTTCCTTTTTTTTAATTTTTATATAAATGTGAAAATTTGTATGTATGTATATACAACTTGTGTAGAAGGGTTAAATAAATTCATTTTGTAATTATTTTTTGGGAGGGTTGCCACATTTTTTTTATTTTTTTTTATATACATTTGAAAGTTTGTTTGTTAAATGTTAATGAAATTCATTCTGTAATTATTTTTAGGAAGAGTTGCTCCATTTTTTGTTAAATGTGAATGGTAAATGTGAGAGTTTGTTAAGAGTTGAAAGATTCATTCTGTGAACATTTTTGGGGAGGTTAGCCCTATTTTTTTTTTTATTACTTTATCTAAAGTGGTAAACTTTTCTTTGTTGAGGGTTGCCAAATTTTTTTTTGTTTATATAAATGTTAAAACCTCTTTGTTAAGTTGCATTAAGATGTTAAAGCAATTAATTCGGTAAATATTTTTGAGGGGGGTTGCCACATTTTTTTGATTTGGTTTATATAAATGTGAAAGTTTATTTGTTAAGTGGTGTTGACGTGTTAAAAAAATTCAAGCTGTAATTACTTTCGGGGAGGGTGCTACATATTTGTTTTTTATATAAATATAAGTTTGTTAAGAATTAAAAAATGCATTCTGTAAATATTTTGAACGAGGATTGCCATTTTATTTTATCTTTAATTGTGAAAACTAGTTTGTTAAGTTGTATTGAAATTTAAAAAAGAGAAGTCGGTAAATACTTCTGTTATTTAATCTCTAAATGTGAAAATTTTTTTTTTGTTTACATAAACGTAAAAGTTTATTAAGTTCTATTTAAGTATTGAAAAAAATGCATTTTGTAAGTAATTAGTAAAGGGTTGCCATATTTTTTTTAAATATTTCGTCTACAAATGAGAAAATTTGTTTGTTCAGCTCTAATGAAATGTACAAAAAACAAAATTTGGCAAACATTTTTGAAGAGAGTTGCCACCATTTTTTTTTTATATAAATATCAAAGTTTTTTAAGTTGTATTGAAGTGTTGAAAAAATACATTTTTTTTATTTCTTTATATAAATTTGAAAGATTGTTTTTTGAGAGTTAAAAAATTCATGCTGTGAAAATTTTTGGGGAGGGCAGCCATATTTTTTTTTTATTAGTTTATCTATAGTTGTGAACTTTTCTGTATTATTATAAGTTGTATTCAAATTTAAGAAAATTAATTCGGTAAATAATTTTAAGGGGGTTGCCACATTTTTTTTATATAAATATGAAAGTTTATTAGTGAAATTGGATAGAAATGTTAAAATTCATTCTGTGTGTGAAAGATTGTTTGTTGGGGGGTGGCAACGAGACTCTTAAAGTGTTTCAAAAATTCATTCCGTAAATATTTTTGAGGAGGGTTGCCATATTTTTTTTATTACTTCGTCTGCAAATGAGAAAATTTGTTTGTTAAGTTCTAGTGAAATGATGAAAAAAAATAAATTCTCTAAATTATTTTGATGAGAGAGTTGGCATCTTTTTTTTATTATTTTATTTATAAATCTGAAAGATTGTTTGTAAGGGGGTGTCGACGTGTTAAAAGAATTAAATTCGTAAATATTTTTGAAGAGAGGGTTGCCATATTTTTTAATGTTTTATCTATAAATATAAAAGTTTGTTCGTTAAGTGTAGTTAAAACATGTATTCTGTAATTATTTTTGGGAAGGGTTGCCATATTTTTTTTTATTATTTTATATATGAATTTAAAAAATTTGCGCATTAAGTGAAACATTAGGAAAATTAATTTTGTAAATATTTTTGAGAAGGGTCGCCATATTTTTTATTTATTTTATGCATAAATGTTAAAGTTCCTTTTTTATCCCGTATGTCCTTTTGATCCATTTGCAATCAATTTTCGGTAAATTTTTGTGAACACATCAGATAAATAGTAAAAATACCCGATTTTTCTACTCCATTTCGAAGTATATTTCAGACTGATTTTTTCGTTCTTTGTAGAATCATAATCATTATTCGATTTGCATTCAACATTAAAGTGTGCTTAACATATCTTCTAAATAAAATTCCGAAAGGCGCTTGCATATAATTATTTCCTAAAAAATAAAATTTTGTTGTAATCTCAGTGCACATATTGACACAAACAGCTATACAAATGTACATTTATACATACAAAGCAATTAAACCGCAGCCAACAATTGAAGCTTTAATTAATGAATGAAACAGAACCTCTAATGAAATTGTAGCTAAAAAAACAGCGAAAGAGCAGCGCCAAAATTAAAACAAACAAAAAACAAACCACACATAAAAAACGAAATAAAAAACTTGTTCTTAATAAACGTCGGTTTTTTGCGCAAATTTCAATCTCACCACCTCCATTGATAAAGTGGAATAAGTGAGTGACTAGCTAAGTGATTGAGTGACTGACTCAAAATGAATGTGCGAAATGAGGCGCGACGTTGCTCATACGTCACGGAGTACGCGCTACACAAAGATTTATTAACAGCCGACATCTACACAACGCCGCAGAGTACTGTTGCGCCAATTTGCTGCTATTGTCGCAGACAAAGTCTTGACTCAACCACAGATGCACGGACAGGGGCCACAACAGAAGCACATCCAACGACAGTGGCTAGTTGTGGCAATAAAGTGGCATCACATGACGCGAAAAATGTCGATTTGTCAATGAAAGCGCAGCTAGGCAGAAGCAAGCAGTGCCATAAGACCGCACCAGCTACAACAATAAAATCGACAGCACTAGCAACACAAAGCCATACACAACTTGCCTGCAGTCTTAATAATATGTCGCTGCAATTGAGCGATGGCGGAAGTAGTGATGATAATGAGAGTGGAAATGATGAAGTGCACTCCACGCACCACCAACAGCAACAGCAACATCCACGTCACCTACACCAGCATCATTATCAAGAACAGCGTCAGCAACATCACCACAACAACCGCAACCACAATTCAGAATCAGAATCAGACAGTGATGATGAAAATGACGTTGGCCTCGGCATCGTTGCAGCCACGTTGACCACTACGCCCGCACAGTACGGGTATTCATTAGGCGTTGAAGGGATGCATACTTCGCAGTCATCAGGAGATATAACGCAGTCCTCAAGTTTCGACGATGATTGTTTTGTGCTTCAAGCGCCGCCAGCAGCACAAAATGAGTGAGTTCGTGAGTTCATTCGAAAGGGGGTGTTTTATGATGAGCGGTTGGGCTCTAGGTCAGGGGTATGAGAGTTGAAGCGAAACAGAATGGCTGAAAATTGATAGGCTGGCATTGTGTTGCCTTCAGTGTTGAAAGCGTACACTTCCATTTACATTCCATAGTACGAGTATTGTGCGAGTATTGCATTACCTGCAGCCACTGCCAGCCTGAACATTGCTGTCTATTATTGTTTTCGGTGCCAGGCCTTCTAAACCAGTTCGTTTGAATAAGTTTTAATTATTTTGTTTTCGTCTGGTTGCGCTGACTGCTATTTTTGTAGACGTTTATGTATTAATTTTCGTGTCCTGCAAAAAGACTCACACAAAAGGTTATCGCACTGAGTTCAATTCTTTTCTCAGATAGCCAATAGCGTAGCACCATTGGATGCGTTGAATCAGCCATGAATCTCAGATAATCGAGAAAATTTTGTAAGAGAAACAAAAGAAAAAATATGTATATGTTCATATATGGAATAGAAAGACAAATTGCCCACCGTTTGATTGTCCATATAATCAGGAGTAATGACAAAAATATTCAAACAATGAACTTCTACTTGCTCTGACCGTTATTAGTACGTTTCTCTACGATTTCTTTTCTTTAAATAAAATGTAGCTTTTTCATTTCTAATTTAATCTGTATTAGATATTCTATGACAAGAAAAATTGTCTAGCTTTTTTATATGTAACGGGTAATCTCTGAAACTATTTGATCGATTCTAACAGTTCTTTCTCCTATAGACCCAAAGATCTTCCTGACTGTCAAGGACTATATACTATATGCATGTACAGTTGCGAACGCGAAAATAGCAGCACCAAAAAAATACTAGATTTCTTAAAATAAAAAGGATTATTATATGATGTGATTAGAAAGTTTTTATTATTATTTTGAAATATTACTCTATTCTTTATCCGAACACATGTTTGAATAAATTTTATAACGAAAAACAAAACTTTTTAACAAGAGATAGAAATTCAGGGTTAACATTAAAATAGCAGTGGTCATATACATTCTGTCAAAAAAATACCCAGACTTGTTCAATAAAACGTAAAATAATTGTTTAATCATCAAAACTTATTTTGTCGCCTTCAAAATAGTCTCCATTCGAAGCAACACACCTTTTAAATGCGTTTGAAGAGATCTTCTTCCACTCCTTCACTGAATTCTCCTTAATGGCCTCCATCGACTCAAAGCGGCGTCCGCGGAGTGGCAATTTAAGTTCTGGTAAAAGGAAAAGGTCACAGGGGGCTAAGTCCGCTGAAATTGGTGGTTGTTCGATGATATTTGTCGAGTTCTTGGTCAAAAAAGTGTTCACAATATGAGCCTTGTGAGACAGTGCGTTGTCATGGTGCAGGATCCATGAGTTTTCTTTCAACAAATTAGACCTTTTTCTACGCACATTCTCTCTCAAACGACGCATAACTTCCAAATAATATTCTTTATTTACCGTAGAACCATTTGGAATGAATTCCGAGTGCACAACACTCGAAGAAAACGAGTAGCCTGACTTTCACTTTTGACCGACTTTGACGTGGTTTTTTGGGTTTCGGCTCATGTTGATAGCGCCATTCAGCCGCCTGTTGACTAGTTTGCATATCAAACTTATATTCCCACGTCTCATCACCTGTTATAATGCGCTGAATAACCATTGGGTCCGAATTCACTTGCTCAAGCATGTCTTCAGCCACTTTCTTCGGATGAATTTTTTGAAAGAAATTCAACTCTCTTAGAACAAGTCCAGCAGCCACTCATCTCATGCCCAATTGATGGTGTAAAATGTAGCGAATTGAATCGCGAGACACGCTATGGTCACAAGCTACCTCCCTCAAACTTAAATGATGGTTTTCCAGCAACATTTCTTTGACTTTTTTGACGTTTTCATCCGTTGAACACGTTGATGGGCGACCAAATCGGGGAAAATCTGCCACGTCTTCTTGTCTCTCTGCAAAAGCCTTATAGCACGCATAGACCCGTGTTTTTGATAAAGCACACTCGTCGTAGGCTTTCTGCAACATTTTCAACGATTCGGTACATGAAATCTCGTTCAAAAAACAAAAAAATTTAAGACAAATTCTTTGTTCGATATTTTTATCCACAGTGAAAATCGCAGAGCACTCCTGCGGTTGACTGATATAACTAAATACCAAAAACAAGCCAATTGAGAGATCACGCTCAAGTTCTCCGACACTACAGAGGACAGTTGCACCAACATTCCAGCAAAAAATATTTAGACATATCTGTAACGCGCGCTTTTTAAAGGAACAATTCTCAATATTTTTTTGACAGAATCTTAGTAACTCATTCTGGCCGAGTGTTTAAAAAAATGTAAGAAAAACTACATTGACAAGGTTTGCAGGTACAAAGTTGTAGCTAATATTTAGTTGAATTTCCCAAATTGTATTATCAATTACGGCATCACAACGGCGGCGCATTGAGTCCACCACTTGCTCACATCACTGCTTCGCAATCTTCAGCCACACAACTTTAACAATTTTCCAAAGTTGTTGATTATTACTAGGTTTGTCATTGCGTACAGCTCTGTTTAAGTCCCACCACAGATTTTCTCTTGAATTGAGGTCAGAGAACTGATCTCTCTCTCTCTCTCCCCATGACCCCAATTTTATTTGCGCAAAACCAATCCTTGGCTTGCCGACTCGTATGTTTAGGATCATAATCCTGCTGGTAGACCCATTTCCATCTGGGGAGACACCCTTCCCGAAACTATTTTTTGCTTTACTTCGGGAAAGCCCATAGCGGCTTCCACAAATAGGACCAATTCTATTCACCCAGGGTCCACCATATTTGTAGCCAGTTTCATGCTCTAAGCTCGTCTTCTCATGTCTCTATCATCAATTTCGATCAGCCTCCACTGCACTGCTCCTAATGGTGATGCTGCGTCTGGTGCTGCTACTATTGATTGCTGCCATGCCTTGCGCTCCCAATCGATATGGCGGAGACGCATTACAATTTGTGAATACTCGAACTGACTCCCACTTCCCGCTGGTTGAACACATTTCTCTCGTGAGGGTGGCTGCTTCAAAATTCTTTCTGCTGGAACTCTTTCTTGTTCAAAGCGATCACAGTACAAAATTACATGTTCCGCACTCACCACCGTGTTGGGGTAGTCTGCACAGAAAGGGGTGTCTCCCAGCTTAGACCGATACACGCATTCTTATAAACAGCCGCGTCCGCTCAGCAACGTCTACGTCTCCGTGTTTTCTTGTAAGACACTCATCGATGCACGAAATGAGTTTGTATGTCCATCGCCCGTTTCGGGGCAGCTCCCAATGCTGCTGCCATCGTTTAATTGTCAGCGCCCGTTCTAAGGCTTTTTGATCCGATGTAGGCCGAGCCCCCGAGCTGAGACAGGTGGACGTCTAACATATTATCGTGTACCCGTGTCGCTTCAAAAGACTATTTTAGACTCGTCAGTTTCATTTCAGAACCATTTAAATTCACCTCTTTTTTAATTTATATGGCTGACTTCATAGGATTCTCTGTGGTTCAATGTTTCGCCCGACCCACTATACTCAGAACATAAGAAATATATTTTTTTTACAATTTTTTTTTTGTTAAATTCCCAAAGTCTGCGACTGTAATGACGAGATCCCGAAAATCTCGGGATCGTAAAAATCAAACAAATTTACATTCCTATTTACGCCCTGGCCTACACCATTTATGATCCAAATACTCAAAAAAGTGGATGTACATGCTCCTATTTATCAGACCTATTGAAGCTGGTATGCTTTGCTGTACTCGAGGTCATTGCGGCACCCTCCCTGACTAACCCATTGGCAGCCTTCAATGATACTTCGATGGCCAGAAATCCAATTCATTCTTATATTCTGTGGATATCTCGTTGAGGCGGTTTTCCACAGCTTTGATTTTAAGGCATTCAAGTTGCTAAATTGAAGTTGCTTTTGCTGTTTTGTAGGAGCAATCAGGAGTAAGATGAGATGATTTTGCCGTAGCATTTACTCCTTCATAAGCAGACACATTTTTCACTACCTTAGGTGTCTGCTTAAGAGGGTACACTGTAAATGCTACGGCAAAATCATCTCATGGAAGGTGTCGGCTTATCTGAAGCGTGTCAAAAAGTGAATAATATTTCATGAGAGGGTTAAAGTGTTATGGGAGGGTTGTCCACTCAAGGGAAAAAAATTGAAAAAATGTTTTTTTTTGCCGGGACAGACTAGCAAGTACAGCACTCAGACACAATTAAGTTCATTGTACTGCACTCGAATCCCCTTTTTAATTTTCTTAAGATCTACTTGACCTCCGCAGAAATCTAAGTAGATCTTGTGGTGCTAAGGAGCCAAAGTGGTCGCTTCTCAACACATCAGTGCCAAAGACCTCAATCCTGATTCGAGGGAAGGCTGGGCAGACGCACAGAAAGTGGGCCGCCGTCTCATTCTCCTCTCCACATGCTGGGCAGAGTGTACTGTCTGAGATGCCTACCTTTTCCATGTGCTTCGCCCACAGAAAGTGGCCCGTCATCAGTCACACTAGCCTTCTACAGTCCCCTCTGCGACAGTCGATCGGACATGACAGATACCATCAGTTTTGTCCAACAAAAAAATGTTTAATGTTTTGTGGTATGTACCGAAAAAAGTGTCCGATTACGGGGGAGGAGTCCGCTTAAGAGAAGTGTCCATTAGGAGAGAGTATTATTGAAAATGCTACTACAGCAAAAAAAGAAATACTTTGGGGAAATAGAAATCCATTGTTTTCTCGGTAGATGGCTGTAGTGATCGATAGTTCGTAAAGTATCGGTAGAATAATTTAAAGTTTATGCTCGTTGTCAAGGTGGCATTTCGCACTAAGAAAGCTTTTGCTATTCTAGTCCAGTCAAAAGAGGATTTAACTTCATAATTTTAGGAGGATGCGACTTTATGGTTTTATTATGTAAAGCCCATCACTGTGAACTTAAATTTGAGTTTTCGGGGTCGGGGGTTGTGTCCCGCGGCCGCCATCTTGGAAATAAGGGTGCAACTAGTTTTTGCGATTATCTCGTGAATTTCGAAAGTTACGAAAATTTTGTAAAATACTTTTTTGTAGATAATAATATTATCTACAACTTTCATTCAAAACTTTTTTTTGTAAAATTAATAATAAAAAAGTTATAAACAAAATTACGCGAAAAATTAAGGGATCAATTGTTTTAAAGCGTAATAACTTCTTTTTTATAGATTTTATGGAAAATATACTTTAGAGCTTTTTTATAGAGCATTCTTTTGTGAACATTTTTGTCTATAAGTTTTTTCCGCTATCTTTATTTAGTCGTATGATTTTGAGCTGCTAAGCGGAGCAACCAACACATTAGCGAAGCGCGTACATGATTACACAGGCCGACAAAATTTAACCAACATTCAGATCCAGAAACCAGACTATATATTTCCGAAGGTTTATGATGCGCTGAATCCAAATCTGGCCTCAGAATTGCTCTATCTGCTCTGGTTTTCGAGATATCCTAACCTAAAAGTGCAAAAAACTCCATTTTTGCCCATATTTGAGGTTATGTACCCTTGCAGATGTTTTCTTTTACCAAAATTAAAGGATGGCATCTTTAAATACAAGCCTTCTTTTTTCAAATGGCGTTTTGTTTGCTCAAATATCATTTTTTTTTCGCAGAGATATCGCATTTTGAAATTTTCATGTTTCGAAATTTTCCTACACCTGAAAATCGATTAAGATAACATAGACATGATATAGTCGATTACTAAATTCGGCACATTTCACAGTTTTTCTTTGATAAAGGGGAAAATGCAAGCCGTGAAATAAAGGCTGTGAAAATTGTGAATGGCATGTATGGGCCGATAATGTAACAACCAATTACGTGCAATTTAGGATTGTCCATTCCGTTCAGGCATTTTTGATGTTAAAGAAAATGTCTATAAAATCAAAGAAAAAATCGCAGTTGACCGACATTTTAGTAGTCGTAGCATCGCCCAGAAGCTAAAGATCGACCGTAAATCAGAAAAAGCAGAAATTTTACCTTAAAATAATGGATTTCTTTTACCCCTAAACCGTTTCGGCAGCCGCCGCACACTGGGGATTTTTGTACAGAGATGCGGAAAAAAGTATACATCCCAAAAAATATTTACATTTTTACTACTAACGAAGTTGTATATATTTGTGTATGAAAAGAACATGTTTAAAAACTATTTAAAAAAAAAATTTAAAAAACAATGTTTTTTAAAATTCATAAATTTTTTTTTTTTTTTTGTTTTTGTTTTTTAATATAAGCCAGCAAATATTTACGCACAGGATACACGTAAGTTAATAATTCTGAATTACCCTCAAAATGTCAAAACAAAATTAAAAGTGTTTCGTTATCATTATGCACACACTAGAAAGCGTTTAGTTATTATCATTGCCAAAAAATAATCAGTGGCGCCTGGTGGCACCTGCAATTGATTAAAACTGAAAGAGACGTTATTAAGCAACACGTTGATACTAGTTTCTGACCGTAGGTAAATGTAGCTCAACTTGCAGATCCAAGAATATGAAGGAATATGATTTTTTTTTTTTTCGTAAAATTAATTATAAATAGAAAATCAAATGCTTTACAGCCTTTGTTCTTCCGGCTAAAATATATAAAAATATCGTACCCTAAATGAAAACCGCCACCTTGGGCTTTGAAGTTTTTTCTTAGCCAGTTCAATACTATAAAAAAATTATACTTTTGACATATCTATAAAAAAAAACTGTAAGTCGGAGTTTAGTAATATTTTTTTGATTTTATTGTTGGTTCTATTCTGGAATTTAGAAATACCATTAAACATTGCGTAGGAGGTATGTTGCAAATTTGACTTTTTTCCGCAAAATCCCCAGTGTGCGCCGTCTTGTTGAAAATAAACGGTGTTCAGATCAATACCATCCAATTCCGGCCATAAAAAATCACTAATCATCTCTCGATAGCGCAATCCATTCCAAAATAACACCTTTTGTTGGAAACCCCTTTATGAAATATTTTCGAGCACACCATAAGAGGCTTACCTAGTTCAAGACTCGCAAATTCTACTTGTAAATAAACAAAATTACAATAATTTATGTTAAAATTATGAAAGGTATTGGAAATTGCAAAGCCTTGGTCCAAGGCCAGAAACAACTGCTGCACCTTGATAATGAATTGCCAACAAAATATTGCCATATTTTATGCTTATTTGCGAATATTTTCGAATACGCTGTGAAATCATTTCATAAACAAACAAAGTGCATTTGTGAGCGATGCGGTCGGTTGGAAGCCATTAAAGGTGAAATGCATTAAACCAAATGAGTTTTTAATTAAACTAAAATGTGTGCACTATTTCGACATTCCCGAACAGAAACATAAATATGTGCATAAATTATGCATACACACACACACACACAAATACATGTAGTGCAATAAATTTTTAAATTACGCAGGTGAGCGCCATTAAGGCCACTGTAGAGCAGCGCGTGGCATTTAAATGCTTTTAAGCTCATGTACGTCTGAGAATTTGGCCAAGAACAACAATTTGGTTTTGTTTTTCTTGTGTAGTTGTATTTATTTGCATGCTGCCTAGTGTTTTTCGAAGTAACGTCACGTCGGCGAAAAAACAGCAAAAACAAAAACGCAAATTGGCTACTGTTCGCTGTTGGAGGCGATTAGCGTGGCGCTCGGCTGAATTGCTGGCAATTGTTGCTGATGACAGCAGTGGATTGTCGATTATTTTATTGTCAGCTTAACAAATGCAGACCTTTTCAATTATTGTTTGTTGCTTTTCCCTTTTCGTTTGCAGATTTCATAAAACGCTTTTCGCGTTTGCCAATTAAATACTTAAGTTTTTATAGGCGAAAAAAGCATCGCGAGCAATTTGAAATGGGAATAGAATTATGGCATTGCTCTTGCATTTTGTTTGTGTCGCCTTTTCATCAGCTCAGCCCGGCTGTAGCGCGGGACATCATAATCGTGGTCACGCGGGTATTTTTAATTTTGATTGAGATTATTTCTGAATTTTGCCAAACTATTTTTAAACTTAGCGTGCGTGAAAAATAAAAATATTTTTTTACATTTGTATCGTAGGTAGGTGTGTATGGGCGTGTGTGCAAGCAGCGTGTGTGACAGCTGGCGAAAATGTGTTATTGCGCTTTTCACGGACGGTACAGCCAATTTATATTTATTTATTTCATTTTAGGTTTTGATAGATTTATGTGGCGCATGTGTGTGTTTTTATATTTATATGCAAATGTGTATGTATGTATGCGTGTGCATATGTACATTTTACAAATTTGCTTAATCATTTTTACAGACTATTTACATCAATTAAATGAAATTTGGCTTCATTTACACAATTTTTTATTTCCTCAATAAATTTCAATTTTAATTTTGGCAGCGCAAAAGCCAAACAAATTGCGTTGTTGACAATTTTGAATTTACCTTTGGTTAAGCGTTATATTTTTTTTTAATTTTATAGAAAATTTACTTATTTTGGTTGGCTTGTATTGAAAAATGTTTCAAAATTAAAGAAGACTAATGCAGATAAATAAAAAAATATCAAAAACATTAAACAATTTTAATAAGTGTTGTTCAGCACCCTTCATTCCACTTGATTTCACGAATTTTCATTCTAAAAAGAGTATACATATACAGGGTGGTCCATATAGTTGTTTTTTCTAACTCAATTTAAATTAAGGAAAATCATTTTCTCACTCAATCAGAAAGAGTATACATATACATACAGGGTGGTCCAATCAATCAAAAAGAGTATATAGGGTGGTCTATATAGTTGTTTGTTTTTTAAATTCAAAAAAAAAGTAAGGAAAATAATTTCCTCGCCCAATCAGAAAAAGTATACATATACATACAGGTCCATATAGTTCTTTGTTTTTTTTTTCAAAATTCAAAAACTTAAGAAAAGTCAATTTCTCACTCAATCAAAAAGAGTATACATACATTTATAGGGTGGTTCATAAAGTTCTTTGTTTTTTCTTTTCAAAATTCCAAAAATTAAGGAAAATCAATTTCTCACTCAATCAAAAAGAGTATACATACATTTATAGGGTGGTTCATATAGTTCTTTGTTTTTTCTTTTCAAAATTCCAAAAATTAAGGAAAATCAATTTCTCACTCAATCAAAAAGAGTATACATACATATATAGGGTGGTGCATATAGTTGTTTATTTCTAAAAACTCAAAAAATTAAGGAAAATCAAATTTCATTCAACTTGATTTCACGAATTTTCATTTTAATAAATACACATCTACATACATACAGGGTGGTTCATATAATTGGTTGTCTTTCAAAATTCAAAAAATTAAGTTAAATCAATTTCTCACTCAATCAAAAAGGCTATACATACATATACAGGGTGGTCCATATAGTTGTTTATCTCTAAAAATTAAAAAAATTAAGGGAAATCAATTTTTCTTCATTCAACTCATCACGAATTTTCGTTTTAAAAATAGTGCACATACACATAGAGGGTGGTCCATATAGTGGTTTTATTTTTACAAACTCAAAAAAATTAAGGAATTCATTTAAATTTTTCTTCATTAAACTTAATTTCACAATTTTTTGTTTAAAAAAAGTTCCCATACAGGGTGGTTCATGCAGTGGTTTGTTTTTTAAAAACTCAAAAAAATTAAAGAAAATCAATTTTTCTTCATTCAAGTCGATTTCACGAATTTAAGTTTTCGAAAGAGTCTACACATACAGGGTTTTCCATATAGTGGTTTATTTCTAAAAGTTAAAAAAGGAATAAAAAAATCATTTTTTTCGGTATATTATTGGTTTAATCGAAAGCGAAAACAGCACCATCATTTATGTATGAAATGGTAGCTTCCCTTGGCTACCTTCGCAGTAGCGCATCCTGTTAATCCAGTTCTCCAAAACCTGAGTGGCGGTTTCTGGTTATATCTCACGAATCGCTTGCTCCATATTCGTCTTTAAGGTCTGAATCTTTAATAGAATTGTTTGCATAGCATCGGTCCGTTACAGCACCCTACCAAAAAACGTCTAACGGTGTCAAATCGCAGCTCGGAGATGGCCAGCTGACCTTGCCGAAGCAACTGATTACACGATTACTGTACTGGGCGCGCAAAAGATCGATTAGTACATGGATTGTGTGGCATGTCGCGCCATTCTGATAAACCAAAAGATCGCCCAATTCCAAATCTTTAACTTTCTGCCACAAAAAATCATTTATTAGTTGTCTCTGTAGCACTCACCGTTAGACCGTTTTTTGCGGATGAGGAGGTTTAAAATGCCTAATGCATCGTCTAAGCTGCCGTCGCAGCAACGGTATATCCGGAGACTAAAAAACACCCGCTCGTTCGGAGACGTCACCCACTCTGGAACCCCTTTCGCATTACTTCAGAGTGGCGTTCCATCTTCCTCATTTCAAAGGTCTATGCTTGTGTGGCTGCGTCCAAGTGTCGCTTTCTCATTCCTCGAAACCGCTGATGATTTTTCACATTTTCTCCTTGCTTAGCATCTTGTTGATGACATTTTCAGTGGTTATATGACCGACTGCAATCTCCAACGTTCGACATTCTTGCTTCCAACGATTGCATTGGAAAAAAGTGCGTACAGCATTTTCTTCAGCTGCGTCACCGTGTATTCATGTGAGGTGTTCGCATTACCCTATATTGAACAGGTATTTCACGAAATACCAGTGCCCCGAAAGCATTTTTGTTGTATAAAAATTAGCATCACCGAAGTTCCTGCTGTTCCATGTGGCGACGTCTTTTATTAGCCTAACCGTCCATCTGCCGCATATTTAATTTCTCCAGCGGTCTTGCCACATCCTTATCGTTGCGTCCATTATTTCGCACACTGCAAGTTTGCTTTCTCCTTCTTCCTTCCTCTCCTCAAAAAATTTTCCTTTTAAAGGCTGTAAATCTATCGCTATTGAGCTGCTTATCACTTAAACAGATGGCCCTGAAACTGTGCGGTAGACAAATACAACTCTCAGAGCTGCCGTTCGTTGTAGCGATGCTAAAAGCTTGCATCGGCACTTTACCTTTAGCGCATTTACCCACAGTTCAAATCCGAATGAGAAAACGGCAGCTATCAATACTTCCCGTTTTCTTTGGGTTCGTCCCCCTATGTTCGCTATCAGTTTACTGAGTAGGAATGTCACCTTCGTGGCTTTCTCTGCTGCGTGTTTGAGCTCAAAACGTTAGTTTTGGGTCTAGTCTTATAACAAGGTACTTTGCATGCAAACTTCTAACGAGATGTGCTTTTTGGTTAGAAGTAGTAACCCCATTTTCTCAGCGAGGCCACATGTTTATGTCCGTGTCATGACTTGGTAAAGTTTTCTACGAGCTTCTTCTAGGTTTCGTGATGTGAGGACTGCGGCGCTATCGTCTGCATATCCGGTGAGTAAGGTACTATCGGGCATTTCTATATTGAATAGCTCATCATAACTCGGGCCATTTTCAAGTCGTTACTGAAAGTTAATCCTTGTGCCGCTCCAAATATGACGTCTATACAACAAGAACCCTCTGGAGTTTGATAAATGAGTTTGCGGGCTCGCAAGAAATTCTTCATTTCGCGCTGTAGGTCTGCCAGAATTTTGAACCTTAGCTTCTATGGTTACTACATTCGGTCCTGTTGCCTTTTTGTTTTTGAGTTTGCTCGCAGCAGACTGGAGTTCCTCACTAGTGAATAGTGTAGGCTCTTTTGTCATGTTCATTTGACACTTAATTCCTTCTCTGATTTCGTGATTTGGAAAGAGTTCTTTTACGATGTCATCCATCGGTGTTCCGGTGAAGGTATCTTGGCTCCCAGTTTCTGCACAATTATATATATGGTATGGTTTCGCAGGACACAAAGGGCCGCTTTTTCCCAAAAGTTTACGAATGCTCCAAGCTCCAAATTTGGTCCTATTTTGTCTTTGGCATACAATTCGTCGAATTTCAAGCAGGTGTTTATTATGAGGCTTATTCGTTGTGATTTCGTTGATAGATTTGAGTTTAAGATTGGCAGGTTGTCTGCCTACTTTCCAATTCTGGTGCCGAGATGTCGGCTGTAGCCGCCAGACGTGTTGCCAGCTTTGTTTGCAACATCATTTCCTCTGTCACAGATGGTTAGGTGGTACCGCCTATAATCGGTCGTCAGAGGCTCGTTAGTTTTGAAGCAGAGAGTACCGCGAGAAGGTGAGGCTGACATTTGGAAGGGATAGGCTATATATTCGCATCACCAGCCTCATTTGCCCATTTTTGTAGGCCCTTCTTCCTAATTACATTATTTAATATTTTACTCTTGAACATTAATGATATTTTAGATACCAATCGAGCCATCGAAACGGCAATCGCATCTGAAAATTGATAAACTTAAGCAACTCTTAAAATTCAATATCGGAACTCCACCTATTCCTTCTTAATAATCTTTTGCAACACAACCACAGCTGTCAACAAAGCACGAAAATTCACGCAACACTAACAACTGGCATGCCAAAGTAGCGCAGGAGTTAAGCTCTCACTTTGTCCTGGCGCACATTTTCCATTTAGAATTTTGTCAGCAACAACAGGTGCATTTGATGGCCACTTGGGCATTTTTTTTACATACCAAAAGGCTAATAAGTGTGCGTGCCTGTGTGAGTGTAAGTGCGTATGTCCGCCTATAAGGGCATCGACCGCTACTCTGATGCAATCACGAAAGTCAATAATACCGTTTAAAAATTTATTTCGTTCAATGTTTGCACAGAGGTTGGCGGATTTTAGATAAGAAATTGAATACAGATTCAGTAGCGGTTTTATTCTGAGTAAGAAAGCGTCAGCAAAACTGAAAATTATGGCGCTTGGTATGATGACAATGGGTGGGCTCTCCACTAAGCTGACAATGACAAATGTTGTGCTCTTCACAGCATGGAAATGGTTAAGGTGCATAATTCCCCTGTCATTAATCAAATCTCCTCTGATGTAAAGTACTGGGTTTTTTAAATTTAAATTTCAGTAAATTTTCTAAATTTACATTAAACACATATCTACATCAGTACATAAGTTGACGGCTGCCGTAGCCGAATGGGTTGGTGCGTGACTACCATTCGGGATTCACAGAGAAAACGTTGGTTCGAATCTCGGTGAACCACCAAAATTAAGAAAAACATTTTTATAATAGCGGTCGCCCCTCGGCAGGCAATGGCAAACCTCCGAGTGTATTTCTGCCATAAAAAAGCTCCTCATAAAAATATCTACCATTCGGAGTCGGCTTGAAACTGTAGATCTCTCCATTTGTGGAAGAACATCAAGACGCACGCCACAAATTCGATTCCTGTTTATTAGCATACATTTTTAGGTAAGGGTTTGAAATTTTCGAACGGTAAACTGATATTTTCCGAATGCCAACGAAAATTCCTTTGTTGAAATTCGTTCACATTTTGGCATAGTTGGACCTCTCCCGGGACTTTCGCGCCGAATGCTACCCTTTAAAGTCTTACTTGTTTGCTGAAACTCTGATCTTTGAGTTGGCGCATAGAAAATAGTCCAAAGGCGTTAAACCAGACGATTCGGATGAGCAAATCATCAAAGAATATTTTGAAATAATTCATCACCGAAAATTTCATTTGAGATAAATTGATGGAATCTTTGGGTGTTGTTGTTGTTGTTGTTGTTGTTATTGTATAGTCGTTTTGTATGTCGTTAAATGTCTCTCTATGTAATGTCCCGTCCAGTAGTTGTAGTTGTGCTTGGTCCTGGATCTCGTCGGTGTAGTCAAAGAGATGTCTCTTGACTCGCCTGGGAGGTGGCTCGGGATCTATTAAAAGTCGACAGTTACAGTTGTGTTTACCTTCCGCTGACCAATTCGAGGGTCGGGAGCTCAAAAAGATGGTGAGAGCCATCCGATAAATGCCGTTTAATGTCTCTCTATGTACTTTCCGATCCAGTAGTTGCAGTTGTGTTTGGTTCTCGATCTCGTTGGTGTAGTCGAAGATATGTCCCTTGACTCGCGGATCAGGATCTAGTAAAGGTCGGCAGGGATGATTCCTTCGGTATCACTTATGCAAAAACTTCTTGCTGAACATTTGACTGTTCTCCTTGATCGAGATCAGGGAAACCTCGTTGTGGAGGTGTTGGTAAAAGCACATATCGCGGGATATTGGCCATAAATAATAGACCAAAAAAGCGTCGTTGACATTTTTATATGCTATTGACTCCATACAATTAACAATATTTGCAATTAAAAAGGCAGGTCGAATGTGCACTGGGTTTTCTATGTCTTTGCAATGAGGCAATCGAGTAAAATTTTTCAATCAGGGGTTTTATGTCGTGCTTTACTTTTTTGCTAGCCAAGAAAAATTTAATATGCACGTGAAACTATAAATTTTATTTAGTGTTGCTTCATTCTCAATATTTCATTTCCTCATCAATTAAATTTGTTAAAAGACTTTAAAGGTTCAAAGGGGAAACGTGAATAGCAGAGGTATCCATTGCGTATACTTTATTTCAAAGGAGAAAAGTTCAACTTTTTTTTTCATTTTCATAAAACATCAAGAAGAACAAAATTGAAATAATACATACATACAATACCTTTTACATATACCGCTTGATCAAAAAATTAAAGACTTCCCGGAATATATTCAGAAAATTCAAAATATAAGTTTATTCTTCAAAAGCAATATTATCGCCTTCAAAGTACTCCCCATTAACTACAACGCATTAGGCCAGCGTTTAATCCAGCTCTCGTAACATTTCTGGAACTCTATTCTCGGTATAGCCATTAGAGCCGTCTTCAATTTTTCCATTAATTATTTTCGGCTTTTTAATCGCCACGCGTTCCCCGTAGTGGTTTTCTGGTTCAATCAAACCGAAAAACTTTCAGGCAGCCATATCAGGTGGCCATCCAATGACTTTTGGATGGTATTTCATGTGGTTCTTGGTAAAAAAAATCGCGGATAATGATGGCACTGTGCAAAATCCCAAAAATCCTTTCTCTTTTAGTGAATTATTTCAAGTAAATGCCCAAATAATGGTGTTTATTAACTGCCTGACCTTCTGGAAAAAAATTGTGGTGTAAAATACCGTTGTAATTCATAAAAATCGTGAGCCTCGATTTCTCTTTTGACTGAAAACGACGTGGTTTTTTGGTCTTGGTTCATTCGGAGCTCTCCATTCCTCTCCTGATGTGTATGGATTGCGTGCTGTACTCATAAACCTACGTTTCGTTTGATGAATCTTGGGTCGGATTAAACCTTGGAAATCATGTCTTTGCCGATATTAACGCGGTCCCTTTTTTGTATGAAATTCAGGTCCTTTGAGACCAAGTTTGCAGCAACATATCGCAAGGCCAAATTAATCACATTGTCCTGAACGTAACCCTAAGCAATGCACAAATCCTCTGCTAGCTCTGTTGTCTAATTTGTGATTATTGATCAAATTTTCTTCCACTTTATTGATGTTTGCATCAGTTTTCGTTGTCGATGGCCTGCCACTACTTTCGTCATCCTCGATGGACACACTTTCTCTTCTGAAGTGTTTATGCCACTCGTAAACGTCTACTTTCTTTAGAGTGTCATTAGCGAAACACCGAAGCAGTTTCCCAACATTTCTAAGGTTTTCGCACCACTGAGTCAATTTTTAATGCAAAATTTAGTGTACAAACTCGTTTTTGCAAATTCAAGTCTACTTTTTAAAACTTTAAAAACACGAACAGCGGTAGTCTTACTCAAGACAGCGTAACTTTTAGAAATGTCAAGCAATGGCGATAAAATTTTAGTAGAAATGTTAATCACATAAGTGACAGCCTATCAAAAACAAAAAACAGAACTTGCATCAGTTGACTTAGAGCGTCACTTGGTGGTTGTGCAGGGAACTTTTGAGCAAGTTAGTTTTTTTTTTTCAAAATAATTTGTGAGTAAATTTGAGAATAAATTTTTCTACTTTGTCCTGGCAAAGAGTAAATAATTTTTTTAATTCAATTTAATTTTTTTAATTTTTTTAATTTAGTTTTTTTTTAATTTTTTTAATTAAATATTTTTTTTAATTTTTTTACTTTATTTTTTTTAATTTTTTTTATTTAACTTTTTTTAATTAAATTTTTTTTAATTTTGTAATTAAATTTTTTTTTTTTTTAATTTTTTTAATTCAATTTTTTTTTTAATTTTTTTAATTTAATTTTTTAGTTTTTTTTAGTTTTTTTGAATAAATTTTTTTCATTTAATTTTTTTATTAATATCATAGAGTGCGAAAAATATTTAAAATCATTTTCCTTTTTACTTTAGTCCTGAAAAATTAAAATTTTACTCACTATATAAACAAAGATTTATTCATCTATTCGTTACACTAAGCCAAACATAATTCGCATAAAAAACGTAAAATGTACCGGATATCAGATCTCCCATATTTGGTAATCTTTATTTGCCCACGACTGTAGGCCTGTAGGAGGTCCCCAACCCTAATCCGATGCTTAATTTGTCTCTATGGTCCATTTAGAATGAAACCCCTGTTGTACATGACAGCGTGACAACAACAAATGATATATACGTATGTATGTATGTCTGCTCTGCCGGCGTTTGCCACTTTTTATAGGCGCAAATACGCACACACACACCCCCAAAGGCGCCTATCACGCCCACAAAACATTCGTTAATATCCGTCGGTTGCAGGCTGAGCCAAAACGATTTACTTAAACTCCGTTACACGTGTAGCTGTGCCATTTACAGTTACAGGCAGTTAGAGCCTGAATGTGGCTCGAGTGAGAATTTGAAATTATGCCAAAAATATGCTTTTGTCGCAGGCGAAGAGGTGAGGAGGGTACTTCTTGGACACTGGACAGAACATAGTTGCTTTTTGATGTTATAATTTTTGCTACATTTTTCTAGTTTTTCTTTTTTTATTTCCAATTTTTTTTTTGCTCATTATTTCGCTGAGCACTTGTTCCTTGCAAAACTTGCGTTATCTCGCCCGAAATTGCAGTCAAAATTTGTATAGCCACTTACTGTGTGCCTCACTTTGCAATTTGTAACTGGCATACACACACACACACCAACACACATTTATTCTACTTTGCTATTTATTTCCTTTGTTAGCAGCAGCATTTTTGATCCTCCTTCACTGTGAAAACATCTCATTTTACTTGGATATTTGCTCCGTTAAGCGCATTATTGTTGTTGCATTCATTTGTAACTTTTTATCATCTGGCATAAAGTGCTCTTCTTGAGAAATAAAAACGAAAAATAACATAAATTGCCATTAATTTGAATTTCCTTTACTTCTTTGCTCTCCCATTATTCCCATCCACAACTTTTAGCTACTCGTATAAAATTTTGATATGACAAAGTTGGAGAACGGAAGATATTTATATGCCATTAGCGGTTGCTTTTATGGGATTTAATGGCGGGAATTGAATTTTCCGAATAACCGCTAAAGCAATCAAATGTTATTATTTAATTAGGTTATAAATTTGTTATTGTAAAAATGAATTGTTGTTACGCTGTTGCCTGCAGGCCACAGCCAGCCCGCAGGGGCGGGCGACATTGTCATACATACATACATAAAAATTAAAAAAAACCATAATTTTGTGAATAGTACCGACATGTGAAGTCCTTTGGAACAGTTAATTTAGCAACGCGCGTTTATTAAAGGTGGCAGCACAAGACCAACAACAATTTTTGTACGTTTGATTGTCACGGCAAAGTAGGAAGCCAAGAATGGATTCGCCTTGTTTCATTCTATGCTGGCAGCCACAGGACACGGCGAAAGAAAGCAAATCAGCTGATTTTCCGATACCAGCTTTAATAGATTCGCCTTCTTAGTTGAAAAATTATGAAATGGAAAGCTTGAGCACTGAAGCAAAATATTTCAAAACTAAATTTTGCATAATTTCTATGCGAAAAGAAGAAGGTAACAGGTAACATTTCGAAAAAGCCTTGGTATGATGCCTACCAATAAGAAGAAAAACTCCGCAAAAAATTCTTCATTCGTTCTGGAATAAAACAGTCCTGCATGAAACAACTGATTTGCCGCTGCAGACACTTTAAGGCAATTCGGTATCTTAAAATTCTCTTGGAAGAAAACTCTGAGAAAACATCTGCATAACAAAATTCTATTTAAAAATGTAGTATAAATGACGAAATTCAGAATTGGCATAATTCGTGTGCCGTTTTTTTTTATTATATCTAAACTTTTCTAAAATCTATAAATAAAAACATATTTTTTTAATTTTTTTGAAAATTTCCATACATATACGGGGAATGCTGCTGAAGTGACAGTCCTTGGCCGGATATAAATCCGGGTCGTTTCGGTTACGTAGAACCGACTGTCTTGGGAACGACAGGCTCTCACCTCATTTGAAGTGGTGTTTATTGGGTGTTTCTTTAAAAGTTGTCAGCCTTCAAAAAAAGGTCTTTTAAAAAAGGTATGCCGCTGGCGGCGACAAGGATTCCGGGCCTCACAGGTGTCTTAAATGAAAAAAACAAAAAGGTTATTCTTCAATATGAATATCGTTATCGTGAGAACCACGCTCTTTAATAAAAAACAAAAAATTTGACAAAATGGCGGACGTTGGATGGAAAGATGGAAAACCATTTTCTGACCCCTTGTTTTTCTTTGAAGGTCCGAAAACAATACTAAATTTTTTTTTCAATGACAATGATAAGGACATGCTTTTTATGTCATTTAAATTTTATTTCATCAAAATGGGTTCAGTAGAACCGGCTATAACTGTGTCCATTGTCCATGTGAAGATCATTTTTTGAACGAATCTCGTATAGCCAAAAAACAGTTTTATTTTTTAGCAATGGATCAAGAAATAAAATACTAAAAATAAAACAAAAATGTTTTTTGGTTTCCGTCTTACACGCTTTTAAAGAAACACTCAAAAACACCTTTTCAAATGAGGCGAGGGCCTTAAGGTTCAAAAACTTATTTTTAAACTTAACTTAAGAGGATTCAGTAAATAAATTCTAAAAAATATTCAAGTTGTATCAATATTGGACTTAAATAAATAAATTACAGCTTGGAATTGACTAAAAAATATTGGAGTAAAACTTTCGAAAAAAACATTATGTTTGATAAAATTAAAAAAAAAAATATTTTTAATCAAATTTTTTTAATTCAATTTTGAAACTTAAAACGTAAAATTATTTTCAAAATCTATCAATATTGAACTTAAATAAATAAATTGCAACTTAAAATTGCTTAAAAAATACTTCACTAAATTTTTCGAAATTAAAAAAAATAATTTTAGTTCAATTTTTTTATCTTAATATTTAAAAAAATATTCAAAGTTGCACTTAAATAAATAAATTACCCCTTAAAATTGATGAAGAAATATTTGAGTAAAATTTTCGAAATTAAAATGAAAATATTTTTAATTAAATTTGTTTAGTAAAATTTTGAATATTAATATTTAAAAAAATATTTAGAGAGTATTATTATTAAAATGAAATAAATGACTTACAACTTAAAATCGGTTAAGAAATATGTGAGTAAAATTTTCGTAATTAAATAAAATATATATTTTTAATCAAATTTGTTTAATTAAATTTTGTATCTAAACATGTAAAATTATTTTCAAAATGTATAAATATTGAGCTCAAATTACAGCTTCAAAGCTAAGCTACAGCTAAGTAAAATTTTCGAAATAAAAAAAAGTATTTTTAATAAAATTTTCTTTAGTTACATCTTTAATCTTGATATTTAAAAAATATTTAAAGTGTATCATTATTGAATTTAAGTAAATAAATTACAGCTTGAAATTGATTAAAACATAATTCAGTAAAATTTTCGAAATTAAAAAAAAAATTGTAATTAACTTTTTTATCTTAATATATAAAAAAATATTCAAAGTCTACCATTATTGAACTTAAGTAAATAAATTATCGCTTAAAATTGATGAAGAAATAGTTGAGTAAAATTTTCGAAAATAAAAAAAAATACTTATAATCAAATTTTTTTAATTAAATTTTGTATCTAAAAATGTAAAATTATTTTCGAAATGTATCAATATTGAACTTAAATAAATACACTACAGCTTCAAATCGATTGAAAAACATTTAAGTAAAATTTTCGAAATAAAAAAAAATATTTTTAATAAAATTTTTTTAGTTAAATTTTTAATCTTAATATTTACAAAATATTTAAAGTGTATCATTATTCAACTAAATAAATAAATTGCAACTTAAAATTTATTAAAAACTAATTCAGTAAATTTTTCCAAATTAAAAAAAATTATTTTAATTCAATGTTTTTATCTTAATATTTAAAAAAAATATTCAAAGTTGAACTTAAATAAATAAATTACCCCTTAAAATTGATTTGAGTAAAATTTTCGAAATAAAAACAATTATTTTTAATAAAATTTTTTTAGTTAAATTTTTAATCTTAAAATTTAAAAAATATTTAAATTGTACTATTAGTGAACTTACATATAAATATGAAATATTTGAGTAAAATTTTCGAAATTGAAAAATAAATTTTATTTTTAGTGTAATTTTTTTTTTTTTGTATGATTTTTCCAGTTAAATCTTTTATCTTAATACACCAAAAATATTCAAAGTGTATTAAATAAATCAATTACATCTTCGAATTCATTAAGAAATAATTGAGTCCAAATTTCAGAATTTTTTACCTATATATTTCATCTCCTAATTTCAAGAGCTCGGCTCATAATATTTAAAGGAAAATTTCGAAAATATTCGCAAAAAAGTGCGATTTCATTCAAAATCTAAATTTTTGCTTTGAATGGTGTTTTAAGGAACTTATGCCGAATAGAGCGAAGAAATTTATTTTTTTATTATTTATTAACAAAAATGTATACAGTAATAAATTACAGGATAAATTATATAAGCGACGCGATCTACGAAGCTTTCAGTAAGCTACCACAACAACAACAACAACGAGACTTTCAGTCGTAGAGCAATGAAATATTCAGCCGTTTAAGCCTAAACAACTTTTTTTCTATTATTACTTTATTCCAAAAAGGACTCATCATTCATTCGTTATTTCCAAGGTCAAGTCAATTTTGAGCATAAAATCCTCCGTTTTCTCCTTTGTATCTTCATAAATCAGTCATAATTTCTCCATTTCACCTCTTTAAGACCATTACAAAAAATGTGTTTCTTAAAAAATCTAATTTGTATGTAAATTCCAAAAACACGCACGCACACACAAACTCCCATTTGAATTGCTGCAAATTTTTTGCTGTCCTTCGCAAGCACCGGCGCGCAGCTCATCAAATCGAATCCTTTTTCGTAAGCCTGTAAATAAAAATTCATGACACTATCAAATGTTCAGCATCAGCATTATTTTCAGGGAAATCTGTTTGCTGCCAAAAATTTAAAGCGCCGCAAATATACAACAGAATCAATATTTGGCTTACGGCCAGCAACAAATCAGTGGCCACTCTAACGAGGCGCTGGAGGAATCGAACGGTCATTGTGGTGGCGGCGGCGGCGGCGGCGACACCTAACCAAAACGGCAATCAAAACGTTTGCCGACCTTTTTGTGAACCTACGAACTAACTATTTTTCTGTTTTTTCATTTCATTTTTGTGCTTAGTTGCCTTTTCTACTCATACATTTTTTTCCTATTTGGTTGTTTGCTGGGTGTGTGCCGAAAATTATTTGGCACCATTTTAAGAGTAGTTTGTTGAACGATTTTGTTTCTTTTACGTTTTTTTAATAAGGCAAGCTTCAAATCTCTAATGCACAAGGAGGCCCATTTATTTCTGCTAGTTTGTTTGCTAGTATTTTTTTTTATTCCACTGGGTATATTAAACTGATTTCGATGTACACCTGAATTTGCGAAATTCTAATATTTAGTTTGTTAAAAATAATCAAAAGCAATAGAAGGCTCGTGAGTGAGTATGCATTTATAGAGGACCGCTGATCGGATATGAACTTTGCGCAGTGCCTCTCGGATGTTGCTTTAGTACTAATCCACTCTCTTGCAGGTTGGCGGATATCCCAAATATTCACCCAATATTCTGAGGAGTTTAATCATCTATTCGACCTTCGCACATTTCTACCGGTTCCAGGAGCGGCAATATCTTCATGGTTTTTGTTGTTGTGGCTGGAGTGCTGGAGTGACAGTCCTTGGCTGGATATAAATCCGTGTCGTTCCGGTAACGTAGAGCCAACAGTCATGCGAATGAACTTCTTGGTTCTCGTTTATAGCACCGAACAGAAACTGTTCTTTGCCAACTTCAGCAAAATAATGGTCCTGCGTTCTGACTTTTTTCATATTATTTCTCATAATATCCGTTGACCTATTTCTTGTTATTGAGCAGATCCATCCTTCGCCCAATCTATTTTCTCCCACGCTCGCCGACACTCTCTTCTTCGGCTGACTTGGTGCATCTATCAGACAAACATGGACCTATACAGAGCTCTGCTACTTTCCTTTGCTGGAAGCGTATCGTAGTTGTATCTGGCATACCGAAGACAGTGGGATCTGAAGTTTACTTCGCGAGGCTGGCGCATCAGCTTCGATTTTCACCATAACTGCAATCTGTCTGCTAGGATGGACTCCGCTATAAATATACTTAGGTAAACCACTCTATTTTAGTGTCAGTGGTTGTTGTTGCAATAGCATAAACATTCTTCATAAATATTTGTGGAGTGTCGCTAGAGTGAAAATCATTGGCTGGATGTACATAATTCCGAGTCGCTCCGATAACGTAGAACCGACTATCATAGAAACGGCTGGTATTTCCTGTTGACTGAGAAACTTGCCCTGCTTTTACCATGATTTGTAGAGTTAGAGTCTTTCGCTCTAAATCATCGCGCTACCTCTCCGGCATGTACTCTTCTGACGCTTTGAAGTGGTAAGCCACTTTCTGCTATTTATCCCGTGAGCTGCGGAGAAAGGAGTGCATTCACCCGAACATTTCTAAAGCCTCTTTCAACTGCGTAAGATCTGATGCTCTGTTTTCAACTGGGTTTTTTAAAGGGATGACCATCCGCGATACTGAAATTCGCTTAACGGCCTCATCCAATCCCCGTTTTACTTACAATACCACGGCTTCAACGAGTTGCTTCTCAAATATAGCAATCGAAAAGATTTCACTACAAAATTAATTTTATTGTATGTAATTCCTCCTCTTCTTCTTCCTCCTCTTCTTCTTCTTCTTCTTAGCGCGCGCGATAACCGCCTAAGCAATTTTGGCCGAGTCGTGCTAACCGACGCCCAGTTGGACACACCAAGTTCCCTGCACGTTATCTTTCCTCGTGCTCTGCTACCACCAGCTAGTATCGCATCAAATACCTTCAAAGCCACAGCCTTTGTATCCATTTGGACGACATGACCCAGCCAGCGAAGCCGCCGGATCTTTATCCGCTGCACTATGTCAAGTTTTTCGCCATTTGATTTATTGACATTTCTGTCTCAAGAGGAGAATTTTTTTTCGAAGTTTTTTATTTTACCACCTTCAAGCCAGTAAATTAAAGCTCGCCAAAAATCATTAAACTTTTGCTGAGAAAGTTTTTCGATTCCAAGGCAAATTAGATTTTTTTTTTTATTTTGGCCGAGAGTAAGGGTCGCATTTTACGTCATATATTTCCCCGGCCCCTCGCAAGCTAGTACGGTCTAATGTGCATATGTATGTACATATGTAAAAATGCATGTGGATCCGCCTGCTATTTTTAATAATCAACTAAATCGCTTACAGCTGCTGATGATAACCCCTTCACATTTGCATTTCTAAATTTAGAGCTTAAAAACAAATTCATGCATCTGTGTGTAAATATGTAAATGGACATGTAAGTGTTGGTTATTATTATTGTTCACTTATTAATATGTACATATGTATGTATGTCCAATCAACCGTTGGCGCACCCTTCTGTGAAGAGTATTAAATGCAAACAAAATTGAAACGACAGCTCGCCGCCAACCCACCTTCCTGCCTTCCTCTCTGTTGTAACGATGCATCCAAATAGTAGTTTATTTTTACTTTTCTAACAAGTGTTTATAAAAATACTTTTGAGAAAAAAATTTTTTTTTTAAATTTTTTTTTTTGCTTACCATAGACGAAACTGAAAATTGTTATTTACACTTTTCCAATATTCTCATATAAAATATAATATTTGCTCGTGTAAAACACTCTTCCCTCCATATCAGTAGCTAATTTTAAACTGCAGCTCATTTTAAATAGCCTGAACAGCCGATAGCCTTTGATGCTATCGCTGCATGCCAATTTCAGTTTATATAAATAAATAATCGTGTTGTAGCATTAAGTGCCATAAGGTAATAAAAATAAAAAAATAAAAAAAAAATTAATAGCCTGAAAATATGCGAAAAATAGATAAATCGGCACGTCAGACAAAGGTTCATCAGCCAAGAGCTACGAAGGGTAGCTGCTAAGTTCGCAAGCTGAGGCTGGTAAGAGGAACCTCTCACCTACTTTATAAATCTGGGGTGTTAATAAAAATATTTTGTTTTGAAAACTTATATAGCCCAAGCTTTCTGTGAAAGCGCAAACATTCAGCTATTGGAAAAACCTGAAAATTATCATGTACCAATCTTCAATATCCAAATAAGTTTTTTAAGAAGTTCAAGTTAACTAACGAAACCCGCTTTATTGATTTTGTTATCTTCCACAGGAATAAGTTTCGTACTTTAAATAAGTCTTTGTATAAAGAATATATGCACAAATTTGAGCTTAATATAAAAATTAATCCGAAGAATTTTTGGCGATATATTAAATCGATTAAAAAGGCTTCTTGTATTACTAAATCTGTATATTTTATAGGGACGTACCTGCCTGCTTTGTCAGTGATGCAGCGAATTTATTTGCCGATATCTTTTCATCTAATTTCGTGTCTGAAGAAGATATTCAGGAAGAACATTTGGCAGCCATTCGCCATAATTTCTTGCGGAAATTGTCTTCTTCAGTTGACTTCGGTTCACTTGTTCTGTCAGATGATGATGTCATTGAGAGTTTGCCAAAGATTAAAAACTCTTCTCATTCGAATGTAGACGGGCTTTCTGTAACTTTGTTTAAAAATTGTTGCTCTTTGGTGCAACCTCTTAAACTAATTTTTAACAAATCCTTGGCGGAAGGAATATTTATATCACTCCAATTTTCAAAAGCGGTAATAAAGCGGTATTGCCAATTTCCAAATTATTTGCGGTATCTAAACTTTTGGAATGTGTTGTCAAAAACAAGTTATTATATATTTTAGCGTTAAACATCTAATTAGCCCTATACAGCATGGTTTTGTTGTTGCAAGGTCTACGTTATCTAACTTATCCGTTTTTTTCTGAAGATTGCCACGCAGGCTTCCAGAATGGTTTCCAAACTGATGCGATGTACACAGATTTCTCTAAAGCCTTTGATAAAATTCATCCATTCAATTTTAGTAACTAAATTGGCTTGTCTCGGCTGAGTGGTTTCACCTACTGATAACATGGTTTTCTGGCCATTGTAACATTGAGGGTAACTGCAAACCCGATGAACTAGCAAGACTCGGCGCTAAATTGACTAATGAGGCCACAGACTTAGGCTTAGGCATACCCTTAGAAACATGTAAGCTACTTATCCTTGAGGGAATTGTTAGAGCAGCGTATGAAAGTTGACGTAATGAAACCACTTGCAGAATCGCTCGACAATTGTGGCCGACTGTCAATGATAAACGCATAGAATCTCTGCTAAGCCGAAATAAGCACAGTCTTAGCACACTGATTTCAGTTATAACGGGGCACTGACTAATAGGCAGGCATGCCCAGAGTATGGGTGTGCAAGCACATAACTTCTGCAAAAGTTGCCTAGATGGGGACGAGAAAGAGACGATCCCGCACCTTGTGTGCCACTGTGCTAGACTCATCATTTTAAGTAGAGCTCGGCCGCCGTAGCTGAATGGCCACCATTCGAAATTCAGAGAAAGCGTAGGTTCGAATCTCGGTGAAAGTCCAAAAGGAAGAAAAAGTTTTTTCTAATAGCGGTCACCCCTATGCTGGTAATGGCAATCCTCCGAGTGTATTTCTGCCAAGAAAAAGCTCCTCATAAAAATATCTTCCCTTCAGAATCAGCTTGAAACTGTAGGTCCCACCATTTGTGGAACAGCATTAAGCTGAATTAATATTGGTCACAACTTCTGAATTCTCTCCGCCGTGCGTTTCATTAGCCACCCTATATTAGTCAAGCTCATCTATACAGAGGGCTCCAAGCTGTACGATAAGGTTAGCTTTGGAGTATTTTCAAAGGAATTAGAATCGTATTCTGTCAAGCAGAGCTCGGTGGTAACGATTTTCTTTGGAATGAAATTATTCTCAATCAGAAATTACAGACCACAAATTCCAATTTCGACGTCCATAAATTCAGATCCTAGCTACATATATATGTATTGGGATGTACTTGTATTTATTGAGACCAATTGGTTAATTGGTTCTGAGCCTTACTGTGAACTTACAAAGGGCCACATTAACGAACTTCTAAGACAGAACTTTTGCCGGGCCGAGGAATTTCTGATAAGCTAGTTTCACTCAGCAGAGTAGACTTGACTTAAGACTTCTAACAGCTTACTTTACAGGCCGTTGTAGCCTGAGATACCACTTAAACAAAATTGGTCTCTCTGAGACCATCGTCTGCCGATTCTGTGAAATGGGCACTGAAAATTCAGAACACATCCTTTGTAAATGTCCTGCACTAGGCAGAAAACGACTACACCACCTTGGTGGTATTGAACTCCATATAAATTATAGAAAAATAAGTCCCAGAATGTGCTGGGATCTTTAAAAAGCCTTAAAATATAGGGTGCATCAGCATCCACAATAGATCCCTTTTGGTCGAAGTGCGCAGTAGCCTAGTAATAATAATTTTTTGAGGCCTTATATTCCTGGTGGCTGTGTTTCTCACTTCTTAGTTGTTCTTTTTTTCCTTTTTTTTCTTTTTTGTTTTTTTGAAGCGGCAGAGGGATCTTAGTCTTGTTACTTAGTGTTCATGTGTTGATCTCATGTGTATCACCGGCGGGATTTGTCCCTCGTCCCACAAGTTCGACAATTCATTCCTCTATTGAAGCCCGGAATACAGTGAAGGACTCCACATATTTTAGTCATCATATGCTGACCTTATTTAGCGTTCAAAAATCTCTTTGATGGTCGAGTGGCGACCCTATTAGAAAATAATTTCTCTTTCACATTTATATCTTGCCCGAGGGACCCCCTAGAACACACATTCTTTGTAACAAAAACCTACTGTAACAACCCCAAACCCGCTGTAAATCATCACAGCATAGGAAAAACGAAATGGGATTGGCGCTCGCGCACATGACGTCACACTTTCACTTGAGCGCCTGTCTGCCACCCATCTTCCCCACAATTCGAATAACGGCTCATTGAGCGAGAACAAAAGCAATTTTCCCCATTTCATAGTGGCTTTCCAAATTTGCTTTGTAAATTTGTTGTGTATTTTGTAAATTTGCCCACCAGCGACTGACTACTGCGCCTCAATGACAATTTCATTTATTTTTACACATTTTTCATCATATGTCCATTAATTATTCGGAAGCAGTACATATGGTCCTTTCCCCAAAGTGCCCGAAATTTTTTTGCAAATACTGGCATGCTTAGGGGGGCCGGCCTTGGTGGGGTAGGTCCAACCCTATAGTCTCGTCTGTGTTAATAGGCAGGAGATTATGAGCCGGAGAATGGTGAATGTCGTATTAATTGCATAGATGACCTCCACTTAATTGAATTGCTGCTTTCATTTGCTATAATTATATGAAGTAATTTTTGCTCTTTTTTCTTTCTATTTACAGAATTTTTGTGAACAGATCGCTGCACTTGGAGAATATCAAATTCTATGGCTTCGATATGGACTACACTTTGGCGGGTAATTATTATTTCCTCCTTACTAATTTGGTGTTAATTAAATACTGGGAGGGCTCATGGCGTTGCTTACTATGGAAATGAAAGAAATGCGTTATATTTAAGATGCTGTCCTTTTATTAAAGCATTTTAAATTTTATCTAAGAAAATTCCTATGAATCACTTTGATAATTGTTGGCCAGCTTGTTTCCTCTATAACGGTTTAGAAACGCCTAGTCAGTAATATTTTAGGCCATGCGAAAATACCACAATCGTCCATTGTCTTCAATGAACGCTTTAAAGAAAATTAATTAAAGGATTAATGGTTCAAGTTGGCTGGTGCTCACTCTCGCCATCTTAGCTCCAAAGACAGCATTTGGCCACTTTGCTTACCCGATTGTGGGTTAACTCATTTGGCCGAAATCTTTACGTACGCCGATATTTACACGAGAAATGTGGATTGCTCGCATTGGGAGTAGAATGGGTTGGTGCGTGACTACCATTCGCAATTCACAGAGAGAACGTTGGTTCGAATCTCGGTGAAAACATCAAAATTAAGAAAAACATTTTTCTAATAGCGGTCGGCCCTCGGCAGGCAATGGCAAACCTCCGAGTGTATTTCTGCCATGAAAAAGCTCCTCATAAAAATATCTGCCGTTCGGAGTCGGCTTGAAACTGTAGGTCCCTCCATTTTGTGGATCAACATCAAGACGCACACAAATACGAGGAGGAGCATGGCCAAACATCCAAAAAGGGTGTACGCGCCAATTATACATACATACAATATGGTCGCTTATAATGTAAAGATGTCTCTGTGACCAGGAACTACAGCACTTGTGATAGCGTAGCAATCTTCCAAGATGCACTGCTGAAGTGAAGAATTTTAATACTGCCGTACTTACTAAGAGGGAAGTTTCCAGATACTCTCTGTAATCTAATGCTGGGTAGTCAAACAGTCGTACGTACTTGGGCTAAAACATGCGGTTTTTCGCAAGAATTTATAAAAATCCCAACTTTCGACTCCCAAAATTGCACGAAATTGCCTAATCCTAAATAAGACACTTTCCTGGAAGCTGAACGTTCAGGATGGAGTAAAGAACGCTGATACAGCGCACGTTACTCCTGCAAAAGATCAGTAGGCTTAAAGTGAGGTCTATCAACCAAGAGAGCTCACTTGCTGTATACAGCGATTGTAAAACCAATCATGACCCTCCGGAGTTCTGATCTGGTGGTCAACTCTAGAAAAAAAGAACTTCGATCAAGCAACTAGACAGCATTCAAAGAGCAGCTAGCCTTTGTATTAGCGCGCTGTGAAAACAATACCAACATTAGCGTTAAAATGTCATGTTGCTTTTATTGCCGATTGACCTATTTTGTAAACAATCAGCCATTAAAGCGGCCCTAAGATTGAGAGAATCATCAATGCTTAAAATAAATAGCAAGGGACATTCGCGAATTCTCAGACTGTTTCCTTGCATTCCGGTTACCACGAACTTTTATAACTCGGTAGGCTTACACCTTGAAAGCCCTTATACCATCAAATTTCCATTTAGAGGGGACTGTGAAAATGGTTTAGGATTTTATGAAAATCGAGTCAATATACATATATACCGATGGTTCTAAACTCAACGATGAAGTGGGAGTCGGTGGCTATTCGGATACTATAGGCATTAGTATACCTTTCCGCTTACCTGATCATTGCAGCGTATTCCAAGCTGAAGTTTTGTCTTTTAAAGAATGTATTTTAGCATTAAATAAAGACGCAATTACAGCCAGAAATATCTACATATATTCCGATAGTCAAGCAGCTCTGAAATCGCTTCAATCATGCAAACACTCTTCCAAAACAGTGGTAGAGTTTTATGAACAATTAAGAATACACGCCCAGTTTTTCTCTATAACTCTACTCTGGTTGCTGGGCCACAGTAACATTGACGCTCCAAATTATTCAAGACAAAATTGATATACAAGGTGAAGTCCAAAATAAATAAGACTGGCGTCATAAAAATGTTTTTGATGGCGCCATCTTTTTAATGAGTTAATGCGTTGGAAGTCACATCCCTCGTTGACATCCAGTGAAAGCTTGGTGACATTCGGTTCTCGGTTCAGTGGAAGCGAAGTTATTGCGTCTAAAGTGTCAGTATGTTTGTGTCGTCGGTACAAAAATGAGTTTCAAACAAAGAGCTAATATCAAACTTTGTTTTAAAATCGGTAATCTCGGTAAACGATTTGAATTGATGAAAAAAGTTTATGGCGATGATTGTCTACCTCGTGCCAGAGTTCATGAGTGGTTTACACGTTTCAGAGATGATTGTGAGGACATAAATAAGAATGAACATACGGGCCCGCCTGCCCAAAATCAGTAATCACCGATTAACTGAAATCTTTGTTAAAATTCACGGAATTGGAGTAGAATATCTCCAAAACAATGATTTATCAGGTCTGTGCACATTTCATTTCTCACATGTTAACTGAGGGCCAAAAATTGCTCAGCACTCAACATTCGAGAGGCCTCATTAAAGAGGCGAGAAAAGACGAGAACTTCCTTTCCAGCATTGTAACTGGGGATGAAACGTGGTGTTTCCAACATGAACCTGAAACTAATCGACAAAGTGCCGAATGGAAGGTCCCAGATGAGCCACCACCCAAAAATCGCGTTTAGAAAAGTCAAAAATCAAGTCGATGTTCATTTATTTTTACGATTCCAAGTGAATTGTCTACAAGAAGTTCGCGCCAATGGGCCAAACCATCAATGCATATTTCTATCTTGTCGTTTTGTCGTTTGTTGCATCGCATTCGTCCAATTCGAACTGAATATCTCGAAGGAGGAAGCTGGCGCGTATCGCATGATGATGCACCATCTCATCGATCCACTCTTCGGACTGATTTTTTGAATAGAACTCGCATTTTAACCATCAATCACTCATCGTATTCGCCTGATATGGCTCCCTATGACTTCTACCTATTCGGAAAATTGCACTTGGCCATGAAAGGAAAACGTTTTGCGTCGGTCGAGGCCATCCAAAATGCTTATACTGACATCCTGAAGAACATTCCGAATTCCGGTCAATGACCTGAAACACTCTTTCGAAAAGCTTTTAGATCGCGCAAAACAGTGTATCGAGGCCAGAAGGGACTATTTTGAATAAATAAACTCGAAGTTATCAGAACATAGCTCCTGTCGTTTCTGTTTTAGCTCAGTTTGTTTATTTTGGGCTTCACTTTGTACCTATACCCTTGGAAAAATGTAAGCTGCAAATAGATAGATACGCCTTAAAGACTGCCAACAATCGATGGAGACAGTTATACCACTGTAGCACTAGTAGGCATGGCTAGAATCGAATATGGGTCGCGCTGACAGTCTACTTAAATTGAATAGGAAAGTCTTAAGAATATTGGTAGGAGTCCTATCTGATTTGGTAAGAGTCCTAATTGATTTTGATGACGATGATAAATTACTAGACTTGTCAATACATGATGTATACTTTCTTTTGACCTTGACTGTATATGCAAAAAAAGTATGCGAACTACAAACTGGGGTAAATTTCACTCTATCACTTTTTTAGATTTGCATAAATTCGGTACGCACCAACTCGAATTCGCAGAGTAAAATCGGTTTTGCGGATCACGGCCGCCGTAGTCGAATGGGTTGATGCGCGACTACCATTCGGAATTCGGAGACCGTAGTTTGAATCTCCGTGAAACATCGAATTCAAGAAAAAGTGTTTACTAATGGTGGTCGCTGCCCGGCAGGCAATGACAAACCGCCGAGCACCTTTGTGCCATGAAAAAACTCCTCATAAAATACATTTGCCGCTCGGAGTTGGCTTAAAACTGTAAGTCCCTCCATTTGCGGCAGAACATTAAGACGCACGTCTCAAATAGGAGGAAAAGCTCGGAGAACAGAAGTGTACGCACCAATTATTTATTTTTATTTTACTCACACCCCAGGGTGTATTCCGAAGGTTAAAAAAATTCAACAAATTTGCATCAAAGTTTCAATGCAATTCCTAGAAAAGTTCTGAATATGCAGTTTTTGGCAATTTTGTTAACCAACTGCAAGTTTAAAATGGCTCAAAATTCGCGTTGATTTGGTAATTGTTTTTGTTTATTGCGTCAGCATTTCCTGCCGTATAGGAAATTTTTTTTCCTAGTATGTGAATTTTTGGCGTGTATTTTTCGTTGGAAAAAATCGACGCACTCTACTCAAAATGAAAAATAGCTGATAACGGGTGATTTTTTAGCTATTATCTTTTTAAACAATTGGTTTAAACAGCTGACGAACATTTCGTGTTTTGTTTCACTGTCAAACATCTTCAGTTTGGTCTATAATTTAACGATGAATCGTCTTACAAACGAACAACGCTTGCAAATCACTGAATTTTATAATAAAAATGCGTGTTCTGTTAAGAAAGTTTATCGCGCGCTTCTTCCACTTTTTTTATCGAAAAATTGTGTTCAGCGACGAAGCTCATTTTTGGATCAAAGGGTACGTAAATAAGCTGAATTGTCGGTTTTGGGGTGAAGATCAGCCAGAAGAATTGCAAGAGCTACCAATGTATCCAGAAAAGGTCACAGTTTGGTGCGGTTTATGGGCTGGAGGTATCGTTGGACCGTACTTCTTCAAAGATGCTGCGAATCGTAACGTAACTGTGAATGGTAAGCGCTACCGTGAAATGATATCCAACTTTTTTTGCCCAAAATGCAAGAGCTTGAATTGCATGACATGACAGCACGCGTAACAATGCACTTGTTGAGAGGCGAGTTCAGTGAACATTTTATTTCACGTTCAGGACCTGTCAATTGGCCACCCAGATCGTGCGATATAACACCTTTAGATAATTTTTTGTGGGGCTATGTTAAAGCTCATGTCTATTCAGACAAGCCTGCTTCAATAACGCATTGGAAGACAACGCTAAAGCATTTATATGGGAGATACCAACCGAAACATTAGAAAGAGTTTGCCAAAATTGGACTAAGCGGATGGACTATTTGAAGCGCAGTCGCGGTCAACATTTGCATGAAATAATCTTCAAACATTAAATTATATGGACTGAACTATCGATTTAAATACAAATATTATATCATGCATTTTTCTGAATTTTACGTGTGTTTTTTTGAAAAACTTTCCTATAGCTCTTAAAAAGTCACTCTTTAGTTTCAATTTACGTTGAGGATTTGTGTTGCAACACAACCCAAAAGAGTCGGAAAACGAGTATACCAAGGCACTGCCTGTTCACTATATTAGCAGTAGAGCAAAAACCACAGAAACAGTTTTTTTTTGCTTTTTCTCCCTAGATTGTCAAAATTTATAAACAAAGTTTGACAATTTAGAGAGCTAATAAATAGGAAAAAAATCGAGTCCGCTCCGCTACTGCTACTACCTGTTCAATGTGCCTTGGAATATAATAGGTTGCTTAAAAAGTTTTTGTTCGATAAGAAAATCTCAATTTTATGGTTTGAAATACACTTTATTATTCAGTATTCCTGAACACTAGTTCCAATTTATGATCTCCATCCCTGAAGTGAGAATCTGGAAGGGCTACAAAATACGCTTCCACAGCTGTTATGACCTCATAATTTGATGAAAAACGCTTTCCACGCATGCATTTGTGTAGGTCTGCAAACAGATGGAAGTCGCTAGGGCCAAATCTGGTGGATGCTTCAACAATTCGAACTTTAATTCATGGAGTTTAGCCAGTGTAAAAATGCTTTTGAGACTCAGTGCATTGCCCTGATGAAAAATATTTTTTTTTTGTTTTTGCAAACTGAGTCTTTTTTCACGGATTTTTTCCTTCAGCTGGTCTAAAACGGTTACAAAATATTTAGAATTTATTGTTTTACCAGTTTGTAAGTAATCCACAAACGAAATTTTTCGCATCCCAGAAAACTGGTGCTAACATCCCTTCTTGGCCGATGGCCGATTTCTGGACACGAACTCGTTTCGGAGCCGACGAACTAGATTCACAACACTCTTTAGTCTCTGATTTTGATTTAGGATTATGGTGATAGACTTAAGTCTCATCCATAGGGATTAATCGAAGCACAAAATCCACTTTATCCTTTCGAAAATGACCTAAATGTTGCTGAGAACGCCGCATTCGCATGTAGTTTTGTTTCATTAGCGAATGCGGCACCCATTTGGCACATAGCTTTCTGAAACTTCACTCAAAATATTGCTTACACTGCCAATGAGATACCTAGGGCTCCTGCTTAATCTCTTGCAATCACGATTTTCCTATACGATTTCCTGTATTTTTTCTACGATTTCTGGAGTTGTTGCAGTTTGGAACGTTCTTGACGTGGATCGTCTTCGAGGCTTGTATGTCCACGTTTAAATTCAGCCACCCATCTTTCTACTGTCCTAATTGGTAGCAAAAAGGCCTCATGCACTTTCAACATTCGTTCATAAATTTCCTTTGCCTTTAAATCTTCCAAAAATAAAAATTCAAACCCCGCACGATATTTGATTTTTTTCACTGTGGAAAATAATGTGAGACGTCGGTACTAAATGGCTTGTAAACGTAGAATGAATTTACAGATCGAAACGAAATTTCGCATATGAAGTTCTGCATAATGATTCAATTATAGAAAGTTAGGTAAATAATACTAAGGGAATTTTGACACTCCCTTATATTGGGTTTGCATTTATGAAGGATTAAGAAAGAGGGGAAAAGTGTTCCTCTTCATGCCGAAAGGTAGGAAAAAAGTAGGCAAAGTAGCAATTAGTAATGTAATAAAAAATGAAAGAAAAACTGCCCAATATAGATTCAACCTACATTAAAACGAAACAGAAACATTATTGCTTTCTTTTAATATAAATGTAATATTTACTAAGTCATTAAAAACCAAGTACTAGTAAATTAGCACTTATTTGTAATGATAAGTTGTATTAATTCAAAATTAGTTAAACTTATAAAATTAGTTTGCCAAACTAAAATTATTATATTTGTCTAACATAGTCCCTCTTGATTAAGTGTATTTGGAATAATAAATGACTTCCCAACCCCTAAATCTGATTCAAAAAAATATTCACTCAATCCTTAAATTGAAAATGCCATTATATTTACTTTTAGTTTTCAACCCAACTTCAAGTATTTTCAATTGATCATTAAAATAAAAGGAACTCTTTTAGAACTTATAATAACTCCTTCAACATATTGACTAATTCCTGCACGATATCGTATCTTTTGGGATTCTTGAAAAACCATTTAACATTAACTTTAGCATTAATCTCCAGCAGGAATTAATGCATTTAGCTTTACTATTAATGTAACATGAGCACAACACATGGCTTTCTAATGCTAGGATACATTCGTTGCATGTGAATTCTACATTTATCATAGCGAATAGTTTTTTTTATATCGCAGCAATGTGCTAAACAGTCCAGATTGCCCCATGATTCCTAAAGTCGCTGAAGCTCGAGCAGGTGGACCATCACTTTAGTACAACGAATAAGCTCCATAAACCTGAACTTGATAAGAGCACAATGCATGAACATTGTCTTACCGAAGCGTAATTGTTCAAAAGAATGGATTGGGTGATTATATCAACAATAGCCACAAATCTAGAGAACAACTGTTAAATGATTCGCCAATGGTAAAAAAAAATTAAACAGAAGTTTGGTCTATGTGGAACGTCAGGGAACATTTCAGACTGCCGAAGGTTTTGAAACTATCACAGTAGTCATAGTGCTTATGTTGTCTAAGTCGGTTGATCACTGTCTTGTGCGTGACTGAGCTGCACTCTATTGCCGGCTGCGGACTAATGAATTTCTCCACCAAAGTAGTTATTTTAAATGTTTCTTTATTTTCGCGTTCTTTCGTGGCGCCCACATAATTGTAATATTATAGTAGTTGTACCCGCCAACTTGTAAATTTCCTTGCGCGTTATCTTAAAGTTTTTCCATATATCCGAGGTAACCTTGATAACTGCTTGTCTATCCGACTATTTCAGAAGCTCGAAGCATTCAAATGTTTACTCGTATCTACAGTTTGAATATTTGAATGTTTACGACTTTCAACGAATAATAATAAGGCAAAGCGTCAAAATGGAAATGGTGTTGTTGACCTAATAATTTGCACCAAAAGCTAAAATTATACTACAATTTAAAAGTTTTTTTATAAAACATGTACATATATTTGTCAAGAAGCAACAAGCTTACTTATCTAACCTTCTATAATTGACTCATGGTTCAACATGACAAAAAAAATGTAAACCAATAGCAACGCCCTCTCTTATCGAACCGCAAAACTTATTGAGCAAGGGTTTAGGGGTAGTCAGAATTGTCAAAAAATTGGATTTTATTTTTGTATTTTCTTAAACTATAATATCTTAAAAATATTGTGTTAAAATTGAAGTGAATCCGACGAATACTTTTCGAGTTATTTAACAATTGACAAAGGGGATCGATAACAAAACTTTAAATGCGTATTTCTCAAAACTATGTTTTTTGAACTGGTAATCACTGTAACTTAAAAATCGCTCGGTAAATTTTAATTAAATTTATACTGCCTGATTCGAAGGATTTTTTTTTTAACAATTAATTGTCGGTTTTTTTCTCGAAAATCTGAAACATATTTCCTGAGGCCGCCATGTTGTTAATTTTGAAAAAACAAAAAAAGCTTAGTCAGGCTAAAGATTATCTATTAATACGAGTAAAACTAATTTCTCTTGTCCGATTGATTTTAGATGAATCTCCAAGGACTTGTGATGATCACCGCAAGGGACTTCTGAGGATATAGGCTTCTCACTTTACAATTATTATTATTATTAGTTTTTTTTTAAATGTTGCTAAAGACAAGTCGAAACATGATGTATTAATGCTATGCTTTTATTTTTGTAAAATAAAGCAATTGACTAGCAAAAAAAATTATTGAAAACCATCATTTTTTCTGGCCTCAATCAACCACTAGGTCTATGTAACCGCGCTGTTATAGCGTAATACGATATATGTATTTTCTCTTTATTATTTGATAGCTTTGGTATGCATTGAGTACTACACATATAATTTCGACGAAGTAATTTTGTTTTTTCCCCCTTATTCCTTATACCTGACTTTTTTTATATCAACTTTTTTCTGCTATCTTCTCGTTTTAGAATACAAATCGCCACAATACGAACAGCTCGGTTTCGATTTGGCCAAAGAGTGCCTTGTCAATGATGGCTATCCCAAAGAGATTCTACAATTTGAATACGACCCCTCCTTCCCGGTGCGTGGTCTCTGGTTCGACACACTCTACGGCAACCTCTTGAAAGTAGACGCCTACGGCAACATATTGGTCTGTGTGCGTGGCTTCGAATTTCTCAAACAGTACGTAAAAGCAAACATACTCGTGTATACATATGTACACATCTGAATTTGTAGTATAGAAATTAATTGAAATATCAATTCAAAAATATTTGCTTACATTTGTGGTTTACTTTTAGTCACCAGGTGTACGAGCTGTACCCAAACAAATTTCTGAAACTGGATGAAAAGCGTGTCTATGTCTTGAACACTTTGTTCAATTTGCCCGAAACCTATTTGTTGGCATGTCTGGTTGATTTCTTCAACAACAGCTCGGAGTATATAAGGTGAGTTTGATTAATTGCAAGTCATTTATGAGTTAAGAAATAATTGCCATCATTTGTCAAAGCAAGAGTTGTGAATTCTTCCCGCGCATCAATGCAAAAATAATTTTCTTATTACCTGCGATTTTGAGCTTAAATTTATTGTTAATAAAAATAAAGTTTTGTATGGGATTTCCGCTCCAGTCATTTCAGTTGTGCACAGCTGTTCTGTTCATACTCAAAAGTTATGCGTCGCTGTTGCATTTGTGTTCGTGTTTGCGGTAGTAAAATAAATTTATTGAGTGCGTAATAAATTAAGAGCTGGAAAAGTAAGATTAATTGATGAAAACAGGTGATTTGAAAATATTGTAAACTATAATATATCAGGTCAGTCCATAAGTTCGTGCGTTTTTAAAGGTGTTTTTAAAATTAATAAAAAAAATGTTTAGTACTTAAGTACTTAAGTACGTATTAATCAATAATATATTTTCCTTCATTATTTACAATGTCTTCCCAACGTTTAGGCAAATTTTTAATTCCCTGCTCAAAAAATTGGTTGTCCTTGGAGCCAAAATACGCTTCGATATCCCTTTTTATAGCTTCTTTTGAGGAGTAGTTCTTGTTACTCATATGGGATTGAAGTCCACGGTAAAGGTGATAATCACAAGGTGCAATATTCGGAGAGTAGGAGTGGTGAATACGGCATTAGCTCCCATCCGAGCTCGTTCAGCTTGCCTAATGTTTGCCTTCCTGTGCCTCATTCAGGTTTGATAGCTGATGGGAATACTAATCAGCAGTTATCGTCTGGTTTGGTTCCAGAAGTTCATAATAAACAATACCGGCCATATCCCACCAAATAGACAGGAATTATTGTAAAGGACCCATTTTTCATCACCAGTGACGATACGGTTCAAAAAACTTTCATTTTCAAGCCGTTGCAGCAGCTGAGAACACACATTCACTCTCTGTTGAAGGTTGGCGACAAAAAAGTCTATACGGAACCCATTTTCCCAGCTTTAAAACCTTTCCCAACTGAACCAGGTGCCTGTGAACTGTTCAACGCGATGAATTTAATCTCTGAGCTATCATATCGACTGTCAAATTTGGCTCAGCTTCCACGAGTTCGAGCAAGGCGTCGGAGTTAAAGACTTCAGGACGACCAACGCGCGGGGCATCCTCCACGTCGCAGTTACCACTTTGGAATTTTGAAAACCACTTTTGCGCAGTCCTTACACTCACGGTATCCCCTCCGTGAACAGTGTTTATTTCTGCAGCAGCAGTTGCTGCATTTTTACCAAAATACAAAATATGGCTCTTATACGCGTTCGAAGATTCCATTTTATTTTTTAACAACACGAGCTTCTATCCGCGATTAAAATCACTTGTTGAATGCACAATATATCAAAGAAAATATAAATAGTTCCGTTATATTCCGCGAATAATTTGTTGTATGCAAAAATCGTACAAAAGTGAAATTATGGGTAAAATACGCACGAACTTATGGACTGACCTGATAATACAAAGTGGCGCAAAAGTTGAAATCCAATTTAGTTTTTGAATAACTACTTTTTTACTAAATTTAAAAAAAAGAATTGTGAGTTATGGTAATTTTTGTTTTGATCTTGAGGCGCTCCACTACTTGTCTGGTTGATGTCTATATCATCCGCATAAAGCCACATCCCACAAGTCTCCCCCTCATTCTTCATGCAGATCATTGAGGTATAAGGCGAAAACCATAGGAGACAATAGACAACCTTGTTTAACCCCAGAAATTCTTTCAAGTTGTTCAGATATATTATTGCCTGACCAAATGATTGAGTTAGATTTCTGATATACATACCTATTTTATCAACAAAGTTAACAAATTTTGTTGAAATTCTCATTTCGTGTAATTTGTTAATTAGCAATTTCCCAGCTACCTTGTCAAAGGCGGCTTCACAGTCAACAAAAAACGCATACCCTTTTTTTCTCATGAAACTTTAATTGAGCTATGGACGCCAGATTGTAAATATTGTCAACCGTCGAGTAATTCTTTCCAAATCCTGCTTGGAATTCTTTTAGAATTGCATTTTCTTCTAACCAGCTGGCTGACTGGTATTTAAAATACCCATTAAGATTTTGGCTACACAATTCATAAAGGAGATTCCTCAGTAGTTCCTCGGTTTAAATAAATAAAAAAACTAACTGATAGTCAAACTTTGTGCATATAAACAAAAAAGTGTAATTTTTCAAATTTTTAGAAAAATTTGCGATTCGCAGTTTTGTAGCTCAGAGAATTTTTGCAGGCTTAAAATGGCTTAAAAATCGCTTTGATTTTGGAATTTTTTTTACTGACAGTATTGGGTGATTTATTCAATTATAAAAATACTTCAAGCATTCGTTAAGTGGAGAAAATGGTGGGAAAAATTATAGAAAAGCAACGCGATTTTGGAGTCACTTAAACTTGCACTTCATTATACCAAATTTTAATGGATTATAAAACTACATACTAGACATGGCAAGTTCACTGAAGCCCTTGGTCGGGAAAAATCCGAGTCATTCCGGTACGTAGAACCGGTTACCATGGAAACTAACCACCTATTACCATGCCTTCTCCATACCACTCGTCTAACCTGTCGAAACAGCATATTTCATGGGCCTACCATTAGATGAGTTAGACGATGGCGATCGGTGACCATACCACACTGGCAGGGCCTAGTCAACTACTACAACAACAACAATAGCCAGTTTCAACGAAGCCTGTGTTTTTATTACTATGTCTCCATCTTTTCAACCTGTTCGAATCTGTTTTTTTAATTTTTTTTTTTTGTTTCAAAACTTTAAATTTCTTGATTTCTTTGAATTTGTTCCTAGAATTTCTTCTCGGAACTTCTGGTGTAGACCAAAATTACGGTTATTTTTTTTTTTTTTGTTGTAACCGCATAAAAATTCCCCCTAAATGTTTGGGGAATAAATCTGGGTCATTCCGGTAACCTAGAACCGACTGTCGTGGGAACCGATTGCTAGAATTACGGAACTACGGAAAATTGTCAAAAATCAACGATATTTTTTTTATTAGCTATAAAAAAGCATATCGAGAATCATTCCAAACATTCTGATTAAAGAGTTGAAAATTTAAAGAATTTTCATGCGCTTTTAAAAAAAGCGATACATATTGTTTTTGTTGCCTAATTAATTAAAATTGTACCTTCTGCTCAAATATGAACGAGACGTTATCAATAAAACGGTCCGCGGATGACATATGGCAAAAATAAATTTTTTGTTATAAGCTTACATGGCAAATTTCAGCGTGATATGTCACATAGTTTGTTTTCTGTGCTACTGTAAATAAGTCAAGCTCGAGTATGTTCTTCGAATTTAACGATGGAAATTCAAGTTGAACAAAGAATTTGTTTGAAATTTAGCCTAATAAAATAAAAAAAAAATAATTTTTTTTCAAAATTCGTTTCTCCGCAAAGAATATTTTTTTTTCTCAAAAAAAATTTGTTTCTCCAAAAGGAATTTTTTTTTCTCAAAAAAAATTTGTTTCTCCAAAAAGAATATTTTTTTTTGTCAAAAAAAATTTGTTTCTCGAAAAGGAATTTTTTTTCTCAAAAAAAATTTGTTTCTCCAAAAAGAATATTTTTTTGTTGTCAAAAAAAATTTGTCTCCAAAAAGAATATAATTTTTTTTTCTCAAAAAAAAAAACAAAATTTTGTAATTTCTTTCTAAAAATGTAAAAAAAAATGTTAAGTGTTGAAAGATACCAAGAAAAATTCTATACTGTAATTTCAGCATTGAAAAAATCTCCAATATATAAATTTTTTTTCAAAATATATTCAGTTTGTACTCAAGTTCACAAATCAGCCGATTTTTAGAAGAATTGGGGGCAATGCCCAAAATATTTGAATCACTTGAGATTCCATGTGGATATGAGCTAAACAAAGATTCTGCACTACAAACTTGAAATTTATTCCCATTACTTTGGGAATACAATTTCATGCATCTGACCGCATTTCATTTGAGTTTTGTATCAGGCTTTGCTCGCATAAGATTTTTTTTTTTTTTTATTTCCCCTTTATTTTATACATCTGTCCATTGACATTAAGTACGTTGTTTAACAATTTGGCCAGGATTTACATACATCGCTTAATGACCAGTGCCAAAGCGATAAAAATTAAAATAAACGAAATAATACTATATACAATTAAATAATATTCAATACAAGTTTTACTCTACATAATTACAATTTTACAAAACTTTAACAGCAATTTAACCCCTTTGCACATTTATTATTTTCTAGCATAAGATAAGATCAATATTCTAAACCTGGCTACATACATAGTACAGGAATAATATAGCGGAAATGGCTTCTAAGTTGATTATCGAATTTAAATTCGCCAACCTATGCCTGACTTCCCTTTCGGTGGCATGTGAATAATTCGCTATACCAGGCTTATATGAGCACAGGATTACAAGGACCTCGCAAAAAAGAGTATGACTGATCAGCCGTAGCTAAGCAGGGATTATAGCATCTCTTTACCAGTGGTCTCCTTTTGGGTAGCTGGGCCTCGTGTCTGCTCAGCAAGAGCTGTGCAAAAACATTAATATGCAAGGTTATTGTTATTTTTGTTATTGTAGGAGCATAAATATTCCCCATATATGTACGAGGAAGGCTGCTAGATTGGCAGCCTTTGGCCGTATATAAATCTGGGTAGTTCTGGTAACCTACAACCGACTTTCGTTGGAAACAAATATGCAATGTCTTAACGTCCTGCTGCCCAAGTGGAGATCGGAGGTGATTGAAGGAGCTTTTAAGGCTAATAACCACAACTATCGATAGTGGTGGGTGCCTTAATACGATACTACTTGATGGGTATCCATGCGGTGAGACTCAACATAAAATCGAGTCCATCTTGCGATAGCTTTTCCTTTAACTGCCTAACTTTTGCAACAGTATGATTCAGGTATCTAGATCCAAACATGATAGATTTACAAAGTTTGCTGTTTAACTATGGTGAAAAAGCAAAATGTGAAGGGAACATCGGCTTCCACATCACTTGAGAGACTCGGTAACCGAATTCTGCACGATCATTTCACATGCATTCACACACTCGTTTAGTTAGCAACGAAGCAACATGAGCGAAGACTGTGTGACTTTGTTTCGTATATCGCTAACACAATCTTATTGCCAGCCGAACTTTGCATGATCATTTCACCTGCATTCACACACTCGTCCAATCAGTCGCTGTTAAGATGGCAACGAAGTCTCCTTGGTTGATTTGTTTTTGGAATATCACCAACACAATCTCAGTTTTTTTATAAGCTCATCCCAAGTGACATTAGCCCAAAGATGATAGAGTGCACGATTGTGCCTTCCCAATTCGCTGTGTCGTCAGAGCCCATGAATAAACGAACAAAAGGAAGGGGAATTATTTGCTTGTGAAGAGGAAGACTAGGCGAAAGCAATAAAAGCAACCCGACATTTAGTTTCTCCTACTTTTGTTTATTTTGTATCGCGAAAGGACCTGACGTCAAACTTGTCAAAATCGCGAAAAATAAAGTAACTATTTTGGGAAGACCATTGTTACTCAAATCGCCTTGACGTTAGCCCATCAACTGATTCTGTCAAATTCGCCCAGAGGCTAGTAACGATCTATGAAAGAGCAAACCTCTTGGTGAAAAGCGAAGAGGACGGCCGCGGAAGTGATGCTTAGACGACATTGAGGACAATCTAAGAAGTATAGGAGTAACCAACTATCCTAGTCTGCCTATGAACCGATGTGCATGGAGAAGAATTGTGGAGGAAACTAAGACTCACAACGAGCTGTAATGCTATGAATGATGATGTTGAAAGAGTATACCTCCAAAAAACTTTTTATCATCCAACTGAGAAGCTTTCGTGGTTGCTATACTTGCCAGTGTAGCCTTCTACTCCTGCAAATGTATGTTCGGTAAAAAATGGGGACTCAAGCCACAGGTCGTGCTGTGGATGCACAACGCAGTGGTTTTGCCAATTTAACGTAAGGAGGCCTGGTTTGGTGGGAAGCTCTTCGGAAGAGCTGTAGTATTATTAAACTAGGGAGAGTGCAAAGGATTGCATACATTGGCATCACCGGAGCATGTAAAATTTGTCCCAGTGCTGCGCTTAATGTAGTTTTGCATTTACTGCCCATCGACTTTTACGCTATTTCCATCGCAGCTCAAAGTGCAATTAGGTTAAAGAAGGTTGGCCACTGAATGCAATCTCTTAAGGGCCATGGTAGAATTTTAGGGCAGTTAACATCGTATTATATTTCTCCTCACTTCGATCTCAGATCTCTCTATAAGCAAACTAGAGTTGGAGGGTCGTGCCAGGGCAATCTTTCCAAATAGGCCGGATTGGAACGACGGGAAAATCTGCATCGGGGTTGTTACTTCTGTCTTCATTGACGGCTACAAGATGGAATCGGGAGTCGGAGCAGGGGTTTTCTCTTAATCAACCAATTTTTCTATCTCCTTGAAACTGCCGATTGTTCTTCAAGCAGAAGTCTTTGCGATCCTGGAGGCATGCAAAATGCCTAGGGAACGCAGGAGCGAGGGATATATTAACATTTTCTCCGCTAGCTAAGCCGCGATCAAAGCTCTGACGACGCCATGGTGCAGAATGAAATTAGTAAACTCCTGTAGGGAGGAGATCAAATCTCTTGGGTGTGCAGATAACATTTCTCTGATCTGGGTTTCAAGGACATAGGAACATAGAGGGAAATGAAATTGCTGATGAGCTTGCTAGTAAACGGACTGAATTGGCGTCAGAGACCTCCTACCCAGACATCGGCAGCCCCTTGACAGTTGTTAAAGAGGAACTGCACAAATTATTTCCCAGGAAAGCGCAGAAACGACGAACCTCCATTTCTTCTTGTGCTATTTCGAAAACCCTTTGGCCCAAATACAATATACGAAGGACTCAGAAAGTCCTAGGGAAAGTCAACGCCATTCAATTTCCAAACTCGTAGCTGTGTTTACCGGTCCTTGGGCGATCGGCACACACGCGTAAAAGTTAAGGTTACCATTTAACCCCCATTGCAGAAGCTGTTGGGACCTTTCAGAGAAGGAGACTTGTTGAGCACTTTCTCTGTAAATGTTCGGGTTTAGCAGCTAGACGATTAAGCTCACTGACTGCTCCTTTCTTCGACAGCCTGGGGCAGTGCGCCAACCTAAATCCCATTAATCTTCTCCATTATATCAACAGCTGGGGCTGGCTGTATATATCTGCCTGTTGGAGGAATCAAAACGGCGCTTTAGTGCTACTGTAGGAATGCCAGACTGGCACTTCTACCTACCTATACTTGTACATTAGCCGCTATGGAACTTTTTCATTTGCACGCAAGAACGTTTTCACATTCGTAATTCATCTTCCGCTCTAGCCCACATTTCACCCCATACAGTTTAAGAGTCTCTGTCAAAGTGAAGCCTCTTCCTTCGAAGGCAACCATGTACCGGCGCCTAATCAAACGTGCGAAAACTTTACCACATCCTCTTTCAGTTATACGTCTTTTGTAGCATCAACAAAAATATTCTCAACTTTCTACGTTTTTCGCCACTTGCGTCCCTTTAACTGTGTTTAACTGCAACGCAACGTTCGTCTTCTACTTGTAAAATAAACCAAAAAACGGAAGCATTGCAGGAGGAAATTTCAGCAAGCGACAGCTAAATAAAACACTGCAAGTGTCTTAAAGAACGGAAAGTAAGAAAAAGTGTAAGAATCTTAGGAAAGTCAGAAAGTTTTGCCAACAGGATGTGACAATCGTTTATTTCCGCCACACGCGCAAGGCTGCTAAGCCAGACGTTGAGTGCGAAAATATGGCACTTTGCCCAGATGGCAGCTTCGACTGCATTTAAGATGCTATTTAGCACACTAAAATATTTCCTTAATTGAAATGTATGCAAATCTGCAAACACTGTGACTTGCAGTAAATCTCTTAATGCCAAAAAGCTGCCAGCCAGTTTTACATGCAAACATTACTAAATTAACGTTTAAATTTATTTTTGTTTTTCGTATTTTCTCTTTCAGCGAAAAAACTGGCGTTAAGGCTGGCGAACTCTTTATGTCCTTCAGATCCATTTTCCAGGATGTACGACGCGCCATCGATTTTGTGCACATAAAAGGCAACCTAAAACAGAAAACAATCGAGGTACATTGTTTTTGTTTTTGCTTTTTTTAAATGATTTTTCAAAATATCTTCTAACTTTTCCATCTTCTTTGTAGAACTTGGATTACTACGTTAAGAAGGATCCACGTCTGCCCATGGTGCTCTCGCGTATACGCGAATCTGGCGCCAAAGTTTTCTTGCTCACCAACAGCGATTACAAATACACCAACATTATTATGTCGTATTTATTCGATTTCGAGCATGGCGCGCGGCCCGATGACCCACATCGCAATTGGAAGACCTACTTCGATGTGATTGTGGTGGATGCAGCGAAGCCACTTTTCTTTGGCGAAGGCACAATACTCCGTCAAGTGGACACACAAACGGGCGCCTTAAAAATCGGCACACACATGGGACCCTTACAGCCGGGCAAAGTCTATTCGGGTGGTTCGTGTGAGGTGTTCACCTCCTTCATCAACGCCAAGGGCAAGGATGTGCTCTACGTTGGTGATCATATTTTCGGTGATATTTTGAAATCGAAAAAGATACGCGGCTGGCGTACATTCCTCATTGTGCCCGAGCTGGTGCAGGAATTGCATGTGTGGACGGACAAGTGTCAGTATTTTGCAGAATTGCAGCATTTGGATGTTATGCTGGGTGATATGTACAAGTAAGTGACAGAAAAGCAGTCGATTGTAAAAATTGTAGATTAAAAAAAAAATGTATATATATTTAAATAACACAGAAATCTGGACTCGAGCGCCAAGGAGAAACCGGATATATCGAAATTGCGCACCAGCATACGCGATGTCACCCACAAAATGGACATGGCGTACGGTATGATGGGCTCACTCTTCCGTTCCGGTTCAAGACAAACATTCTTCTCCAGCCAAGTATCCAGATATGCCGATTTGTATGCGGCCACGTTCCTCAATCTCTACTATTATCCGTTTTCGTATATGTTCCGCGCACCGGCTATGCTGCTGCCGCACGAATCTACGGTAACGCACGAACAACGATTCCACATGGAGACACCGTCAATACAACGTTCGCGCAGCAAGAACGAAAGCGTTGATGGTGGAGCGTTGAGTACGATTTCATCGCCTACCGAAAAGCCGCACGAAGCTATGGCGTGCAACGAACGTGCGGATGGCAAAGATGCGGAAATTGAAAAGCTCGCCGAAGAATTTAAGGTATATGGAGTTTATGTTATAATCATTTGAGGCCCAAAGAGTTTCGAAAACAGAATTCAATTATTTTCAAGCGGGTAGTTAATGGTTAGCTGCAGCAGTGCAATAATCCCAGCTAAGGGTAGCATTGCATTTTAGTTGTGAAATCAAGAGCTTGAGTTAGATGAGTGTTGAATAGTCTGAACTACACGTCAAATCTCGTAAAAATGAAATGAATATCGCTTAAGGCTTGAATTCAGAATGTTCTCTTCAGAAGTTTCTTTAAAAGCAAAAATTTTATGGGATGTTTTGTAAATATAAAATATATTAGGTTCTCAGGGTATATCATTTTTATTATTTTTTTATTATAAGAGTATACAACTATATATTTTATAGCTCAAAAAAGGTAGTTTACATTTTCATATATTTTTTTAATTTAAAAAACTATTAAAAACTACTCTGGCGTTAAAATCGCCTTTTGGGCCAACTTTAGCCGATCGGTCCTTTTAACTTCTATCTTTCGCTGGAAAAATAGAAGTGAAATTTCGCGTTTATTTTTTACCGAAAAAATATAGAAAAATTTTACTTGTTTTTTTGAAGTGAAAACTTCTTTAGAATCGTTGGGAGTGATTTGAGACTGAATGAAACGAAAAAGCGACACTACGAAGCGTTATATGTTGATATACGTATATGTGTGTGGCTGCGTACTGCTGAGCCACGCTAGTATAGTGAGTATTGTAGTATGTATACTACACTGCCTATTACTTGCTTTGGTGTTTAGTTCAAGCGTCATACGTATCCCAGCAAAACCTGCGTGACCGAAACTCTAACACAATTACACTTTTTTGTATGTTACAAACACATATGCACTCGTATTTGTTAGGAAATCGACTTTTTTTTTTGATTCTCCGTCACCTTTGGCAAATGTGTAAGCAGTAAGCAAACTTTATTCATATAGTTTTCCTGATTTTTGCATCAGTCAAACTAAACAAACGCCGTAGCCGAATGGGTTGGTGCGTGATTACTATTCAGAATTCACAGAGAAAACGTCAGTTCGAATCTCGGTGAAAGCAAAATTAATAAAAACATTTTTCTAATAGCGGTCGCCCATCAGCAGGCAATGGCAAAATACCGAGTGTATTTCTGCCAAAAAAAAAATCTCCTCGTAAACATATCATAAAACAAAATAAAATAAATGTATAAAAAAAAATTTGTTTTTGTGATTCGAACCAAGGATTTCGGATCGGAAGCCCACATTGCTAGCCGCTCGGCTATCGCGCTGTGCTGTCGCCGCTGGCCTAAAAGTTATTTTGTTCGTCGGTACGTTTATATGAAACTGGCACTGGCAAACGAATCCATATGTATGAAAGGGATAGAAACTCACACGCACACAAAGTTTTTGGCACGATTTTCCCAACGCTTTTAACAAAGTGATTGTAAAGGGGCGTGGTTAGTGACAGTTTAACGACCACGCGTGGCGGTTACGTGCAGGGTAACATGACCGCCACTCTTCTTGCTGGGATGTATGATTGTATGTATGCTAGTACGTATGTGTGCGCGCCTGCGTATTACGGAGCCACGGTGAGCGAGAAGGCATTATGTATACCTATACTACACTACCTAATACTTGCTTAGACCAAGCGTCCTACGAATGTTTCTGTGTATGTTAGTACGTCTGTGTAATATACGCGTTACGACGCTCATAATAGCAACCGCGAGTGCTGTATTGCGTCCGTATTCTTATATTCGTAAATATTTTCATTTTTAAATATTTACCGCAATTATGCCGAAAAATAATGCAGAAAAGTGTCGTGAATATCGACAGAAAAAAAAACAAAAAGAAAATAAAACTAAAAAACCAGATTGAGCAATGGAAAAACAGTTTTAATTGTGGCAATTTATATTTCACCGAATCAATCAATAAATAGCATCACGGAATTCATTCACAAAAATTTAATAAAGTATACACCAGAAGTATCGCGGATACTTAGAAAAGATTACGATAAAGTTCCAATGATTTTAAGTGGCGATTTTAACGTAAATTTTGCATTGGACACAGCGGTTCCTTTAATTGACTTTCTCAATACAACATTCAATTTAAAAATGTGTAACAATCGCACTGAATCGACAACACGATCAAAAACAACAATTGACGCGGTATTTCAAAGATATGTTGACAAAATCGAAACCAAAGCATTTGTATCATATTTTAGCTATCATAAGCCACTCGTATCATTTGTTGAAATTGAAAACATTGAGGATGAATAATAATAAAATGAAGAAAATAAAATATGAAATTTATAGCAATATTATAATGAACCTATAATTATCTCGCTCCTAATGCTGCTTTCGTCTCATTCTCTCTCAGTTTGTTTCACGGAAGGTTTCACTTCTATCGCGTCTAAGCGTTAGACTGGTATTTTTTTCTTTTGTACATAAAAACATATCTTTGAAAAAATAGTTATTTTATGACTATTTTGAAAAAACTCAATAGCTTACCGAATTGGGTTGGCAACTAAGTAATTGCGGATTACACTCATAGATGGCTTCAGTTGAATTTTTGGCTTTGCAGACGTAGTACAAATGTAAAACACATTTTGTTATTTGATAGTTGGCAATTCAGCTGTCAATCAGTAAAAAAAGTTTTTTGATCGGTGGCGTAGTTTTCGTTTGGCGTTCGTTGAAAAATGGAAAATCAAAAGGAACATTTCCGTCATATTTTGCTTTTTTATTTCCGCAAAGGGAAAACCGCATCGTAAGCTCATAAAAAGTTGTGTGCTGTTTATGGTGACGAAGCCTTAAAAGAACGGCAGTGCCACAATTGGCTTGCAAAATTTCGTTCTGGTGATTTTTCACTCAAAGATGAAAAACGCGCCGGTCGTTCCGTTGAAGTTGATGACGCCCTAATCAAAGCAATAATCGATTCGGAACGTCACAGTACAACACGTGAGATTGCAGAGAAGCTTCACGTGTCACATACAGGCATTGAAAATCACTTAAAACCACTTGGCTGTGTTCAGAAACTCGATACTTGGGTTCCTCATGAACTGAAAAAAAAAACGCAATTACAGCCGCGATTTGCTAAAGAAACGTAATGAAAATTATCCATTTTTAAAACGACTGATAACAGGCGATGAAAAATGGGTTGTTCACAACAACATCAAGCGGAAAAGATCCTGGAGCAGGCCAGGTGAACCAACTCAAACAACATCAAAAGCTGATATTCATCAAAAGAAGGTTTTGTTATCAGTTTGGTGGGATTACAAAGGAATTTGAACTACTTTGAACACTTACCACCCAACCGAACTATCAATTCTGTTGTCTACATTGAACAACTAACGAAATTAGACAATGCAGTTGAAGAAAAGAGGCCCGAATTGACAAATCGAAAAGGTATTGTATTCCATAATGGCAATGCAAGGCCACACACATCTTTGGTCACTCGGCAAAAATTATTGGAGCTTGGTTAGGATGTTTTGTCACATCCCCCATATAGTCCTGATCTTGCACCATCTGATTACGTTTTGTTTCGATCTTTACAAAACTCCTTGAATGGTACAAATTTCAATAATGATGAAGATGTAAAATCGTACCTGATTCAGTTTTTTGCTAATAAAACCCAGAAGTTTTATAAACGTGGGATTATAATGCTGCCTGAAAGATGGCAAAAGGTCATCGATTAAAATGGGCAATACATTACAGAATAAAGTTATTTAGTTCCATGAAAAAATTTTCTTTATTTCTCTAAAAAAAATTCGCAATTATTTAGTTGCCAACGCAATATCTATTTTTTCAATAAAAATTACTGCTATCACCCTCTCAGCACTCTTCTATTTATACGTACATTTTACCTTATACAATTAACTAATTCGATTCCACTCTCTTGCAGTCAATGAATTCGGCTTGTTCGACCAACTCCACAGTGCCGCATACGCGTCCACCAACACCACAAACGGTGACACACACACACGATGAGGACTACTCGGAGGAGGAGTCCGATCAAATTCCCAAATGTGATTGTCAACAGCAGCAGCAAGACGACACCGACTAGAATCGGGAGTTGTTTACGTCTGTGTAACTTCAATTTGGCGCCAGAGAAAGAGAACACAAAATGAATACGTAAAAGGAGGATAGAAGACAAAACGGCGCGCCAGTCGCATTGTTGCGATTCATTCGATATTCCTCAGAGATTCTTTTGCAATGCGACGATTTTAAAAATGATTTTCCTTTTTTTACCTACGCTGAGAAATTAATTTGTAAATGTTTATTTAGTATAACTAATGTACCTTTATTTAGTTTCATACGCAATACATTTTTTATTTTAATTATTTTTGAAGTAGAAAACAATGGTTGAATAAAATAAATAACATTTAACACATACACATACGCACGTTTATTTTAATAATTTTCATAATTTCATTGATTTCAATTACACTTCGCATCTTTTTGTTCGTTTCAACAGCCCAATGATCTGCAGCCTGGGACGGGGAGATTGAGAGAATTTATAAATCACTGTAACTTGTCAATTAAGCATAAAAATTTGTATTTATGAGAACAAATTTAAGGTTTTTTGGCTGAATAATAATGATGATTTGGTATTTTATTCGAAAAAAAAAATTAGATACCCTTACAATAAATGGAGTCAATAGAATCTATAGAAGACAAATTAAGGGGTAGGGGTAGTCAGAGGCCCGAAAAAATGATGAATTTAAAATTTTTTTGTTTTTGCAGTCAATTGCTTTATTTTACAAAAATAAAAACATAGCATTAAGACATCATATTTCAACTTGAATTTAGCAAATTTTCAAAAAAAAAATAAAAAAAAAATTAATAATTGTAAAAGTTATCGCTGTTTGTGTGGAGCCCGTTTCTCCAGAAGTCCCTTGCAGTGATCATCACAAGTCCTTGGAGATTCATCGAAAAGAGAAATTAGTTTTATTAATAGATAATCTTGTGCCTGACGAAGCCTTTTTTCAAACTTAACAATATGGCGGTCTCAGGAAATATTTTTCAGTTTTTCGAGAAAAAAACCGACAACTGTTTAAAAAAAATCGAAATTTTTGAAAAAAAAATCTTTCGATCAGGCACGAGTTTTTTATATTTTTCAAAAACAGTATAAATTTTATTGAAATCTACCGAGCGGCTTTTAAGTTTCATTGATCACCACTTCAAAAAAAATAGTTTTGAGAAAAACGCATTTAAAGTTTTGCTATCGAGCTCCGGAGCGCCCGAGCGCCCTTTCTTAACTCGAAAAGTATAATATTTAACGGATTCACTTCAAATTTTCACACAATATTTTTAAGATATTGTACTTTAAAAAGTGCAAAAAAATCCATTTTGTTTTTTTAAATTCTGACTACCCCTAACCTCTTAATCGAGTTGCGTTACCTTGACCAGTAGTGACTATTTCTCTTTTTTTTTTGAATTTTAATAATTTTTGTTTTATAAAAATATAGCTCATTCTACATCAAATATCACATACTTCAATGTTTCGAACTTTGTAAACAATTAAAAAAAATCAACAAATTTGCATCCAAATTTCAAAATCTTTAACTATAACTTTTGGAGAAAATTATGGGTCGTAGTTTCCTAGCCAAGTAATTTTAGTATAAGAAAGTGCAAGTTTGAAGTGGCTTAAAATTCACGTCAATTTTTTTTCCTGACAATGTTGCGCAAATATCATATAATTCAAAGTTAAAAAAAAATTGTAAAAAATTAAAAAAAAATTGTTCATTTAAAACAATTTCACAATTTGTAATCAAAATTAAAAAAACTTACTACACTACTAAATTTTGTGTTAATAAATTTTTTTTTTGTATAATATTTTTTTAATTAATTTTTTTTAGTCATGTTTTTGTAATAAACTTTTTTTAATAATTTTTTTTTATCACTTTTTTTTAATATTTTTTTAATAATTTTTTCTTTTTTTAAATAATTTTTTTTTTAATTATATACTTTTTAATACATTGTTTTTAACAATTTTTTTTTCTACTTTTTTAATAAATTTTGTATTAATAATTTTTTTTTTATTTATACACTTTTTAATAATTTTTTTTTTAAATTATTTTTTGTAAAATGTTTTTTTAATAAATTTTCTTTTAATAATTTTTTTTTATAAATTTTTTGTTTTAATAGTTTTTTGTAAGAAATTTTTTTTTATTACATTTTGTCATTACAGTATATTTTTAAATATATATTTTTTTTTAATACTTCTGTTTAATAAATTTTGTTTTAATAATTAGTTATGTTTTGATATATATTTTTTAATAACTTTTTGTAATATGTAGGGGAGAATGGGGAGTTGTGAGACGGGTTTTGTTTTTGGACCCGTATTACTCAAAATCTTAATATTCTGCATATGTCAACGATGGAATCTTTAGTCAATGAATACTGGAAGCTATTGGTATGGCCTATTTAACAAAACTACAATTTTCCTTAAATTTAAAATTGTATATAATAATATAAAATATAATACAAAATACAAAAATGTGGGGAGTTGTGAGACACCATGGTTTTAATCGATAAAAATTACTTATTTTAGTTGTTAGTTCTTTATTAAGATGAAAAATAAAAAAGAAAAGACAATTGTTATAAAAAAGTGTATAAAAAATGCAATGCCATCAATCTGATGATTCGCAGTGAGAACATGTATAATAACCAGTTCGTAAATTGACACACTTTAGGTGCACAGCTCGATCGCATACATTGCAATGAAAAACAATAAAAACTCAAATTTAACCAAAAATTTCATGATATATATAGAAACAATGCATGAATATTGCTAGGTACTTATGAAAGATGCGTTAAAACGTCGAAAAAAACGGTGTCTTACAACTCCCCAAATCGTTTTTTTATAAATGGCCGCGTAGTCATAAACACATCGAACGTTCATGCCCAAGTGAATGTGTAAATTCATAGCTAATAGGACAATTAATAATTTGTATATATTAACATTTGCAATTTGCTTCAACAACTGATCGAATGTATCACAAAACAAATGATGAAAAAAACTTACCGAGAAATTCCAAAACACAGTAACTGGAGAGACGCGTCGAATGCGTGTAAATATGACCAATGCTAGCTGAAAAGTGAGATCGCATCGAGAACACTTGTTGACACTTAAAATCGAATGTAAACAAATGAATACTGCCGAAAGGTAACAATGTCTCACAACTCCCTGTGTCTCACAACTCCCCATTTTCCCCTACGTTTATTTTTAATAATTTTTTTTTAATAAATTTGATTTTTTAACACATTTTTCTTCAATAATTTTTATTTTAATAATTTAATAATAATTAATATTTATTTTATAAGTTTTTTTTTTAACATAGTTTTTTTACAAAATTTTTGTACATATATTATTATATTACTTTTTTTTTAATTTTTTTAATAATTCTTTGTTTTCAAAAAAACTTTTTTTTATGAATTGTTTTCAATAAGTTTTCTTTAATAATATTTTCTTTCATAACTTTTGTTTTAATAAAATTTCTTAAATAATTTTTTTTGATTAATTTTTTTTTTAATAAATTTTAATATTTTTTTAATTAATATATATTTTTTTAAATAAACTTTTTTAACAAATGTTTTTAACACATCTTTCTTTAATTTTTTGTTTTAATACCTTTTGTTTCATCACATTTTTTTAAACACCTTTTTTTAATAATTTTTTGTAGTAAATAATTTTTGTTTAATGTTTTTAAAAAAATATTGTGCTACTAATTTTTTTAAATAATATTTTTTATTAATTTTTTTTTTTAATGTTTCAATACATCTTTTTATTATTAAATTTATTGTAATACGTTTTTTTTGAATTTATTTTTTTTAATACTTTTTTTTTATAAAGGGTGGTTAAATTTTTAATGTGAACCACACCTAACCGTCAACGACACCGTTGGACTTCTTTCTTTGGAGTTATTTGAAAGAAAAGGTGTACGTCAATGAGCCAGCAACAATTCAAGAGCTAAAGGATGAGATAATTCGGCACATTAACGGCATAGAACCTCAATTATGCCTCAGCGTCATCGAAAATTTGGACCATCGGATGGAGGTGTGCCGCCGAGGCCGCGGCGGCCATGCGTAATTAAACCATACCAATATTATCATAATAAAGAGAAATGACAATAATTTCCTAAAAAAATTGTGTTTTATTGAAAATCAACACCGGCCCTCGAAACTTAACCACCCTTTATATGTTTGCCTTTTCCGCATATAATGTAATAGTGTCTTATCTTAGAAAATATTTTTGATGTTTTCATATAATAACTGGTTGCTTTTCATTTCTGTGATATTTTTTCTTATTTCAAATAATATTTGCAAGAGTAAAAAGAAATAGTTTCACTAATAGGTGTCAGTAAAATATGTTTTGTCCGACTCTGTACGTGTGCACTATATGTATGTATGTTCTCAAAAATCCCTCACAGCATCTAGAAAATGATTTTTTTTTATTGAAAAAAAAAATTTAAATAATTCCCTCTCCCTGTTCCGATCTGCGAATTAGCACTTAAGTTTGCGTACTTTTCAAACTGAAAGTCATTAACGATCTTGCATCATTCCGCCAAAAGCCAAAATCAATAGCATAGGCATAGTCAATAACATGAACTGGTTCCCTCAGAAGTAGAATAGGTATTCAGCGTAACATAAATGCCTACATATAGACATATTTACATTTGTACGTACGAGGCTTATGTATGTATGAAATCACGCCTAGATCATAAAATTAGAGAAGTTCTAACGATACGAATTTTTGCAAAAGAATTTTCATACCTACAAAACTTAGCATAATAAAAACCATATTTGCGAAAAACTCAAAAAAAAAAGAAAATATTTATAAAAAAATAAAATACTTATATATAAAAATTATATCTACACATAAATGCAATATTAATTTTTTTAAAACAAGGTTAAAGTGTTTATGAAAATAAAATGAATTGTCAAAAGAAAAATTAACAAGCAAATACATATTTTACATATACGCAATTCACTATTTGCTTTGCATCGATGTATTTAAATTTGCATTAGTGTGCGTAAATTGCGAAGAAATGTTGTTACAAAGCAAAATAAAAATATTTACCGCTAATTAGCCGAAATACTACATTGAGTTAGCCGTTCTTAAGTGATGTATGTGTGTGTATACTTATATATGTATGTCACAATGATAAAAACCGTTATATCCGCATACAAAGCATACCTATATTCCAACAAATGTGAAAACAATAATAACAATAAAGTTAAAGCAATACGGAAGAAAGCAGCAGATTTTTAGTTTATTTTTCGCACGATTTTCTTGAAGCGCCGGGTTCTGTAAAGATTTTTGACTTTTTGATTAGTAGGTGGTTTTTACATCCGATAAACATATTTAGTTCAACATTGTTGTTGTTATACTAGCATTCTTATAGCCTAGATAGACGCCTATTGTACATAAATACAGGGTCCGGCACACGAAGTATAATCAACTGCATCAGCTGTCTGTTAGTTGGCTAAATTACAGTCCAGAGTTTTGTTTACAAGCGCGAGGAAGCATATTGCGATTGGATTTCAAACTAAAGTGTGATTACATTATATTTCGCTGGAAAATCACAACCAGCGATTGTTCGTGAGCTCGAGCACCTTAAAGTAAATAAAGTTTTTGTTTATCGCACCATTACTCATTGCAATGTTACTGGTAGCATCGCGAAACGTCATGGAGTTGGTCATCAAAAGACTGCAACGTCACGTGAAATGGTTCAAAAAATGAAGAAGCGACTTGAGCGAAATCCCAGACGAAGTGGCAATCCAATGGCGAAAGAACTGAAAATATCTGACCTTAGCATCTCTCGCATTCTGAAAAATGATCTTAAAGTCAAGCCTTACAAGAACCAAAGGGCGGATGATCTCACACCAAAGCAGCAACAAGTCAAACTTAAGAGAGTTGAAGGAGTTGCTTCGCTTGGCCGAAAGCGGACCATTTTCGCACATTCTGTTTTCTGACGAGAAAATTTTCCAAATTGAGCAATTCGTAAACTCCCACAAGGATAGGGTTTATTTGACCGACCATTCATATGAGAATTTGGGTTATCGATTGGCGACCAGGAGGCAGCACTCGCCACAGGTGATGGTTTGGGCCGCTGTAATCGCAGAGGGGCGCTCTCCAATCGCTTTCATCGAACCTGGCGTCAAGGTTAACGCAAAATATTACCGGAAAAGTATTCTGGAGGTTGCTTTGAAGGCGTAGGCTAACAAATATTTCGGTGGCAGACCATGGACGTTTCAACAGGACTCGGCACCGTCTCGCAAAGCTCTAGTGAACCAAGAATGTCTAAAAAAAACGTTCCGAACTTCGTAACGACCACACAATGGCTCTCAAATTTACCATTCGCGAATCCGATGGATTATTTTCTTTGGACCATTTTGGAGATCAAGTCCGAGCTAAAAGATTCACCAGTCACGAGGCGCTGATAAAAGTCATTGTCCGCTAGTGGACGAAAATACCTGCAAGTCACTCGGGCAGATTGCGATTCGTTTCTGGACCGTCTCAAGGTCGTAGTCAAAGCAAAAGGTGGTCATATCGAGCAAAAGTAAATTGATTTTTAATTTTGTATTATTTTCACACATTTTTTACTTTGAATTGAATAAAAATAATTTTCTCAACTAAATGTATGGCCTTTTTAATTGGTTACACTTCTTCTTCTTCGGACAATGTTTAGAGTGGCAATTAACGACATTCATCGGGAGATACTTACCAGCTTATTAAACTCGCGAATGACGTTATCGGAGTCCAACCACCACCCATAGCAGCTGAAGAGTTCCAGCTACTCCGAAAGACCCGCGTAACCTTGGCACAATCACGTTCTGGATACTGTAGCAGATTTAACTCCGACTTATCCAGAATTGGCCCCACCATACAAAAGCTTTGTTCAGCATGTAAAGGCACCCCGCACGACACTAACCATCTTTTCATATATCCCGTCAAACCCACTCACCTAACACTCCTTTCCCTCTGGACTCAACCTGTCGAAACAGCATGTTTCCTGGGCCAACCGTTAGTTGAGCTTAACACTACACTGACAAAGTTAAATATGCTGCTACAACAGCAACAACAGTAATCCTGGTAATTATCATCCTTGAATTCGAACCATCCATCCATCACTACTTTGGGTGATTTTTTAGCTATTATCTTTTTAAACAGTTGGTTTAAACCGCTGACGCACGTTTCATGTTTTGTTTCACTGTCAAACATCTTCAGTTTGGTCTATAATTTACCCACAAATCGTCTTACAAACGAACAGCGCTGGAAGTCATTGTATTTTATTATAAAAATGCGTGTTCTGTTAAGAAAGTTTATCGCGCGCTTCTTCCATTTTATGGTCAGTTTAATCGACCCACTGAAGCGGCTATTCGAGCTATTGTGACTAAATTTAGAACCAATTTTACATTATTGGACATCAAACCACCAACACACTTGCATAGAGAAAATATCGCAGCTGTATCGGCCAGTGTTAATGATGACCATCAATTATCGATTCGTCGCCGTTCGCAGCAATTGGGCCTCTGTTTCTCAACAAGGTGGAAAATTTTGCGAAAGGATTTAGGTGTGAAGCCTTTCAAAATGCAGCTGGTGCAAGAATTGAAGCCTAACGACCTACTGCATCGTAGAATTTTTGGTGAATGGGCTCTTGGAAAGTTGGCCGAAGATCCACTTTTTTATCGAAAAATTGTGTTCAGCGACGAAGCTCATTTTTGGATCAATGGGTACGTAAATAAGCAGAATTGTCGATTTCGGAGTGAAAATCAGCGAGAAGAATTGCAAGAGCTACCAATGCATCCAGAAAAGGTCACAGTTTGGTGCGGTTTATGGGCTGGAGGTATCATTGGACCGCACTTCTTCAAAGATGCTGCGAATCGTAACGTAACTGTGAATGCTGAGCGCTACCGTGAAATGATATCCCAAAATGCAAGAACTTGACTTGCATGACATGTGGTTTCAGCAAGACGGTGCCACATGCCACACAGCACGCGTGACAATGGACTTGATGAGAGGGGAGTCCGGTGAACATTTTATTTCACGTTCGGGACCAGTCAATTGGCCACCCAGATCGTGCGATATAGAGCCTTTAGATTATTTTTTGTGGGGCTACGTTAAAGCTCATGTCTATTCAGACAAGCCTGCTTCAATTAAACGCATTGGAAGACAACATTAAAGCATTTATATGTGAGATACCAACCGAAACATTAGAACATTTGCATGACTCAATTCGTTCGTATAAACAACATAAAATCTGATGCCGTCAAAGTTACCTCAGGCGTACCTCAAGGTAGCCATCTTGGGCCACTATTGTTCTTAATGTTTGTTAATGACATTCCAGACGTGTTCGAGACATCACGTTGTCTGATGTATGCAGATGACCTGAAAATTTACAGTCGGGTAGAGAACGTAACTGACTGCATAAGACTTCAGGAAGACTTCGCCAGATTGGAAGCTTGGTGTGGTAATAACTCCTTACCTCTTAATGCTGGTAAATGCCAGCACATGTCATTCAGTAGACGAAAAGTTACGATTGATTTCGATTACAAGTTGGGCACTACCACCCTCACAAAAATTTACGAAAAGAAAGACTTGGGGGTCATATTTACATCGAAAATGTCATTTTCCAAACATATAGACCTTATGATTGCCAAGTCTAGATCTATGCTTGGATTTGTAATAAGGAATTCAAGGGAGTTCCAGAATATCTCTACGCTGAAAAATTTGTATTTTTCTCTTGTGAGATCAAACCTCGAATATTGCAGCATCATTTGGGATCCATTCTATATGGGTTCATCTTTAAGAATTGAGAAGGTTCAAAAACGTTTCACTCGATTTGCTATTCATTCTCTTCGTTGGCCTTGCAGTTTGCCTGCATATAAAAGTAGATGTCTTTTGTTAGCATTGCCAACTTTAGAAATGCGGAGAAAAACTTCATCGGTAATGTTTATAAGAGACATAGTTACGAATCATATCAAATGTCACTTCTTGCTGGAGCTAATACTCTTTAATTGTCCCACTCGTAACCTAAGACTCAGCAATATGTTCCATTTACCTTATCACAAGACCAATTTTAGTCGAAATGAACCGCTCACACGTTGTATAAGACAGTCTAACCAATTATGCAAACATTTGGATATATTCTCTAACTCACGAGAGACTTTCAAATCACGACTTAATCTGGAGATACACTTTTTGAATTGTGCCTAATGTATCTCACAGTATTGTTTACCATAAATTATATTTAAGCTTTAATATTAGTAATCTATTTAAGTTATACTTTAATTGATGAATAAATAAATAAGTAAATAATCTTCAAACATTAAATTATATGGACTGAACTATCGATTTAAATAAAAATTTAATGCATTTTTCCGAATTTTACGTGTGTTTTTTTAAAAAATGTTCCTATAGCTCTTAAAAAATCACCCTTTATATGGTTTTCTTCGATTGGATTGAGTCGAATGAGGTGATCATCGATGAAACAAGCGTCTGTTTTGAGAACCTCGAGAGTATTTTTTGTTTTTGTTTCCAATTTGGAGACAAGTTGGATGTGACGTATTCAGAGTCGAATTATCCATAAGAGAGTGTAGAGGTTAAGCAGAAATAACTGCTGGTCACCTATATAAACGAACAGGCTCTCTGCTGTCCAACTAGCGCGCAGCATACACATACGACTCTACAGCATCCCAAGCAGTTACAATGCAAGTGTGAGTCAGCTGCTGTGAGAGCGGCCAGTGCAGTTAGCAGCAAAGAAGAATTAAGTGTGAAGTTCGCCGTCATCCAATTAGAGAGCTGTTGGTTAAAGGGAGTTCTTCTGCAAATGCACTAATTCGGAGATCACTACGGTTACTAGCTTTGCTAAGCTTTACTGAGTATACAATATTTTTGTAAATTCTTATTGTTAATAAATAAATATTTTATAACTTACCCAACTGACCGAAAATTTGAAAATGTTTCATCGAGTGAAAGTTTAATTTGAATATTTGTATCCTGAATGTCAATATTATTGCTCCGACTTGGTTAGCCTGGTTCTGGGTGTATCGAGCTACATAAGCACTGTTATTTTTGGAAAATAAAAGATTGCTTTCGAGTTTCAGTATTTTATTAGCGCACTCTTGCGGCCTCGGTAGTTTAGCGTAAGTGCACTAACCTGCCATCCCAGAGATTGTGGGTTCGAATCCCACGTAAAGCACGGTCCTTACATTTTTCCAAATTTACCTACTTTCCCTGTTTCCAAAAAAACAGAACCCCCAATTCCATTCTTCAACCTCAAAAACGTATCCTTTCCATCCTTAGTCTGCGCATTATTTGCATTGTGGCTGCTAAAACAAGCAACAAACAAAAAGAAAAAGACACAATTACACATTGCATCAGTGGCGCCAGCGAGAGGAAGCGGGCGACCGCGGTAATGGCGCAGACACACGAAATTTAGCGAAGTCCTCAACCATCTGTGCGATACTTCTGGCAGAAAAATGTGAAACACAGATGGCGCTCCAAACAGTAAAGAAGGCGTTGTTCCTAAGCAACGGCAGGTGGGTATTCCCACTACTTAGGACTGGTAGTGGCAGGCTAATCACCTACCCTGTCAGAAATCAAACAGATTAACGAAACCAACGCAAAACTGAGTCTTGTTGAGGCAGATAGTGTTATGAGGAACTTTTCAAGGCAGAAATACACTCGGAGGTTTGCCATTGCCTGCCGAGGGGCCACCGCTATTAGAAAGCAACTGTCTATTATTTGATGTTCATGCACGAAGATTCGAATCTGCGCACTCCCGAATGGTAGTCACGCACCAACCCATTTGACTACGGCGGCGGTCTTGTTAGAGTAGAATAAAAACAAATATTTTCTCATGTTCAATGGTAATAAGTTTTTATATGTTTAGTTCGAATATATGAAAGAAAGCTTAATATTATTGCTGCACACAAGCCCGTATGCATTTAATTACAATTTAGAGTAGAATCTTAAAGCTGCTTAATGGCATTTGTATCACATATAAGCTCATTGTAGATTTGCTCATTAGTGTTGGGATTCTTCAAGTCAGTCACGAACTCAATAGCATCATCCTGATACAGGGGAGAAAGAGAGACGAACAAAAAATATTTGTAAATTACTAAACTAAATTAAAAACTCTCAACTCCTGAACTTACATCGAACAGCACATTCTTGGCGTCCTTTTCGTATTGGCCGAATAGTGTAAAGACATCGGGAATTCGGCTGCCTTTGGCAAACTTCGTTGAAAGCGAAGCAAACAGATGCCTGCAGGTCTCTTGCTCAACTGTAGTCATGCTATCGCGTATGAAGACTGCCTTTGGCAAGTCAACTTCCAAATTACAAGTCTGGTACTCGGTAACCGGTTTCACATCCAAGCTGGCACACACCAGCTGCTTGTTCTTGTATTGATCCAATTCACTGGCATGCACAATAGCGAGATTCTTGTCGGTGGACGGCGTGGTCTGACAGGGATTGATATTGCGACGTTTATTCAAGAAGAGCGCCGCCTGACGAGCGCGTTCGTTTTGCGCATCAAAGTTGCTGTGTGTAAGATGAGAGGATTTCCAATAAAAAAATGTATAAAATAAGTAACTAAATTATATGGTTGGCTACTCACATTGGCAACTTTTGTACATCCTTGCTGACGCTCGGCTCTACAATGGCAACATAGACATTGTCTGGTCCGTAGCTTTCATAAACGATCGGTTTGAGTTTGAGATCGCGCGCCTGTTTGTAGTTGTTGCCGTTTACCACAACCAAATCAGCCGTTTTATTTTGAACGGCAATCAAACAATCGTTCTCCTGCACGCACTCCAACTCTGGACGGATATCACGCGAATAGGCGGCACGGTGCATCGTTTCACATTTGGCCAATTCAATGTCGGTCTGCACACAGAGGCGCATTTTCCTAATGTCGCTGACATCACGTTCGATAACATCCTTATAGCCGGCACGCTCCAAATACACTTTTGGTTCAACCGCTTCCGGTTTGCTGTAATAGGTGTTGTTCTCGTTGATGAACAAATGTGCAACGGCCTTTTGGTTCTCGGCATGTAAACCATTCTCAAAGAATTTCTCTAGGCGATTTTGCAAGTTGTGCAACTTCTGCTCGCCATTTACCGCATCGACATTCGAAATGTAACCAACCCATGGGCGTTGAGCCCACGAACAAGCGGGACCGGTGACGGGGCGACGAGTGCCATCCTCACAGAGGTATTCGAATTCCGAAGGATCGCCTTCAGCTTTGGAGCCGGGCGTGAGCTACAAATGTTAAGTTGAATTGTAAGGTGGACATATCTTTTGCTTTTATCACTCGTCATTCACTACTTACGCCAAAGTATGACTTGATGTATTGCACCTTGGTGAAGGCCACCTCACCCTTGCCCTTGTCCAAGCAACGAATTGCGCCATCATAACCAGAAAATATGTCAGGATAGTTGCATTGTTCGGGTTTCTCGCACAGTGCGCACAAATTGGAGTATTTCTTCTCTGTTGGAAACGAAGAATATCGCATTAGAAATTGAAATTCTATTGCAGCTGTGTGTGCCAGCTATTAAGGCTCAACTTCAAGTGACTTACTCAGTAGACGATCAGTTTCGGGATATGGCGAATAGGTGCCAACCAGACAGGATTGTGTGAAGAACTCCGACAGGGCTTTCAATTCACGTTCGGTGGCGGTTATTTCGGGATCCAGAGAGATTTTAAGAATGTGCGTATTCTTCAATTTAGTAATTGGAATCTAAAAAAGAAAGAGGAGGCGGCCGCATGCCATGAGTTAAATAGTGGTATGTGCATATGTATGTATGCATGTATGTATGTATGCGAGTAGAAAAGTAGCAATTCGCAAATGCACAAACTTGTTGACCTACGCAAACTTGTGATTTCACTAATTAACTGGACGTAAAACTGGTATTTTGCATGGGAAAATAGGCACTTTGCATAGTCACGAACCGGCAATTTAAATTAAAGTAGCTGGGCTGCTCTAATAGATTCTGATTGCTTGATGAACATTTTCTTGATTTCACTGCATGGCTAATCTGGAAATTATTTAAGTGCAGCCCAGCAAGATAAGTGGCGCTGTGGAATATTTGCGCTCTTTAGAGCAAATTAAAGGCATGCAAGAGGCTCAGATGGGGTGTGAAGATGAAATGTAGCAAGCGCTGAACTTATATGGAAAAGTTGATCTTTAAAGGCCCAACTTCGGCGTTTCCAGCTAAAAATGTGTATGCATTAGGCGTCTTGTTCGACTTCATTTCATTTCTTTTCATTTACGAGCTTAACTATCGCACAGACGAATAGCAGATTGCATGAAGTGAAATTGAAATGAAATTTGAAAAGTCTAGCCAAGCAGCATCGAGAGATTTGCTCACTCCTAAAACACTCAGTCTCAAAAACCCACTGCATTTAATGATCAGGCGTAAGGCAGGCCACTGTCACCTCTTCACTTCGCCATCGTCCTAGCCGATGTTATGAGCCAATTGGCCCTGCACAAAAGAGGCATCGTATAGAGTTGCACCAGACATCTTGAAGGTCCATGTCGTCGATGATAACTGCCTCCTCTCTCTCTCACAAACTCACTGAAGGCGGACAGACTAGTCGCGCTGGCACGCATTGTCGGACTGAGGACCAACAACGCCAAGACCAAGGCCATGAGAGTAAACTACAATAAAGTAAGGCATTTAATGGTTGACGGGTGCCCGGGGAATCCTGCTTCTGCTACCTCGGCGCACAACATTCTGTGGGGGAGTAGCGATGCGAATCCGATGGAGTATTCTCTTTGTGCCATTTTGAAGAGCCAAGTCCGAACTAAAAGATTCACCAGTCTCGAGGCGCTGAAAAAAATCCATTATCCGCGAGTGGGACAAAATACCTGCAAGTCACATTCGGGCAGCTTGCGATTGTATTCTGAACCGTCTTAAGGCCATCGTCAAGACAAAAGGTTGTCATACTGAGCAAAAATAAATTGATTCTTAATTTTGTATTATTTTCACACATTTTTTACTTTGCATTGAATAAAAGTGATTTTCCAAACTTAATTTAAGGCCTCTTTAATTGGTTACACTTCGAGTGCCGGACCCTGTAAAAGCAAATGATGACCATTTCGAATGAAAATTAATTTTTGTTTTTGTAATATTTACAGGACTAAATAAAACTAACTGCATTAAAAAAGTATAATAATAACTATAACGGACTTAACTTGTAACAGAACTTATAGCAGGACTAAGTATTTTTGCCATGAAAAATGTCCTCATCAAACGTTCAGAGGCGGCATAAAATTGTAGTTCACTCCATTTATGGAAAAACATCAAGTCGCACAACCACAAAAAGGAGGAGGAGCTCGATCAAACAACTAAAAAGCGCCAAATAGCCCATATTTTCTCGGTACATGGCTGTAGTGTCATCGATATCTCGTAAAGTACCGATGAAAAATTTTCAAGTTTATGCTCGTTCTCAAGGTGACAATTCCCACTAAGAAAATTATTATAATTTTTTTTTTTAGTCAGTTGTGAGTTACAGGGTGTTAGCAATGGAAGTCAACAAAGAGAAAATTTGGTATATTTAACATTTTTTCTTTGATAAAGGCGAAATTGTGGAATGGTAACTGTAACAGCTTCGTCGATTCCGTTCAGGCATTTTTCATGCTAAAAAAAAAATACCGACAATGTCGAAAATGTTGATAAAATCACAAAAATAATCGAAGTTGGCGGCATTTAGTAGTCGTAGCATCGCCCAAGAGCTAAAGTTCGACCACAAAACAGTTTTAAATCACTTTCGCAAACTTTTACGCAAAAATAATGGGTTTCTATTTTCCCAAACTAATATAATAATACTAATAATCGCAGCTGGTCTTCTATTTGTTGTTTTTTTCTTCAATCACTTTAAAATTTCACACACCAAATTCCACATAAATTCACTCACCTTATAGCCGACATTGCGTCCGAAGCCGGTGTGACAGGATTTCTTGCCGCGCAACTCCTTCAAGCTGTTAATATTCGAATTTTTCTTCACCAAAATAATGCCCTCATAACGGAACTCCGCTGCAATGGAAGTATATTTTTTTTTTAATTTTTTCACAAGGGCAAATTTTTTTCACATAAATTTCTCAAAGTGTTGCATTCACTGTATGTAACTATCACCAGCACCACAACCACCACTACCACTTGCTTATCAGCTCACTACTCACCGTCCTTATCGGCCTTGGAGCGAATTTCGGAGACGACACGATAATCCTGATTCTTCGTGTGATAGGCGACGTACATATCCTCCGGTTCGCTGGCGAGCACATCAGCCTTACGCTGATTGATTTTGTCCAAACAATCGATACGATCACGTCCAGCTACGCATTCCATTTGTATGCCAGCCTCCGAGGGATCCTTCAACAGATCCAAACAATCTTTGTAATACAGTTGCGGCACGCACATGCGATCTACATACATACATACAGATATATTTGGAGTGTGAAATAATTTAATTTTTTTGTTGTTTTATTAGTAAAAAATTTATTAAAGCAATTTGTATTTATTCCATTTTTGTTTATGTGGCTTACATATTTGCTCGTCAGCTTGGACCGAAGCCAAACTGACCACGCCCAATAGGGCCGTAGTCAAGTAAACTATTGTCGTATAACCCATTTTAGCGCAGCTCATTCAAACGCGTCCAATACTTCACTGTTGAGTGCATCGCCAGCCAGTTTCTTTTTATAGCCGATGCGGCGGCTCTATACTAATTTCGTTGTCGCCGTCGCCGTCGCCGTCTTCGTTGGCGTTGTCGTCGTCAAGATCGGAGCCGGCTTTGCAGCAGCTCAGTGGGCTGACGAAATGCTCGGGAATCACCAATTGATTAATTTTTCTTTATTTTTGCAATGTTTTCATTTTCATCTCTTTAGCTGCGCTGGGCTGGGCGTAGTTGCTTGACTTTGCTTTGATTATATTGTTTTTCCCTAATTGTGCGATTACTTTTTCTATAATTTTGTATGGAATTTTTTGTGTACAAAAAGTAACCGAAACTTCTAAGTGGAAAAAAACTGCGCTTAAGATATTTTCAAAGAAATTTTTATTTATTTATTTCTTTTTAATTTTTATTTATTTTATTTTTATTTATAATATTTATTTCTTTTTAATTTTATTTATTTATATTATTTCTTTATTATGTATTTAATATCTACTTATTTTGATGATACAGGGTTTGATTAAAAAATAATGAGCCTTCCCGCGCGGAGCGTCTTCCAAGAGATCAACCGAATCGGCTGTGGGGGAAAATTGTCGGTCCCAGTTCGCTGGCAACAGCGGTGCAATCAACATCGCTCCGCGCATGAAAGCTGTTTTAAAAGTGTGTTAGGATTTTTAAGTAGCGAAAATGCAGCTGATCATCATTTTCGACTCTCGAGGCATCGTCCACAAGGAGTTTGTGCCTCCAGGAAGCACTGTAAACGCGGCATTTTACAAAGAAGTGCTCCTTCGGCTGAAAAACCGCGTCGCCCGGGATCAGCCCGACCTCGTCAACAATTGGACCATTCATCACGACAATGCGCCGGCGTACACCGCCTTCCTTTGCACCTCTACATTGGCCAAGATGGGGGTTCCGGTGCTTCCCTACACTCCCTACAGCCCAGACCTGTTCCCTCCGAACTTCTTCTTGTTTCCGCGCCTGAAAAGAACGCTGAAGGGGAGGCGTTTCGACTCCATCGAGGCGATCCAAAAAACTGTGACAGCCGAATTGAACGCGAATCCGGCGGATGAGTTTAAAAATGTTTCCTGCAGTGGAAGGACCGATACCAGCGATGTATTCACACTCAAGGGTCCTATTTTGAAGAATATTAGGTGTATAAGCCAAAAGGTTTAATAAAACTGCTTAAAAAAAATAAGGCTTATTACTTTTCAATCAAACCCTGTATATCTAAAGAGTTGTATGTCGACAGATCGACCGTCGGTAAACGTTTGCACGCGATGGGAATGGTCCAGAAAGCAGATGACTGGGTGCCACATCAATTGAAGGAGCGGGATATCGAGAGACGTTTGATGACGTGTGAGACGCTTTTTGAACGTGTGAGACGCATTGGCACCGGCGATGAAAAATGCATCTATTATGATAACCCTAAGCGTCAAAAATGTTGGAGACTGTCAAGTGAATCAGGTCTATCGACAGTGAAAAAAACTATTCATGCTTGAAAGCAAATTCAACGAAGTATAACACAAGCCACCAAGTCATTTTGCCATAAGCCAGAAAAAAATGCCCCAAAGGTTATCGCGCCGGAAATTGCAAAAAAAGGGCTTTTGGCCTATATTTGAGGAAGCGCGCTTTTTTTTAATTTTTATTTTTTTCAAAACACCGCATCTTAAAGTACGATTACAAAAATCTTGTTTTTTCAAAAACCGTTGAGTTTGCTTCAATATTTTATTTTCATTTAAAACTTTCTCAGTACTCATAAATCTACTAAGCCCGCAGTAGCCGAATGGGTTGGTGAGTTACTACCATTCGGGAGTGCGTAGGTTCGAATCTCCGAATTATAAAAACAGTTTTTTCTAACAGCGATTGGTTTTAGGCAGGTACTGCCGACTGTATTTCTTCCATGAAAAAGCTCCTCATAAAAAAAATTTGCCGTTCGCGAAGGCGAAACAAGCGTAAATGAATACAACATCAAAATGAGCCAACAATCTTCGGAATGACACTTTTCGGACGAGCTAAAACTCAAAAAACCTGGGGCAATACAGTATCGACTCAAAAAAAAAATTTGATTGGTTGCTGTTGTTTTTGTAGCAGCATAAAATCCTCCCTAACATGTACCGGGACTGGCTGGATGGTCGGCTCACACCTCTCAACTGATAAGTGACTTTTTGGCGAAAAACAACATGAATCCCATTCCGCAAGCTGCTTATGACTTTCTCCTGATTCTACAACCCAAGTCACCACTTCACAGAAGTGATTTTAAGGGGATTGAGTCGATATAGGAGAATTGCCAGACGTTTCAAAAGGTTTCCAACATCCAAAGTATTGAAAAAATCATTGTATTTGTAGCCTTGAGGATTCACTCTAAAGTAAAAAAGAGGTTGCCTGTAAAGTCGGTTGACTGACGATAGTTTAACGTGACAAAGTCATAAGAAAATACTGATGTAATGGTTGCAATTTTCAAAACAAAATTTTATTTTTATTTGTTTGATAGATATTTTGTATGGATATAGAGAAGGAGCTAAATGGAATCGCAATGGAATTGATCAATTTACATTTACACAAACGTGAAAAATTACGAAACATTTATCAAATTCATGAAAGATATGTTCAATTTAGATGTTGCATCAGACATTAATAAGTCAACAACAATAAGAGGCCCCATCATCGATTTGACTTTTTCAAGACACATTACACTCGAATCACTCCCTTTCATTTTCTACTTTTCCTATCGTCGTCCTATTCTCAACAGAGAAATGGTTCATTGCCAACGCACACAGGAAGAAGGCATATGCAAATACAAATACATATGTGAATTTATATACATACATATGCGCATATACATACATATTTATGTATGTTCACTCAAGTAGGAGAGAGCCATATGTCGAACGTTGCCGAATGTGCGGGCCGATTGTGGCCTTTGTCGTTCGTTTCGCTTGCAGTTCAAGCAAGGTAACGACCAATGAGCAAGATAACGACACTTTTTTTCGTGCGTGCAGCCGGCTAAATCGAATTATAAGACGTTATCACGTCAAAAAATCAATATCAGTAAATATTTTATTGAACGATTTGCGTTTTACTGACAAATTTCCAGTTACTTTTTGAACAGAAGTTATATGCAGTTACATACGCATGCATGCATACATATTTATGTTTGTGTTGTTGTTTACATGTTTTCTGCTTAATTTGCTGTTTTGCTCAAAACCTCAAACGGTCATCACAAATCGTGACATCGCCGCAGATTAGTCTCTGCTGCTACTGATGCTGCTGCCGGTGCAATGCTCGTTCTCAAATGTTCTGCCTTTTGTTGTCACCTCTGCGGGATAACGGCTTCGGCCTGGTACCTTCACGACTTGCTATGCCTCTTTTGTTATTGTATTTCCGCAATGAATGTCATTATCAGCGCCGTGTTCCCCTCAGACCACTCGAGAAGTGCCCACCTTTCACAGCGTAAAAACCGGTTTGTTCTCTACCTATTTTTTGCCCTAAACTTTCATAATAATTCTAGTTTGTTATTTCTGATTTGTTTTAAAATATGCAAAAAGACCATATGAAAAGTTTATTTACAAACACTTACGTGCTAGTATATATACATACATACATACATATGAATACGCATGCATACATACATATATGTGCATATATTTGTGTATATAAATGGCCTACCTACAAAATAAGTGGAAATATTTGTTACTACTTGTTTTTGCTTTTTTGCCGGCCGGCATCGCTAATCACGGAACGAATTACCCAACAGATGTGCATTGCTATGCAGCAGGAATCAAGCGGGCAACCAGACATGCAGGCACACTGGCAGAGCTCCAAATTTACTGTATAATTGTGGTGCATTATTGAATTAATAATTCTTCTATACTACAAACTATGCAGTCAACAGGTTTTAAAAGAATATTTCCATAAGGTACACAGTTCGATGGGCCTAAAAGGCCGCTCTGACCTATGTACATTTGGCACAAAATTTGATCGGATTTTAAGCTCGAGGAGTGCAGCTTCTGGCTCCATTAAGCTTCTAAAGTTGATCGGTGCGCCTTAAGGGGCTATATACAGTTAGAAGGCCGAAAAAAGCGAATTTTCTAGAGTTTTCGTCTGAGAAAACTTTTAAATTTATTGATCTAAAAATTTGTACACATATTATGTTATCTTTTAACTGTATTTGAAGACTTAGTATTAGTAAAAATATTTATTTGGAAAGGAGCTACAGCTGATCTCCGGGAGCTTCTCTCAAAACCGACGTTTTGCGGTGACCACTATATCTCTTAACTGGACCCTCTGAAATTAAAAAAACCAAACAGATTTCGTTAAAGTAATGTTAAATCTAGTAATTAATCGAAGGAATAAGCAAAATATTTTTTTTTTTGAAGAAATGTAGGTTTCTCAAAAAAAAAAGCGAGTTTTGATCAAAATTTCGGCCTTGAATTGCTTATAAAAAAAATTTGTTGGTAAGAAAAAATCTTCGATTAATTACTAAAAAATATATTTTTAAGAAACTCGGTTTAGCCGTTTTCAAGTAATCTTGGTCACCGACTTTGAAAACACCATTTTGAGAAAAATGTGTAAAAAATGCCTTGAACTTTCAAGCACTCTGAACCGCCTTTTCAAATTTGCGAGTAACTTCGAAAATATTCACCGGAACGATATTAAATTTTCTGTATGTGTTCTTAAATATATGTACATTAAGAAAAAAGAATAAAAGAAATCGATTTTTTGAAAATTCTAACTGTACATAACCCCTTAAGGGGTTACATGGGTTTCGACGGGTAAAAAAGGCCTATTTTCAATATTTTTTTTTTCTATGTAAAAAATTATTTATTTAATTCGAACTTTTTTCTGTATTCTAGATACATATTTAAAGAATCATTTCTAAAATTTTCAAAAAAAAAAAAAACAGTAAAACTCCTCCATTGTGACGTCTTTTCTTTCATCAATAGCAGATCAATGTGCAGAACATTGCTTCTACGAGATTTTTAATCCCTCGTAATCCTTTTCAAATGTTGGCCGCAACTGCGCCGTAATTCGGCTATCCGTACACCCCAATTTCTAATGAGTGGCTGGAGGATTTCGGTCGGTATCTCATGAATAACTTTCCTTGGCTTCCAATGCCTCAATCGAAACTGGTTTATCAAGAAAGCATTTAGACTTGACATATATCCATAAATGAAAGTACAAAGGTGTGATATCACACGATCTTGGTGGCCAATCCACTGGTCCGAGACGAGATATAAATTGCACACCGAAACGACGGCACAGTAAATCCATTATTTCACGGGCTGTATGGCAAGTAGCGTCGTCTTGTTGGAAACAATGGAACCAAATATTGTGGAGATCACGAGCTTCAATTTCCAACATCAACAAGTCGTTTATCATGGCGCGATAGCGTTCACTGTTACATTGGCGCCAGCCTCGTCTTTGAAGAAATATGAGCCGGTGATTCCTCCAGCCTATAGGCCGCACCAAACGGTTGTTTGGTTGTTTTCAATGGATGTAAAGGCTGTTCTTGAATGACTTCGAGTGGCTCTTCAGCCCAAATATGGCAATTTTGCTTATTGTTGTAGCCATTAAACCAAAAATAGGCCTCATCGCTGAACACCCTAAGTTGGCCTGAGCGCGCGATGATCACTTTTCACGGAGCGTCGATTTTCGTAATAAAATTGAACGATTTGCAAAACTCGTTGAAGCGTAAGTCTTTCCATGATGAAATGTCAATGAATACTGAAACAAACTATGTATTTAGTTTGACAGTAGTCACGCGTGATCTGTCAGAAAATCCCTATTGGAAAAAATATGTACCTCCAATCTGATCACGCTTTGTAAGCTTCCGCATGCGGGTAGTTTTTGCCAAGTGGACCACTTATTTCATTAAAATGTTACTTGCAATTCTCAATGCTGCTTCCCTGGCACCATTCTGAAGGCCCTACACGCTTGGAGCTTTTAAGGCTGGTATCTTGAATTGATCTCATTGTAGTTTGACGGGTGCGGTGTGGTATTCGTCGAAGTTCTTGTAGCTTAGAGAACTGGGATGCTGACGCTGTTTGAAACACCGCGTATTTAAGATTATCCTTGATCATGCCACCACTGCCACCGTTATTTTAGTAATAATTTTGTATCTGTAGTGTGCCCAATGGCCGTCTCTTCAACCTGAAAAATTGTTTGTCTCCTACTGCATGTTCTAGAAGTACTTAATACTAGTCCTATTGACTGCTACCTTAAATATAATATTTTACATCAGGTGCTATTCAACCTAGATGTTCCTAGCCTCAGGTTGGGAATTGGTAGGAAGCCAAGTGCTTTCAGTAAATTTTCCGTCTTGCGAACAAATTTCAAAATATTAGCAACAAGAGCATTCTTGATTGCACTCGTATCCATTTGATCTCAATGAAAGATGTGCAGTCTTGTCTTTGCGAAGGTAAGACAGTTGCACAAGATTTGCTCTGAGGTTTCAACATCCTCCAGACAGAGTATACACTTTGTCTCATTCGAAATGTAAATTTTTGAGATATCGCAATTTAAGTAATAGTAACCTGTCGCAGGCGATGGAACGAGGCCTCCTCTGCATTGGAAAGATCAGGTGGAGAGGACTTGGCTTCACTTGGTGTGTCCAACCGCCGGTTAGCACGAGAAAAAACTTGTTAAACTCGGCCGAAATCGCGTAAGCAGTTATCTTGCCAATTAAGAAGAAGAAGAGAACCTGTCAGAAAACCAACTATTTTCATTCTAATCTACTTCCTATTGCAGGTAAAAGGTATTATAAGCCTTTTGATCTGGCGGAGTTCCTGTGTGACTTCCCAATGGGATTTCAAGACGGAGGGAAGAAGTATTTTATTCCTGGTTTAATCGAAGCTGCCTATTTGAATACAACTTCTTGAGCCCTCGAAAAGTGTATATCTTCCTTCTTTTTACATGAAGTGGTGTTACACAATTTGATCTTTAATCAAGAGCTCACTCAGTGGCCACAGGAAGCCACTGTGATGTTCAGTTGAGGATCTCCCAGACAAATCTTTGCATGTACTTAAACTAACCCAATCTTTGGCGAACCCACTCAGAACGTTTCCAAAAACTTTCGCTCAAACTATCCAGTTCTTCGCAGAAATAATAATAATAATTGGCGCGTACACTTCTGTCAGATGTTTAGCCGAGTTCCTCCTTCTGTTTATGGTGTGCGTTTTGATATTATTCCACAAAATGGAGGGGCCTACAGTTTCAAGCCAATCCCGACCGGCAAATGGTTTTTATGAGCACTTTTTTCATAACAGAAATACATTCTGAGGTTTGCCATTGCTTGCCGAAGGGCGACTGCTATTAGAAAAAACTTTTTCTGTCATTTTGTTGTTTCATGCACGGAGATTCAAACCTATGCACTCCCGAATGGTAATCACGCACCAATCCATTCGGCTGCGGCGATCGAAGAAATGGGCTCCCAGAAATCTAAAATGTATTCCTTGAAGTGCTGGGCACTTACACCGACAGTACCTAATGGATTCTGCCATTTCCTTAACTTTACAGCTTCTACTGAAATCCTTATGAGAGACTACGAATTTGGCGATCATACTGCGAATTTTATAGAGTCCTGTTAGTATTCCCGTAAGAAGCGGCAAGTTCGGTTTAGAGACTCTCCGCAAGTTCAATGTTCTACGTTCATCGCGTTTTTGACAAATTGAACGCGATACTGTGTAGGTGACCACATTGGTCTATCCATATTGTTAGTGGGCACTCTAGAATTCTATTAATCTTGTGAAATCCGGCATCTCGGATGGGCTTGTTTTAAGCACTTTCTCCGTGACTCGTACGCTTTCTCATTTCTTGGAATATCACTGCGCACACGAATGTCTAAAATGCTTTTACAGACTTCCCAAATGTCATCCCAGCAGACGAGTCAAAACATCTTTCGGAAGGAAGCGATTTTGATTAAAATAAGTTGGTTTCTCCGAAACAATTTTTTTAATTTTTTTTTTTTTCTAAATCTTGCTTACACTTTGGATCGTGCCTTATGATCAGGCTTTTGTCGTGAAAATTATTTGTAAGTAAATATCAATTAGGAAGTTTCTCAGTTCTTTCTTATACTGATCGCCCCTCCGCAGGCAATGGCAAGCCTCCGAGTGTATTTCTGCCATGAAAAAGCTCCTCATAAAAATATCTGCCGTTCGGAGTCGGCTTGAAACTGTAGGTCCCTCCATTTGTGGAACAACATCAAGACGCACACCACAAATAGGAGGAGAAGCTCGGCCAAACAGATGTGCACGCGCCAATTATTTATTTTTATTTATTTAAGTTTTTCACTCAGCGTCTCAAGTCTACTCTTTTCATTCTCCTTTAAAATTGCGAACTTTTTGCTCACGTCTAATAAAATTAAAAAAAAAAACAACGAAACAATGTAGTGGATACACCCGGGCATGATTCAGACAACCGCACTTAATGTAGTCAGTCCCCTGATTTATGAGCTAATTGAAAGTGACGCCACGTAGTTGGTTCCACCGGCAACTCAGTGTGTTTGTGGTTTCTAAAGCAGTCGCTGGTAATTATTCAGCTTCATATTTTTTTTATTCGTTTCTTGGAATTGTACTCGTCTTACAACTTTTCTAGAACACCTAGAGGAGGAAAGCAGTGTTTGTTGTGTATGTTTATATAAATACACCGACTGTAATGGCATACATACGAATGTACATAAATCTTTTAATACAAAAATATACGCATTTACATATCTAGTATTCATGTAGAAATTCACAAATATATGCGTATATACAAATGTATGTGTGTATGTGTGCATATGCAAATATTATGAGTCCCAATGCGCAGTTGGAACGGCGACGCGCCTTGCAACATCAAGTCTGAGCTTTGCTAACCAACTGAATATTCTCTTAAGGTCATATTGCTGATGCACTTGCCTATTTATCCATGCTCTTAGGTCTGGAAGCCAAACCTTTCTTGAGAACTTCAGGTTTCCTCGGACAAACTTGTTGTCTCTTCGTTTTAGGCGATGTGTTAGTGATCAGTCAGCTGAATTCGTTTTACTGAGAACTGACTGCTGACGTTTTTTAAAAGAGCTCTGCATTATTGAAGCGAGTTTGGGCTTTGGTTTTGAAAGCCGCTAAAGCCAAACCGTCTTAGAGGTGATGTGAATTACTCTAGGTGAGTTATTCAATCACTGTTGCTTACTCAGGATATGGTTCTTAGTTCTATTGATTGGCAGGAGCTTCTTGAACAGTTAAGCTTCAATGTTACACACAGAACACTACGCTTTCAGTCCCCGTTCCATACCAAAGCTAACCATCATAAGTGTGGTGTTTTTGCAAGAGTTCTTATTGAACTCAATAAAATTTTGAGTAGCATTAATTTGGAGTTTGTCCTCCCGAGATCTTATTTTGTATCTAAGCCAGAATCGTTGTACTCTTAGTAATACAATTTAAGAACTTTGTTTTTTTAAGTTTCTTATACAGGTGGCGTAAAATTAATCACCATATCGAAAGACCTACAGATATATTTTATAAATGGCGTTGTATATCAATCATATTTGACACTTGTGAACTAGATAGCGGCAGTATAAGGTAGTAGCCCGGTGTGACGGGTTCAAAAAATCGAATTTTTTTTGACATTTTTCGGAAGAAAAACATCTTAAAAATATACTATAAAAATTTCAGACAGAAATTTTAATTATTTTTAAAGTTATAGCTAAAATAAGAGAGCGCGCCGTAGTGTGTATGAAAGCGTGTGACACGCCAGTCGAAACTTTAAACGCGTTTTTCTCAAAACCATGTTTTCGAAATTTCGGGGATTCACTGACTCAAAACTATTCAACCGATTTGGCTAAAAATTTAACCCGTTATTCTAGATACACATATCTAGATCCCGGACCTTTAAAAACATTTAATTTTTTAATAATAAACTATTTAATTTAAACAATTTATGAAGAAAAAAAATTAGATTTTGAGAACTTTTTTCACAAGTCCGCCATTTTATTTTTTTATTTATTTTTATGTATATTTTAGGTTCGGGATCTAAAATAAAGTCTACAGAATAATAATCTCTTTGAATTTTTTATTTCAGATGACTTTGGAAGGCTGTGTGTTTCCCCGAACCAACTCATCTTTTTTTTAAGTACTCCACTTTGACGTCAAAAATTTTAAACAAATTAATATAAAATTAACTTAAAAAATTTTTTTTTATATACTTCAAAACACCAATAAAAACATGTAAAAACTTTAAAACGATCGCATTTTATTTTCTTTTTAAAAAAGATTCATGAAAAAACGTCGAAATTTCGGTCGTTACACCGGACTACTACCATAAACAAAGAGAAACAATGGTGAAAACGCGTAGAAGTCAAAATAAAGAAAAAAGTTGCCCAAAATCGGATGATTAATTTTGCGTATATTTTTTTTTGTACAAGGTGACGCAAAAGTAACCTTGCGATGTTTTTTGGCTGTAATTTAAAAAAAAAAATGAAAAACTTTGATTCTTCTTGTGGATTATTTTTATTTAGTCTTTTAATTTTTTTTACATCAAGTCGAGAATATGATGTCATGTAAATGGCCGCCGCCACAGTTAATTGCCATTCGAGCCCTTTTTATGACATTTTCCATCACTTTGGCCAAAACTTCCGGCGATAGGTTCTCACATTCTTGACGGATATAGTCTTTAAGAGCTGCAAGAGTCTGAGGCTTGTTGACATAAACCCGCGACTTCGAAAAGCCCCACAAAAAGAAGTCTGGAGCGGTCAAATTAGGCGATCTTGCTGGCCAGTGCAAATCGCCAAAACGGGAGATTAGGCGCCCGGGAAATGCATTCTTCAGCATATCGGTTGTGGCACGTGCAGTGTGCCGTTGCACCGTCCTGTTGGAACCACATATTTTCCAATCCCAATTCATCAAGTTGCGGCAAAAAGAACTCGTTGATCATTGCTCTGTAGCGCTCATCATTCACAGTAACCGTTTGGCCCGCGACGTCTTCGAAGAAAAAAGGTCCGATGGCTCCTCCAGCGAAAACAGCACACCATACAGTGACTTTGATCGGGTGTAATGGCTCTTCGTGGGTTACACGCGGATTTTCAGTGCCCCAGAAGCGTAAATTTTGCTTATTTAAGTACCCGCTAAGATGGAAATGGGCCTCATCACTCATGATTATTTTTTGATGAAAAATCATCTTCCTCTTGGTGGTGGTGGATTACTTTAGCGCCACCTGTTATTAGCTTTAGGTGAAGCCATATACTTTAAAAAAGAACAATGAAGTCGGAATAATCTGCTCATTCCACAACAAGAGACACAAGTTCACGTGTGAAAACTATAGACACATCGGTCAATAAGTTCCGGGACCACTAATAGCATATTGATTTTGTTATTTAATAGTGCTAACCTCTAAAAATATACTGATAGAATTTCAAGACATTCGGTTTATTATTTACCAAGTTACACTGCTTTAACTGACGCTATTTTTAAAAACAATGATTTCAAAGCAATTTCTAGTTGATTTATCATTGTTTTCTTATGAAAAAAAAATACCGTTGAAGCAAAGCAATGGCTCTATAAACCTTATCCGGACTCTGCTCCATCGGAAACAACCATCAAACGATGGTATGCTGACCTTAAACGTGGCCGTACAGACACCGATGATGCTGAACGTCCTGGTCGTCCAAATGAGGCAGTTCCTCCAGAAAATATTGAAAAACCCTCAAAATCCTCATGGACAATCGCAAAGTGAAGTTCCAAAAGATAGTTGACATCCTAAAGATATCATGTGTATGTTTTGTACGAACATTTGGGTATGAAAAAGCTGTTGTCGAAATGGGTGCCGCGTTTGCTCAAGCCGGAACAAAAACAACAACGAATTGATGATTCAAATCGCTGTTTGGACATTATTAAGCGGGATAAGTCTGAGTTTTTGCGTCGATATGGGACAATGGATAAAACATGGATCCACCACTACACATCAGAGTCGAAACGGCAGTCAGCGAGTGGACTGGACCCGGTGAAAGCCGCCCAAAGCGACCAAAGACGCAACAGTCAGCTGGAAAGGTTATGGCATCGGTATTTTGGGACTCGCATGGTATAATTTTCATTAATTATTTGGAAAAAGGCGAAACAATTAATTCTAATTATTACTGTGAATTATTGGAACAATTGAAGGAGAAAATCGCAGAAAAACAGCCGCATATGAAGAAGAAAAAAATCCTCTTTCACCACGACAATGTACCATGTCACAAATCGATGAAAATGATGGTCAAATTGAACGAATTACATTTCGAATTGCCATCCACCGTTTAGTGCAGATCTGGCCCCCAGCGACTACTGGCTGTTTTCAGAAGTCAAAAAATGTCCCGGAGAATGAAATTTCAATCAAATGAGGAAGTTATCACTAAAACCAAAGCGTAATCTTATCCAGGTCCGGGACTTATTGACCGATGTGTTATTATACGAGCGACTACACCGATTTCCTGATAAGATAGTAGCACATTATCAGGCTGCTTTGAAATTAGGAAGGTACGCTATAGATCAAATTTTTACCGTAACACAAATACTTGAAAAATTCCAGGAAAACAACGTAACCACATTTCACTTGTTTATTGACTTCAAAGTTGCATGTGAGTGTAAAGGGTGGTTAAGTTTCAAGGACCAGTGTTGATTTTGAATAAAATACAATTTTTTTAGGAAATTATTGTCATTTCTCTTTATTATGATAATATTGGTATGGTTCAATTACGTATGGAACAAAATATCGGCCAAATGGCCGCCGCGGCCTCGGCGGCACACCTCCATCCGATGGTTCAAATTTTCGATGACGCTGAGGCATAATTGAGGATCTATGCCGTTAATGTGCCGAATTATCTCCTCCTTTAGCTCTTGAATTGTTGCTGGCTCATTGACGTACACCTTTTTTTCAAATAACCCCAAAAAAAGAAGTCCAACGGTGTCGTTGACGTTTAGGTGTGGTTCACATTCAACATCGGTCATTGAAATTTAACCACCCTTTATTATATGAACCCATCTCGTCGCTGCTATGGACGAATTTTGAATCCACTAGAAAATATTAGAGACGTGGTAAAAATTGGAAATTCGCTGTCATCTGAATTTATATCAAGAAATCGGGTCAAACAAGATGATGGTCTTTCATGCCTGTCTGTTTAAACTCGCCTTTGAAATAGTTATAAGGAAGCTGACGTAACCACACACAGAACTACAACTATTCTACAAATCGGTACAAATCCTGGAATATGCAGATGATTTGGACATTCCTTCATGACCTTAAACAAGCCTTTATAAAATTTGGTAGAACGGCAAGATGAATGGGATTATTACTTAATACGGACAAGACAAAGATGACGGTGACATTACCACAAGGACAAGCAGTGCAGAACATCGACCAAAGTCTTAAAAGAGACCCCTACATCTTCGAAATTGTTCAAGAATTTAAATGACTAGGTGTCAAAATCGACAATAAAAACAATATAAGGACTGAAATTGATCAAAGAATACTTACCGCGAACCGATGCTACTTTGCATTAGAAAAACATCTAAAACGTCGCATTCTTGGAAGACCAGCGAAAATAACAATTTATCGTACTCTTATCGGTCCACTGCTTATATACAGGGTGTTTTTTTTAGAGGTTAGGTTTTCAAGATGAAATAAAACGTATATAATTTAATGTTATGGCCAAGAATGTAGCTTTATTATAAAGATAAGGGTTTGCCATTATGTTTTAAAAATGATACCCATTCAACCAAAAGTGAGCTTCATCGCTGAACAAAATTTTCTTCGATGCGTCGCGCGAACCGAACCATTATTTTCGTAATAAATTTGCACGATTTGCAAACGTTGTTCAGGTGTAAGTCTATTCATTATGAAATGGCAAACCAAACTGAGCATAAATCAAGTGACAGCTGTCAAAAAGACCATCTACGAAAAAAGTAGTGCCAACTTGAAAACCTAACCTCTAAAAAAAACACCCTATACTAGTAGTAAAATTTCGACACTAAGCGAGACCGATGAGCAAAACCCCAAAAAAAAATTCGTAGATCCGTCCCTGAAAATTCAAGCCGATTATATAGATGACTGATAATTCAAACATGTCTCGTTCTGCTCTAAATGCTAGAAACGTAGCAGCGACAAGTTCAGGTACTTCCCAAATATCTACAGATTACATTTTCACGTCCTTATGAAGCATGCGTAATAGTAATGTATGATACACATAATTTTATGTAAAAGGTGATTTTTTAGCTATTATCTTTTAAAACAGTTGCTTTAAACAGCTGACGCACGTTTCGTGTTTTGTTTCACTATCAAATATCTTCAGTTTGGTCTATAATTTAACCATGAATCGTCTTACCAACGAACAACCTTGCAAATCATTGAATTTCATTATAAAAATGCGTGTTATCTTAAGAAAGTTTAAGATTCACTTTTTTATCGAAAAATTGTGTTCAGCGACGAAGCTCATTTTTGGGTCAATGGGTACGTAAATAAGCAGAATTGTCGATTTTGGAGTGAAGATCAGCCAGAAGAATTGCAAGAGCTACCAATGTATCCAGAAAAGGTCACAGTTTGGTGCGGTTTATGGGCTGGAGGTATCATTGGACCGTACTTCTTCACAGATGCAGCGAATCGTAACGTAATAACGGAACTGTGAATGGTGAGCGCTACCGTGAAATGATATCCAATTTTTTTCGCCCAAAATGCAAGAGCTTGACTTGCATGACATGTGGTTTCAGCAAGACGGTGCCACATGCCACACAGCACGCGTAACAATGGACTTGTTGAGAGGCGAGTTCGGTGAACATTTTATTTCACGTTCGGGACCTGTCAATTGGCCACCCAGATCGTGCGACATAACGCCTTTAGATTATTTTTTGTGGGACTATGTTAAATCTCATGTCTATTCAGACAAGTCTTCTTCAATAAACGCTTTGGAAGACAACATTAAAGCATTTATGTGTGAGATACCGGCCGAAACATTGGAAAGAGTATGCCAAAATTGGACTAAGCGGATGGACCATTTGAAGCGCAGTCGCGGTCAACATTTGCATGAAATAATCTTCAAGCAATAAATAATATGGACTGTACTATCGATTTAAATAAAACCTTCATGCATTTTTCCGAATTTTACGTGTGTTTTTTTGAAAAACTTTCCTATAGCTCTTAAAAAATCACCCATTATATATGTATGAATATACTCGTACTGTATGAGAATATTGATTTCATTTGATTGTAATTGATTTGAACAGGTCTGAAGGCGCACAAAATGAATTATGCAAACAGGTGTTTCACTTTGTCTACCTGCAAATGAATACGAACGTATAAACGTAAGTATATATATCATATAGGTACATATAATATACACATACTTACATATAAATACTACGTAGCCCCAATTTACTTTCATTGAGTCCCACCACCAGCTTATTTACAAGTCAAATAAGTCAGTTAGCGAGATATTTCCCATAATTAGCATGTAATTTCTCTGCGGCCATAAATTTTAGCAACCCTTCTTCTTCTTTGTTGAACATCTGCGGGCATTGACTAAACAAAATTTATTAGTTTTTAGCGCTTTCTGGAGATTCTGCTTTACATTTGCTTACCTTTTAGCATTTAATTGTAGTTTTTGTTTTTGCTTTGCTTGAATTTACATTTTTCTTTGCTTATTTCTTTTCACATTTTAGTCTCATTCGCTTGTCGACTTAACCCGCTTAATTGGTGAAGCTGAGTAAATTTGTGCGTGAGTTAGCGAACAAACTTCAATAGGCGGCATGAGTTCGAAACGCACCGCGAAAATGCATAAAACACCAGAATAATGGAAGAAATTTCCTTTTTCTCTCAATAGCGGCCGCCCATCGGCAGGCTATGACAGGCAAAGCGCACAAAGTGAACAACGAATTTGGTAGGGAAACTCGACCTAAAAGCCTATCCAAATTGAAAGCGTCATGCGATTATACAAGATGGCCAAAAATTAATCATCCCATTTTGTCTTTGAATAACATTTTTACTAAATGAAAAAAAAATGATTTTGAGTGAAGGAAATCATTATTTTGCCCTTTACGCGCTCCATTGCTTCTCTGTTTGTGCACTGCAGCTGTCTTGTTCACTTTTAATTGCTGTCCTGTCTGATGGGACATGAGGCCTCTACAAAGCGTATCCAACGGTCACGATCCTTCGCGATCACTTGAATTTCTTTGAAAGATTTCCCTGCAGCCTTAAGTTCTTTTTCGAGAGTTCTCCTCCAAGTGCACTCAGGGCGTCCTTTTTTTCTACTGCCTTGCGTGTTCCAAGCGAGTACTTTCCTGCATATTTCTGTGGGATCGTTTCGATGAGTATGGCCAATTCACCTCCACTTCCTCTGCTTTGTTTCAGTCTGGATAGGTAAGTGCTTACAATTAGCACAAAGCATTCTGTTGTTGATTTTTTCTAGGCCACCAAATTCGCAATAAATGTCTTAGACAAAAACTTGCAGCTTATTTGCGATCAAGTCTGTCATGAGCCAGGTCTTAAAGCCATACAAAAGGACCGATTTTGTCTACGTACAACGCCATTTGCAAAAATTATAATTCTTCCAAAATGGTGATTAATTTAATCTAACGAGGGTCATTAGAAAGCTCCTTGCAAAGTCAGAGAGATGCCACTACTGACGTATCAAGGTTATGTTTAGTTATCAGCATCTCTTGGAAGTAAATACTCCACGTTTCAGCCAAATCGGTGTATTTCTTGGTATTTGAGACTCATTTGAATGAGTGATTTTTCCTTTTCCATCACCTTAACGCGCCAGCTCACGCCTCAGCAGCTCTTGTCGCAAAATTAATGGAAATATTGTTCCAACTCGTATCACATTCCCCTTATTCCACAGACTTGGTCCCCTCGGATCCCTCTGATTACAATTTGTTTCCCAATTTGAAGAAATGGCTGGTGGGAAAAAGATATTGTTTAAACAAGCAGGGGATTGCAGAAACGGATGGTTATTTTACAGACTTCTCTAATTGGTTAATAAGTTGGCTAATAAAGGTTCTGCAAGCATACCACCAGGCCCTGAACCCTTTCTAGGTGTCAGCTCTGTATCGATTGGGTTGACGACTTCATGAGGTGCACCCATAGAAGACGTTTGACTGAGTTGGGCTCCTGCAGAGTAGCCAATTGCTTTGTAAAAGAACCAAACATGAAACTAGCGACCTTTCTCCTAAAACTTAGTAGGAAAGAAAGGGCACAACGCCTGTGGTCAGCATATAGTCAGGTACCATAAGAACCTTTTTTTTCTTGTTCACTCCTCTCGAGAGCATTGGGCCTCGACGATTGGTTTCGTTAATCTATTTGATTTCTGGCAGGGTAGGTGATTAGCCTGCCGCTACTAGTCCTAAGTGGTGGAAATGCCCAACTGTCGTTGATTATGAATAACGCCTTCTTTTACTGCTTGATGCGCCATCGGTGTATCACATTTTTCTGGCAGAAGGATCTCACAGATGGTTGAGGACTTCGCTAAATTTGAGTGTGTCTGTGCTATTGACGCGGCTGCCCGCTTCCTCTTGCTGGCGCCGCTTGATGCAATGTGTAACTGTGTCTTTTTCTTTGTTTTTTTTTACTTGTTCTAGCAGCCACAATGCAAATAATGCGCTGACTATTGTGTGGTAGTAGGGATTGGAAGGATAAGGTTTTTGGGATTGAGGAATGATTTTGTTTTTGTTTTCGTTTCAAAAACTAGGAAATTAGGTATGTTTGGAAAAGTGCAAGGACCGTGCTTTACGTGGGACTCGAACCCACAACCTCTGCGATGGCAGGCTAGTGCACTTACGCTAGACTACCGAGGCCGTACCAGAGAATCATAAACGACCGTTTTTGCCTATCTTGCCGGGAAAACGAGGTCACTGCAGAGCATTTTCTCTGTAGCTGTCCGGCGTTTTCTAAAATCAGATTTAGGCTGTTGAGCTGCGATGAACTGAGTATGAGTAAAGATCATACCCTTCCTCTTTCGGATCTCTTAAAATTCATCAATGGATACAAAAGATTCACGGTAGAGTGAACTCAAACTGAAATTTTCAGTCTAACCATCCATATAATATCTATCCTTCCCCTCTATTTTTCCACTATAATCTATCCGGGTGTAGTACAATGGTCTTCCTGACTGCATGCTTGGACTTGTCACACTACATTTAGAGGGGCCTGCAGTTTTTTTCCGCCTCCAAACGGCAGATGGTTCTTCATGAGAAGCTTTTTCATGGCTGAAGTACGAGGAGCGACCTCTATTAGCAAAACTCCTTTTTATTTTCTGGTATTTCATGCCCACAGTGGGTTGCGAACCCGGGCCCAAACGAATAGTCACGCACAAACCATGCGGTTAAGGCGGCCACCAGGCGCTTACTATTACTCGTATTAATTAAAGCCAGTTAACGTATTTTTATCACACAAAGTAGGGCTTTAAATCTGTTTTACGATTTGTTTAAAATAAATTAGTGTAAAAACGAGAGCACCGACAAATGATATGGAAATTTATTTTTGCAAGTAGTAAATTATGAGTGGAACAACATCAAGACACACGCCACAAAATAGAAGGAGCTCGGCCTAACACGTAACAGAAGTGCACGCACCAATTAATATATTTTTTTTTTTTTAATTATGAGTGAAAGGAATGAAGTGAAAGTGGTGGGCAATTATTTATGAAATTATTTTTGTATTTTGGTTTACGTTTTTTTTCTTTTTTAGTCTAAGACACAGCCCAGAGTTCTCATACAATTTGTTTATGCCATCAAAAAATATGTTTGTTATATGCAGAAATAGCGAAAAAGAGTCCGAAGGAGTTCATATGAGTTAAAGAAAATTCCGTTAAATGTTCCCAAAACACTTGCGTTTCTTTAGAAAATCTCACATTGAATGTATTTTACCCTTCTTTTTTCCTTAACCCATTTGAAACAAACAGAAGTTCGCAGTGGAGATTGAAAATTATTTCTTATTTATCTACTAAAAATTATTTTTTAGGGAATGACCGAACATGGATTTTTAAGGCCGCACCGAACATTTCAAAGGGCCCCTGTAATACAAAAGCAATGGATTCTAGAAAATCCAGTATTTTTATGATGTTAATAAGACAAACTCCAGTATTTTTTTTTCAAAATCACAGTTGCTCGACAGCAAAGGTTAAGATACTAGACGATATTCGAATTAGTTTTGACAACGGTGACTTGACTCTACTCTGTTTACTTGATTTTTCTAAAGCATTTGACCCAGTGGATAACAAATTGTGATGTGTGAAGCTTAAACAAAAAATTTCGGCTTCAAAGACAGCTCATGGCCAGCTACCTTGGTGGCAGAACGCAAAAGATAGTCTAGATATGTACACACTGGTGTTCCGCAAGGGTCTATCCTTGATCCACTTCTAACGGGTGATTTTTTAGCTATTATCTTTTTAAACAGTTGATTTAAATAGCTGACGCACGTTTCGTATTTTGTTTCACTGTCAAACATCTTCAGTTTGGTCTATAATTTAACCATGAATCGTCTTACAAACGAACAACGCTTGCAAATCATTGAATTTTATTATAAAAATGCGTGTTATCTTAAGAAAGTTTAAGATTCACTTTTTTATCGAAAAATTGTGTTCAGCGACGAAGCTCATTTTTGGATCAATGGGTACGTAAATAAGCTGAATTGTCGATTTTGGAGTGAAGATCAACCAGAAGAATTGCAAGAGCTACAGAGTGACAGTGCCACATGCCACACAGCACGCGTATCAATGGACTTGGTGAGAGGCGAGTTCGGTGAACATTTTATTTCACGTTCGGGACCTGTCAATTGGCCTCCCAGATCGTGCGATGTAGGTTAGGTTAGGTTGGTATGGTTGCCCAGGGAGTGAGCACACTTGGACGAAGAAGGATTCGTCCTTTGTGATACCATTGTCAAGGAAGTGAGGTGAAGGGAAGGACCGATGAGGTGCAGGGAGAGGGCGGGGAGAGGTGGTGATGGAATGGTTAGGAGCGTGCGGATTATGAACGATGACTATGTTTGCGTCAACCGCTTTGTGCTGCTGATGAAACTCATCAGATTTTTAATGTCAGCGCCAGCTATATCAGCAGGTGTAGCAAAGGAGTAAGAGCCAAGATGCCTGAATCTTAGCCCCGCCAGAGCAGGGCAGCTAAGGAGAAGGTGCTGAGATAATTCCACCTCATCCTCCATACATCCAGCACAAAAAGGACTCGAGGTGATTCCAAGTCTCACAGCATGCATTCCTCGCGCATTGTGTCCTGTGAGAGATGCGATGTAACACCTTTAGATTATTTTTTGAGGGGCTATGTTAAAGCTCATGTCTATTCAGACAAGCCTGCTTCAACCAACGCATTGGAAGACGACATTAAAGCATTTATATGTGAGATACCGGGCGAAACATTGGAAAGAGTATGCCAAAATTGGACTAAGCGGATGGACCGTTTGAAGCGCAGTCGCGGTCAACATTTGCATGAAATAATCTTCAAACATTAAATTATATGGACTGTACTATCGATTTAAATAAAAATTTCACCTTCCTATAGCTCTTAAAAGACCACCCTTTTTATTATAAATCACCATTTACATACATATATGATAATGGCTTCAGCGCTTTGTGTTTGAGAAATCCTAAGACAGATTTTTTTTTAACTGCTCATTACGGCTAGCTTCCCAGCATTATTGTATGTTTTTGTTTTTTTTTTTTGACTTAGGCATTATTTCTTAGAAGAGAAAGGTTTACATCGAACCCTAACACTTTCCAAGTCTCCCAAAGCTGCTGACTGCGAACTGTAAACCCAATTGATAGGTTTCAAATATTGGACCACTGGATTCCATTGCGCCATCTACCTCACCTAATAACCCAGCTCATCTCAAACATTTCTTCAATTTCCGGAGCTCAAGTAGTATATGAATACCCTATGAAAGAATAATTTGCTCAACTATTAGAACACCCCTTCATTGACTGGCTTCAGGAAACGATTTCTTGCTTAGCCGTTAAGTCTGGTCAGTGAGAAGAAGCATTACTGGAAAACTTTAAAGCCTATTTAAAAATAAATTTGCTTAATCAGCTAATTAAAATTTATTGCTAAAATCTAAATGTGAATGTTTGCAAAGGCGTCACAGCTACAATCAAAATTACAAAGTAAAAAATATAAGCGGAAACCTTCGCTGTACTCCTTCCTAAAACTACACAAATTAGATGCAATTTTAAATTTTAATCTATCAATATTAATTATAAATATAATTCTTAAACATATCTACATACTTTTATTGTAAATAAAGTGGAATTTTTCATCTGCCAGCTGAGCGAAGTCATTATCAGAATTAGGCTTAATTTGTGTTTATGCGTTTTTCCTATTAAAAATAAGACTTGCACTTACATACATAAACACACACGCGCATAGGTATGTAGTTTGTGTCTGATTGTCTAACTATGAATTTATATTCTGAGTTCTCGCTAAATTGCACAATACAAATCAGCAAATGAAAAATTCTGTCTCCAACTGCGGTTAGATCGTTCGAGACTTGAAAATGATTGCAGCTAATTAATAAAGAAGAAGAATATAGCGCCAGCGGGGTTTTCCTGAATTTGATAACACTAATCTTCCCAGGTCGCAGTAGCCGAATGGGTTGGGGCGCGACTATCTTTCGGTAGTGCCCGGTTCGAAACCATGCTAATGATAGAAAAAGTTATTCCTAATAGCGGTCGGCTTTCGGCAGGCAATGACAAACCTCCGAGTGTATTTCTGCCATGAAAAAGTTCCTCATAAAAACCATCTGCCTTTCTGAGGCGGCTTAAGGGGTTATACGCAGAATATTTTAATTTGAAAATTTTTGGCGGTTATAAAAGCATCCTTCAAGAACGTAACAAAATTTTTTATTTATGAAAATGTTGATTATAGAGCGCGCTGCAGGCGATTTCTGGAACCTCCTTTAAAAAAAGACGATTTACGGTGTACATCGTAACTCAGGATTGGATTATCTGAAATCAAAAAACCAAAAAAAATTTTGTTAATATATTAGATTATCTAGTAATTAATCGTTCGGCTAATCAAAATAGTGAATTTTCACAAAATGGCAGCTTTTAAAAGAAATGATTTCGATTTTTACGTTAAAATTTGGCCGTAAATTGATTGTAAAATGGAAAATAAGTATCAGATTTACAAAAGGAACGATTAATTACTAGAAAATGTATCTTTAAAGATTGAGTTAAAACGGTTGACCGGTCAAACAAGCCGCTTTCGAGATATCGTGTACACCGACTTGAAAAATGCCGTTTTGAAAAAAACACGTTTAAAGTTTCAATACCGGTTGAACGAGCCTTAAAACGTGCCGAGGCATCTCTACATATTTAGGTATAACTCCGAAAGTATTGCTTAGATCTACTTCAAATTTCGTGCGTATACTTTTGAATATATGTACATTACAAAAATGCAATGAAAAAAATCGATTTTTTTGAAAGTCATAGCTGCGTATAACCCCTTAAAACTGTAGGTCCCTCTATTTGTGGAACAACACCAAGACGCTCAACTCAAATAGGAGGTGGAGCTCGGCCAAATAACCAACAAAGCATGCACCCGCAAATTATACCCTATGACCAGAAAGTTCCGGGAATGTTTAAATAAAACAAAACAGAGTTAAATTTCAGGCAAATTTATTTTATCTCCTTCAAAATATGACCCGTCTGAAGCAACACACATGTGCCAACATTTAACCCAGTCCCCCATGCACCCCTGGTAGGCCGACGAAGGGATGGTCTTCAGCTCCTTCATCTCATTCTCTTAGATCTCCTCTATCGACTGAAATCTCCTTCCACGAAGTGGTAACTTCAACTTGGAAAACAAAACGAAGTCGCACGGGGCCATATCAGGTGAAAGCGGTGCTTGCACGATAGTATTTACTTGCCGTTTGGTTCAATAATCCAGCACAATTTGGCTCGATGCCACTGCGCGTTATCATCATTCAAATCCAATGCCATTTCCGGTCGTTTGCGACGTACAGCATCTCTCAAACGCTTCAAAACGGATAAATAGTGGCAGATGTGTGTCTTACAGCCCTACCAACATAAGAAAAAAATATGGACCGGTTCACACGTACCCGGTTCATTTAAATTAAACATTCCCGGTACTTTCTAATCATAGGCTATATGTATACCACCTCGATCGAAAAGTTCCCGAAATAACCGCCAGGTGACGCTCTAAGTCAACTGACTTTTTTTGTTTTTATTAGGCAAAAAAGGGGCCGAAAGGGGAGACTGCATCCGACCCAACATTCATCAACTGCATCCTTACTGGAGACAAGACGTAGGTTTAGGCGTACGACACGCAATCCAGACATCAAGCGAGTGAGTGAAGAGCTCCGAATGAACCAAGACCAAAAAACCACGTCGCTTTCAGTCAAAAAAGAAAGCGATACTTATGGTTTTATAGATTACAATGGTATTTTACACCACTAATTTTTTTCCAGTAGGTCAGCCAGTTAATAAAAACTATTATTTGGCCATTATGAGGTGTTTACGTGAAGCAATTCGCCAAAAAGAAATGATTTGTGGGAAAACACTTCATAGATTTTGCACCATAATAACGCAGTGTCGCACAGTGCCATCATTATCCGTCATTTTTTTACCAAGAACGACATGAAATACCATCCAACAGCCATCGGATGGCCATCTGATATGGCTCCCTGCGATATTTTTCTGTTTGTTCGAATCAGCCCTTACGGGGAACGCGTCGCGATTTAACAGCCGATAGAAATTAATGGAAAACTTGAAGACGGCTCTGAAGGCTATATCGAAAATAGTTGTTGAAGTGGTTGAGTATTTGTGCTAAATAATCTTAATTAACGACTAGCGACGTTTTATTACCACTGTTCGTGTGATGTCCCTTTTTTTAAATCAGAACCATTTCGTGAGATATAATAGCACATTTTTTATATTAATTTTAATTATTTTATACTAATTTGCTGTAGGAAAAGTTTACCGAATGAGCGAAGTCTTGTTCTGGCTAGGCCTGGACATTCGCTCAAATAGTGGAAAATACTTTATCGGTGGTACAAAATGTTCTCAGGAGGCTGAGAAGATGTGAACGACGAAAAGCGTGCCGGACGCCCGAGCACTTCAACAACACACACACAACGAAAAAATTGATGAAGTGAAGAAAATGATATTGGCCAATCGTCGAATCACCGTTAGAGAAGTTGCTGAGGACCTTGATATATCGATTGGCTCGTGCCATTCAATTGTTTTCAACGATTTGGGCATGAGACGGGCCGCCGCAAAATGCATACCAAAACTGCTCATTTTCGACCCAAAGCAGCATCGCATAATGGGATGTTAAGCTCTGTCCGCGACGACCCAAATTTGCTCCAGAGGGACATAACTGGTGACGAATCGTGTCGCACTAACCAAGACCGAAAAAAGCGCGCCAAGTTCGGTCGAATGTAAAAGTTTTGCTTACCGTTTTCTTCGATTGCAGAGGCGTTGTGCATCATGAGTTCTTGCCACAGGGTAAAACGGTCAATAAGGAATATTACCTGCAAGTTATGCGCAATTGGCGCGAAGCAATCCGCCAGAAACGCCCGGATTTGTGGAAGCACAAAAATTGGCTCTTGCTCACGATAACGCCCCTGCTCACACATCGTTGCTTGTGCGCGACTTTTTGGAAAACAACAACACACTAATGATGCCACAGCCACCGTATTCCCCACAACTGGTCCCCTGTGACTTTTTCTTGTTCCCGAAACTGAAGAGGCCCATGAAAGTACGACGCTACGCTACGATTGACGAGATAAAGACGGCATCGACGGAGGAGCTGAACAAGAAAAGACAAAATGATTTTTTGAAGTGCTTCGAAGATGTAATAAAACGTTGGCACAAGTGCATAATATCTCATGGGGATTACTTTGAAGGGGACAAAATAGATATTAATAAATAATTAAATAGTTTTTGAAAAACACAAAATTCGCGATACTTTTTCAGCACACCTCGTATGTATGTATATGCATATCTGCATGTATGCATGTAAATATCAGTGTTCAAACTCGTTTTTTCCATCAAAATGTAAACTGTGGAAAAGACATTTCAATTGAATTAAATTAAACTAGCAGCAGGTCACGAGATCGATTAAAACATTGGGATATATAAATTTATTTTTTTCTGATAGTTGTTATATATATAATAATTATTATGTACATATATATGTGTGTGTGCACATTCATATAAAGTATTTTAAATTTAAATTAGTTCCAGTTCGCTTGAAAATGTTACTGGCTCCCTGTATTGCAGAGCAAATCGTTGAATACCTCCTCGGTAACGCCATTAATGTAGACAGGGCTTTCCGAAAATCCGATTGTGTTGTTCTATAATTTAAGAAAAAAAGAGTTTTTACGCTTTAATAAATTTCTTCTAGTACATATGTATATATACATATAATTTAATTTCTTTCTTATATATTTCTATATAGCCACCGGGGATGTGAAAAATTATAACTAAGGAAATTAAAATAAAAAAAGTTTCTAATCGGTTAATGCCAGTCCACCCAATACAATACATTTTTGGTGGCAATTAATTCTTGCTCTGCTGGCCTATAGTCTTAGTTGCTAGTACCTTTTCGGTTATTTTAATATAATTATTTATAATTGTATTAGGTGCGCAACTAAGTTCTCACTGTTTTTTTTTGAAGAAAATACAACTTTATTCTGAAAAAATGGTTACAAGTGAATCATTAAAATTATTGCCCATCGCTGGCTACTACTTTTTTCCATCTTTTTGGTAGATCTCGTATACCGTCGCGGTAAAACAGTTCATCTTTGAGGCTATCCACGGATCAAGCCATTTTTGATGTCTTCATATGAATGGAACTGCTGGTCAGCTGGACCATGTGCCATCGATCGGAATAGATGATAATCGGACGGCGCAATATCTGGAGAATATGGCGGGTGGGGTAGGATTTCCCATTTCAGTGTTTCCAGGCGGGTTTTAACGGGTTTGGCAACGTGAGGCCGAGCGTTGTCATGCTGTAGAATCACTTTTTCATGCCTCTCCTCGTATTGCGGCCGCTTCTCGCGCAGTGCTCGGCTAAATCGCATCAATTGAAGTCAATTCCGATCCCAGTGATGGCTTCGCTTAGTTTCAACAGTTCATAATAAATAACACCAACTTGGTCCCACCAAATACATAGCATAACCGACGGAGAAGCATAACCGACGGAGAAGCATGACCGAGCAGTCCCCATGGCTTTATTTTCTTTGGATTGCTGTAATAAATCCATTTTTCATCACCCGTCATGATGCGATGAAGAAAATCCTTCCTTTTTTGCCGCTGGAGCAGTTGTTCAAAGGTGAAAAACGGCGTTCAACATCCCTTGGTTTTAAATCATAAGGAACCCAAGTCCCCTCTTTCTGAGTCATTCCCAAAGCATGCAAGCGCTTGGAAATGGATTGGCGGGTAACTCCTAATACTGAAACAAGCTCTTCTTGCGTTTGACACTGATCCTCATTGAGCAATGCCTCCAATTCAGCGTCTTCGAAGGTCCTTCACGAGGACGGTCGTCAACATTAAAATCACCGTCTTTGAAGCGACAAAACCAATCTCGTATCGTTGTTTCACTTAAAGCAGCATACACCTTTTGTAGCTCTCGATGCGCCTCAGCCGCCGTTTTATTCGAATGAAAGACGAAATCAACAGCAAATGACGTTTATTCGGCACAAAATCAGACATTTTCACAAAACCAAAATTATATGATACCAAAACAAAATCAGTAAAGTGTGGAAGCAGTTTGTTTACCATATATCTGAGCTTGGTTTATGACGTTAGAATCGACTAGCCCACACTACTGGCAGCATCTATTGACAAACAGCGGGAACTTAGTTGCGCACCTAATATTTCTACTAAATAAATAAACAAAATAAAACCCATCTATAGGTAACTCTAACTTCGAGTATTCCTTTTTTAAACACAAAAAAGTGATTGTTACAAATTCTGTTTCGGGAATAGATCATATACCTATATAAAGGGTGGTTAAATTTCAAGGGCCGATGTTGAATGTGAACCACACTTAAACGTCTACGACACCGTTGAACTTCTTTCTTTGGGGTTATTTGAAAGATAATGCGTACGTTTCAAAACTTTTGCATTATGGGTTTTCAACAACTCTTTTAAGGATATTTTTTGAAAAACTAAGGCCTTTTTCAATAGGTGCGCTTCAACTTTTTTCCGATAGGGAGGGCGAACGACGCAATATTTTTTTATTTTTCGCTTGTCATTTGTAAACTTCATTAGTATACATTTCATCATGGAACGCTACACACTTGAGCAACGCTTGCAAACCATTGAATTTTATTATAAAAATGCGTGTTCTGTTAAGAAAGTTTAAAGTCGAAAAATCATCTTCAGTGATGAAGCTCACTTTTGGCTCAATGGCTTTGTCAACAAGCAAAATATGCGTTACTGGGCAGAAAGCAATCCACACGTGATTCATGAGGCACCGTTGCATCCCGAAAAAATCACTGTTTGGTGCGATTTACATGCCGGTGGCGTAATTGGCCCATATTTTTTCGTTGACGAGAACGATCGCCACGTTACTGTGAATGGAAATCGATACCGCGACATGATAAACGATTATTTTTGGCCGCAATTGAATGGTATGGACTTAGACGACATGTGGTTTCAACAGGACGGGGCCACAAGCCACACAGCACACGCTACAATTGATTTGTTGAAGAGTAAGTTCGATGAGCGCATTATTTCCAGAAATGGGCCGGTCGAATGGCCGCCGCGCTCGTGTGATTTGACGCCTCTAGACTATTTTCTTTGGGGTTATGTGAAGTCATTGGTCTACAGTAACAAGCCGGCGACGATTTGTGAGCTCAGAGCCAATATTGAACGCGAAATTGCTGGAATTTCGGCCGATTTATGCAAAAGAGTGGTCGAAAATTGGGTTCAACGATGGGACTTCGTAAAACGTGCACGCGGTGGTCATGCAAAAGAAATCGAATTTCATACTTAAATGTATATGTTCAAACTCGATAATAAAAAAAAATTAGTTAAAAAAGTCAAACCGTTTGTGTTTTATTCAAAAAAGTTCAAAAGTTGAAGCGCTCTTACTGAAAAACGCTATATTAATAAATATTAGCTTTTTCTGGCCAAAAATTAAACGAAGGTGTTCCGAGAGCTTGGAAGCTACATTGCTTTTGAATGCCTAACTGCTGGGATGATAAAGCATGCCATTGTGACTTAAACACAGCACTGACTTTTTTTGTATAATCTGTTTAGAGAACAAGCCGCTAGTTTAATATTTAAATAACTTAATTCGCACATTAACTGTAGATCAATGTTTTCGAAAGTGAAACCAGTGGGCTTAGAAGTTTTCATCCACCAACTAGCGGTTATCAAATATGCAGGATCGATAGATATCGCTTTGCTTATGCATTTTTTAGTAATTTCACAACAGCCACCCTAACCTAACCTGACCTAAAGCAACCTCGCCTAGGCTAAACGAACTCAACCAGGGAATATTTCAGTAAAGAAAGCAATACTTTAAACAGGTCTAAATGCGTCATTGCGACAACCAACCTACCTAAGCAGTAATTTGAAGTTCTTCGTAATATGAACGACCCGGACTAATATCCGACCAAGGACTGCCACTTCAGCAGCATTCCGGAATATTTATGCTGCTACGACAACAACAACAATATATATTTTACAATAGGAATCATTTAGAAGTCCACTGAAAAAGGCAAACTTCAATTCAGAAATGTTAGCTGATCTCTGTCCGTTCTCTTTTTGCTCTGCCTAATCCAATTGCTTATTGTTAATTGCTTTCACAAGCGAGGTTTTCAACGGGTCTTAGTTGTTCCCGGAGTACAGTTATTTTTAGCTTTTTAAAACATTCGGTGTGACAAATCTTAAAATGAAATTTGCAGAGCTCGCTGACCTTTTCGGCCTCGCTATCAAATACAAATGGCAAAAGCATGTTTTTTCAAAGCAAACAATTGCTGAACAACCACATTTGCCATAGATGCATACATACATACATATGCAGATATACAATTTTGCCCGGGAATACCCTGCCGCAGCTGATAGCACTGCCTGCACTGCAGCGTCGAGTGTAATTTTCAATTTGTCACTGCTAAAAACAAAGACTTACTTTGCATTGCCCATCTGCCATCGCACTTTGCTCCCCTCCCCCCAAATCACTTACCTTGAAGATAAGATCAGTAGCATTGTTGAAATCACTAAAGAAATTCCAGTTTGCACTCAGGGGGCCCAAGCTCGATATCAGCGTATTGAAGACATTTTGAAGGAGACTCCTAAAATTGGAATTGGCAGCACACCGTTTGGCTGCGAAAACTGCACGCTCCAAACTGGCTTCGACGTTGCACGTGCGATTATCGGCGAACGCGCCCACTGTGAGATTAGCGCAAATCAATACCTCATCGTCGGTGGGTGTATACTCGGCAGTATTTCGAATATTAATCGTTGCATTTCCCACAATAACCGGGGCACAGGTGTCATGGCCACGTTGGCGATTAAAGAAAGCAGCCGCATGAAAAGCGCGCGCAGTCGAAGAGTTCACACCTCTAGAAGAAGAAGAAATATATGGAAAATAAATGAAAAGTTTTGAAAAAGTACAACTCTTCAACAATTTTAAAACGCCACTCACATGGTTGCCTCGTTCAATCCCACAAGTGTAATATTTCTGGGTGCCACGGCTATATAGTAGTCCGACAAGCGTTCGTGAGCATACAGCACCGGCGTTAGACCCGCCTCCCGTGCCGACTTGTATTCGTCGTCGGCGGCCACTACCAAATCAGCCGCAGAACTTTGAACCACAAACACACAGGTTTCAAACGAATCGGCTTGGATGCATTGCAGCTTCAGATCGATGGAGTTGTTGGCGGCTACTTCCAATGCATAGAGGCACTTGTCTTGAGCCAATTGTGAGGGATTGCAAAGACGCAAGCTCTGTAGTTGGGGTTGGGGTTGTGGTTGCGGACGTGGAGGTATTGGACGGGGAGGACGTGGTCGCAGAAAAGAAGGAGGACCGCCGGGTCCACCAGGGCCGCCAAATCCACCAGGTCCACCGTGTCCGCCAAAGCCACCTGGTCCACCGGGTCCGCCAAATCCACCTGGTCCACCGGGTCCGAATCCACCTGGACCGCCGAATCTACCAGGTCCACCAAATCCGCCAAATCTACTAGAACCACCGAATCCACCAGAAGCGCCAAATCCACCAGAACCGCCAAATCCACCTGGCTGACCAAATCCACCAGAACCACCTAATCCACCAGAGCCGCCGAATCCTCCAGGAGGACCAAATCCACCATTACCACCAAATCCACCATTACCACCTAATCCACCACTGCCACCAAATCCACCAGATCCTCCAGGAGGACCAAATCCACCGGGGACTCCAAACCCACCTGCGCCTCCAAATCCACCAGAGCCGCCAAATCCACCCGGGCTCCCAAACCCACCTGAGCCTCCAAATCCACCTGAGCCTCCAAAGCCACCAGAGCCGCCAAATCCCCCAGAACCACCTTGACCGAATCGATTTGGGGAGCGGCTTTCGAATTGAGCCTCTGTATTTGCTAGAAGCAAAAGTGTAACTGTAGCGAAAACCAGTTTCACCATTTTGGATATGGTTGTACTCAAAGATTTAGGTGTTATTTATACTTTCGTCTAAACTAAACAGGAAAACGAAGTAATTACTTTTTGATTACCTGTAAACTTCCTTATCATAGAAAAATTTTCCAAAGTCATAAATAAGATAATAGAGCTAAGTATCCCCTTATTGAGGCGCGTGAAATATTTCTTTGTTTTAAAAAGGCCAATAAATACTGCTTAAATTAAAAAAAAAAAAATATTTAAAATTATTTCCGATGTGAAAAGTTGTATGAGTTAAAAGTGGAAGTCATTAGTTGAGTTGTCTTGCGAGTGGCATATACGAGAATTTACAGCGGTGACCAAATCATAAGCAACTATTTCCCAAACATAGAATAATAACTTCCTTTTTAGTTGAGTTTTGTAGAATGTTTGGAAGAAAAAATTATTTTAGTTTCCGCATAGAAACAAATAAAAAAAAATTCTTATAAAAACTGTGCAAATTCATTGAATGCATTGAGAGAACTGTAGAGAATATGCCTTTCTTCTATTCCTCCAGTCCCTTCAGCCCGTGGTGAGCTATGATTCAGTCCCAGCCTGGCGGATGAGAGCCAAATACTCCGCGACCTTCGCCAGTAATCGTCAGTCTGCATAAAGCTTCCTCATTCTTTTTTATTGATGGTTGGAGATCTTTTGGTGCAGTAGCTTAGATTGTAGCGGTTGTTCTGTGGGACACACTGAGGCTCCCTATGTCTCCTAAAACCAGTGTGACTTTTCAAAATGGTTAGAATATCCCTGCTTTCTGCAGAACTGAGATCTTCCAATTCATTAAAAAATTGCCTACCTAGAATAGTAAACCTACGTCTGGATAAAGCAGGATAATGGCACAGAAGGTTCCGATCATCCTCTGGTTGTTGTTGTTGTTCTGCCTTTTCCAAACTGGATAAAGAGGCAAAGCGAATGGGTCTGGTGATGAACGAGGACAAAGCGAAGTACCTCCTGTCTTCAAACAAACAGTCGGCGCACTCGCGTATAGGCACCCAAGTCACTGTTGACAGTTAAGATTTCGAGGTTAAGGTTTCGTTTATTTAGGAACCAGCATTAACAACAACAATGTCAGCCTTGAAATCCAATGTAGAATCTCTCTTGCCAACAATTGCTACTTTGGACTAAGTAGGCAACTGAGTAGTTTCGAGAGAAAGATTCTGCGCAAGATTTTTGGACCTTTGCATGTTGGCAACGGCGAATATCGCAGGCGATGGAACAATGAGCTGTATGAGCTTTACGACGACAAAGACATAGCGCAGCGAATGAAGATCCAGATCAACTCGGCCAAAATCGCGTAAGCGGTTATCGCGCCAATTAAGAAGAAGCAGGTGAAAAGCCGAAATCCCTTACTAACGAATCTCAAGGATGATAGATACCAGGTTTGCTCGTTAGGTATGGTGAAAAAAAAATTGAGGGGAACTTTGGATTCTACGTCATTCGTTTTGTGTTTCATAAAATTTGGCTTTAGCTAAAAATCTTTTCACCATGAGCGAATCTTACATTTAGTATACAGTCCCTGCCTAGCCTGGGGATTCACACAAAGCAACTTTTGTTAAAGCAACTCATAATTTGTGGTAGAGTTGGCGACGAAGAAGCAGGAGAGGAGCACTGAGTTGGTTTTATTCTTCTCAATGCTGTTGTTTGCTGTGAAAAGTTTTTTTTTTTTTTCTTTCTTTCTTTTAAGACAACAACTAGCCATGACTGACCAACGAGCTGTTTACTTCGAGTAACATAAGATTTTAAAATCAATACATTCTATTGAATATTATTGCGCATGAGCTACCAGTTCAAAAGGTTTTGTACGCTTCAATCGTCTTCTTAGATTGCTAGTATTAAGCAAATTGCTAGCTTGTGGATTTGGGTGTAGGCGAAGTCTTTCCTGGTGAGACGCTGCCAATTTGTTAATTTCTGCGGTGATGGTCGGTACTTTTAAGTCACGATGAAGGTCACTGTTTCTTATGTACTATGGGGTATTTACTATAGTTCGGAGTATTTTATTTTGGAAGCGCTGTATGACTTCTATTTTGCTTTTCTTTCCACAACCCCATAGTTGTGCACCATACATCCAGACCGGCTTTAGTATTTGATTGTATATGGCCAGCTTGCAGTGAACAGCCAGTTGCGAGTTTCTGCTCAGGAGCCATTGGTGGTTTCGCAATTTCATTTCTAATTCATCTTTTTTCATCTTCCATTTAAGTTTCGCGTCCAGTATCATACCGAGGTATTTTGCTGTATTTGAGTACGGTACTTGAATGCCGAATATGCTTATTGGGGGACATGTCATTTTTTTTGTTGTAAAGTTAATATGTGTAGATTTTGAGTTATTCAACACAATTTTCCATTTAGTCGTCCAAGCCGCTATTTCACCGACAGCGTTTTGAAGTTTCTGTGTTGATTTTATTTCTGTGTTGTCAACAGTAAGGATTGCAGTGTCATCTGCAAATGTGGCTATGAATGAATCTCTAGGTGATGGCATGTCTTATGTGTAGAGTAAGTATAGAACAGGTCCAAGTATGCTGCCTTGTGGAACCCCTGCTTTGATTGGCTTTAGTTCAGAAAATTAATTTTCGTATTTTACTTGAAAAAATCTGTCTTGTAGGTATGACTCTATAATGTCACAGAAGTCAGGTGGAAGAATGCTTCTTAATATTTTAACTCAACCTACGTACCAAACTTTGTCAAAAGCCTTAGCTACGTCAAGAAATATAGCAGAGCAAACTTGTTGGTTTTCAAAAGTTTTTTTAAATTTTACTAGTTATTCGATGAATTTGGCTGTGAAAAGTTATGATAATTTTAAATTTTCACAGGTTTAACCAAAATTTCATTAAAACCCATTACAATTAATAATAATAATATATGGCTAGAAAATTTGTATCTGATCTCCCTTTTCTCCATAAAATGCGGCTGCTTTTGAACGTGACTACTATACGTTGGTCTTAGTTGCGATGCCTATGACATTGGTTGCATTTAATACCTTTAATAAAAAATCATAAAATTCCCCAAAAACGTTAAAATTGTATTTGTTTTGTATTTGAAAGTGTTTATTGCATCGAACATCAGCATAATTAATAAACACTAAAGCAGAAATGTCAATTATTTTGATAAGCAAGGCAGTTGCCATGCGTGAGCAGCACCAAAAGAGAATTCCCAAAATTGTAGCAAAAAAGTTGTCCTGTGTAAACACGGTCTTATTAGAAAGCATTCATTACACTTACAAAAGCTCATTTAGGTTTCACTTCATCCTAGACACAAACCAACAAATGAATGGTTGCAAATTAACGTAGTGAAGTAATAAAAAATATATATATATATAATATATAATATATATATAAATATATATTTGTATTACCTCTTACAATCAAGTCTTCGTTTACAAAAAATTATTACGAGTGCTACGAAAATATACGAAACACAATTCGTTAGCATTGAAATTGATTGCACAAAGCAGCACAGCTACAAGCGAACATTGATTATACTGAGAAGGTTCAACGGGAATTTTAAGGAGAACAAAACTGAGAGGACGAATCACCAAAGCTACCTTTTTCACTACAAATTAACAGAAAGAGACTTAATAAGAATATATGTATGTACATATGTATAAGAGATTGTAAAAATTAAAACATAGAGAAAAGCAACTTTGCAACAGTATGTATAATTAACGTTCTCTGCATGCTGTCGCAAATTAATTTACATTAACGTTCTCTGCAGTATGTGTTCGCTCTGCGTTGGTCGTCAAATGGAATCTATACAAGGTGAAATCACTAGAGCAAAAACTACATTTCTATGCAATTTTCATATTTGAATGCTAAAATTTCAAATAAAAGCAACAACAAAAACCCATGTCAAATTGACATTCAAAGCATTAAATAGCAAGAAAAAGAACCAAATAGCAAGAAAAGTTACCAAATTCATTGCTTTGCTAACAACACCTTGTATAAATTCGTCTAAGCATTGTTATTTCTAACACACCCACGGAGACCACATAAGTACATATGTGTTAAATGTCACGTACGCCAATTGCAGGACAAAAACAAAGCGCTTGTGGGGAGACATTGCGGCAGAAATACATTTCACACACACTACCATTCGGAAGCCCGCAGGTTCTCCATGCATGAAGCATTAAATGATAGAAAGTTTTTTCTAATAGCGTTCGCCACTTGACAGGCAATGGCAAACCTCCGAGCACATTTCTGCCATGAAAAGGCTTCTCATATAAAAACTATTTCGCGTTCGGAGTGGGATTAAAATATATGTACATGTATATGTGTATGTAGATAAGAAAAGTGAAATACCATCACAGCTGTAACAAATTCACTGAGAAGAATATAAAAATCAAAACAGAAATATCAAAATATAGTAGACATAAATAAGGAGAAATACCCCTCTCGTTACCGGTTCGCTAATCTCTACGTATTGGAGAGAAATCACGCACTTTATATGCTAAAATTTTCCTTACACTGGCGAACTAAAAAATGTGGACATGTTGAAATTTTATATGTATGTATATATGTACATTCATGCATATGGTATGTATGCTGATCTGTATATATCAAAGCGTATTTTGTAAATTTACATCTTTATTAAAATCAGATAAAAAATCTGCATTACATTTCATATATTTTTGTGAACGCTGCTTCTGGCCAATAACGAAGAAAAGCTGTCGTGGACGTTTTAGACCGAGGCGAATGCATTCGAGGTGGTGGCACTATAGCAGCTGATTCGTTTTTTCTTGCGGGTTGGTGTTTTTAGTGACGAACTAGCCTGCTTCGCTGTTTTGCTAACAATAAAAAGGAAAAACAATACAATAAAATGAATACAGTTATACAATTACATAATACGCTAATCAGCTGATTTTGTCCAATTCACTGAGAGCAGGATGGCGATTCGCGGATGTCGCCACCTGTTTTCCGTACACCTATTCACTTTTTTTGTTATCTTGCTTGCCTACATTTATCTTTACTACTTTTTAATTTGCGCCTACAAATCTTCGCTATTACGCCACAGTAAGTTTACGCTTCATTTTCAACTTCAATTATCGCATTCTATACGTTTTGTTCATGACGTCACGAACGGAATGGGCTTTCGCACTCAAGCGAAAAGAGATAGCGGAACACGCCCGGTCCGGCCGTGAAAAATGTTTATGATAATTTTTAATTTTATCTGATGGGCTTTTTTGCAAACAGCAAAGTCCATTGAATTTAGATGAAAATGTTAGCAAACCCAACAAATATTTAATTGAAAATTCATTTCGAGGTTAAGTTGAGGCGCCCGTAAAATACGGCTGGTTTTGAACGTGACTACTATACGTTGGTCTTAGTTTCGATGCCTATGACATTATCTCCATAAAATTCGCCAAAAACGTGAAAATTGTGTTTGTGTGATAATACATAATTATGGTTACATTCGAAGATTCTCAAAAAATTCGTTTAATTACATACATAGTTCATTTCAGTGCTTATTGTATCGGTCATTAACCTAATTAATACGCAATAACGCAACAGTGCTCAATTATTTTGATAAACAAAGCACCCATACCGCACCAAGCCGCCCAACAACGGGCAAAGGGGTGGCGCTCGTGGGGAAGTGTCAATAGTCACGAACCATCAGCGCGTTTCTAATGAATGTACATTTACATATACATATGTATGTACATTTTTTTATACATACTGAGAGAGCACGCATGAGAGAACTTATACATATACATACATATGAATGGTAACAAATTAATAATAAATGCGTAGAGAATATATTTCTTATACATGTATGTATGTATGTATACATGAAGATTAACATATTACCTACACACATACAATATATTTTTCCATCTGCATTTTAATCGTTATCTATATAACATACATATGTGTGCATGTAGTACATATATTAAGTGTCTTTGGCATGTTTTTTTAAACAAGCACCTACTAAATTAGTTAATATCGCTGCTGAAATTCGCACAGCATGAAAAAAAGGAAACAGCTGATGCAATAATTGTGGTTTTTGCCTACACAAAATATATTATGCATATTATTATATATAAAATATGTCGGGAAATCACAAAATGAATACAAATTATAAGTAAAACAAAGGCACGAAGTGAAAATAAAGTTGCTTTAAGTTTAAATATTGGTTAACAATAAATATTTTATAGTTTAATGATTTTCATCTATTTTTTTATTTTTTAAAAGCTTAAATAACAACAGAATTATTATATAAACAAAAAAGATAACGCAGCGCTAGCAACGGAGGCTTTCAGCTGATTTTAGTGATTAGTAATTTAACTAATTAATAGTTTAAACTTTATTTGAAATATTAGAAATAAGTTCCATTGGCAGTTGCAGTCAACGTTTGCCGATGAGCGACATATTTAAAATCAAGAAACGGTTAACTTTCATCCCCTTTACGCCAACAAAATTTTCACTCTGCGGACTGCGAAAACAGTTCAATGGCAAAAACAAAATAAAACAATAGCAAAACAAACGGTAAAATAGGGGAGGCATGTAGGTATCACAAAGAGGCTTACCGTATTTACATAGATAATTAAAATTTATTTTGTACTATTTTAGTTAAAAATACTTTTATACTTAAATGGAATTTTTATTTAAAAAAAATTACATAAATTTAGTCATTTAAAAAAATGTATTGTAATAAAGAAAATTTAACTAAATTGTTTAAGTTTTTAATTAATTATTTTAACACTAACTATAGCCCCATGAACATTTTTTTATGCATGTTTTTATTCTAATTCGATTTGACATTTGACGCAAAAACATTGGATCTGTTCCCATGGCACCCGAACCGGCTACGTTACCGGAATGACTCGGATTTTTGCCGACCAAGGGGTGCCGCCCCAGCAAACTAGCCCCGTCTAGCGAACCGTTAGGCGTCGCTGGACGAGCGAAAATTGAGGGTAAAATTTCAAGGCCACGCAACGTTTTGGGAATTTTCGTTCCGCGAGAGAGAAAAAAGACACAACGTAGCGGAAAAGGAGAGAGAGAGCTATACTTTATATATATCTTAGATACACTATAGGCTATTTTTCCTGAGTTTTTCCTTGTGGTTGCTAATTTCTAGTTAGATATAACACTGCCTACTTTTTGGCGCTTGTTTGTAGGTGCAAACTTGTAGGAACTATATTTTTGGTGCCTACTTTTTGGCGTTATATTTCCTTGGTGCTTACTGTTTGGGCCGTTTTTTTAGTCCCAATTTTTTGACGTCTTTTTTTTTGGTGCCTACTTTTTGGCGCTTATTTCCATTTCCTGGCTAGTGCTTATGCGTACTATAAAGTGCTATTCATTGCGGCGTCGGATTAATAGGTATTGCCTTGCGGTAATTTGTGCCGTTGCTGCGGTCTTGGAATATTTATGCTGTTAAAACACCAATAAACCTCATGTTGACGATTTGAAATTGGGTTTAATTGCATAACATTAGGTTGTACTAAACAATAGTTACGTAATAAATTTCATGGTAATACGTGAGTTGAAACCAAAGAAATCCTGTTTCTTACGTCTTTTTAGCCCACAAGGCTCGATAAGGTCTTGAGCAGTATTTGAAACACGTAGCTACACCCACAAGGGTTAGTTTAAAGAATTATTCTCAAACAAAGTATTCCCTTGCAAGGTTTAGTAAATTGCGAAATTGGCAATGCATTGTATTTTGAAGTACTAGAAAATAATGCGACTGGCCTGTTTTCACCTAAGGGGTTACATACGTCAAGAATTTTGAAAAAATCGGTTTTTTTTTGTTTCGAAAGTATAGTATCTTAAGAATACACTGTGAAATTTTGATGCGGAAATTCCCAATACTATAGCTTCTACAACTCATTAACTGGGTAAAGAGCGGTCAGCGCGCTCCTGTACCTCAAACTTTAAACTCGTTTTTCTCGAAACTACTTTTTCCGGCACTGTCTGCATGATAACTCATACATTTTTTAATATTTTTTGATGAGGTTGGAGTTTTTTAAGTATTCGAAAATGTTTTCCCCACAGTCTGGAGCTTTGATATTCTTATAAAAAAATTTATAGACATAATTAAAGTGTGACATTAATGACGTAAAGAGCATTCTTTTTTTTTTAAATGCCGTTAATTGCAAATTTTTTTGAAATTCAAAAGTCGGGCTCGATAGCTCAATTTTAGTTTACAAGAATTTCGTTACTTTTTACAGATCCATCAACATTTCAAGGAGAAATGATGCAGGCTGTGGAGTAACTTTTTTTTTTCATTGTATTTTGGGTTACGTGATTTTTTATATACCAATTTTTGTAAAGAAAAATTAAAATAACTTTAAGTAAAGAAAAATGAAAATACGTTTTTTTATAAAGTAAAGAAAAATTAAAATAATTTTTTTTATAAAGTAAAGAAAAATGAAAATACATTTTTTTATAAAGTAAAGAAAAATTAAAATAATTTTTTTGTATAAAATAAAGAAAAATTAAAATAACTTGTTTAAAAAGTAAAGAAAAATTAAAATAATTTTTTTATAGAGTTTAAGTACTAATAAACAATAAATACAATTTTTTTATATTTATTTTAATTGCTTTAATATATTCATTTGCCTGTATATGCATGATAAGGTATTATACTATGGCGAAATTCTCGCCTGAGGCTTGTTTTTTTATAAAAATATTTTAAGGTATTTGTTTGCGCATATATCTCATAAAATATTATTTTATAGTGAAAATTTGGATTAAAATAATACAACAATTTTCCAATAATATAAAAGGTTTTTGGTTTTTTTGGTAAAAGGAAGAAAAACTTCACTTTGCCCCTTCAGATTATTAGACTTTTTGGATTAAGTTTCTCATATTCTATAAGCTATACAATTACCCTTTGGTATTATAATAATAAAAACTTCTCAAGGAGCAGTGATTATTCGACTTTTTTGATTAAATAGATCTGGCAGCCTTATGCTCAAATATGTAGTTGGAATGAGAAATTTTGGAGGGGCAAATTGAGCAGCGGAAAATCGAATATTCATGAAAAACAAAAACAATCTAAAAATGTCATCAGGGGAACTGAGCAAGAGAAACAACACCAGGGTTGCATTGAAAACCCATTTAACGCATGCTAGGCGAATTAAGTTACTTACTTCCTAACATTAACTTTACAGTCTATTTAATTATTCCGTGCAATTCTACAGATCCAATTTAAAAATGTTCAATGATATTTATTCTTATTCAAATTAATTAGGTGGTGCTTAAAATGAATTTATATAAATGTTTTCAAGTACTCTTTTCAATTTACTCAGTGTGTCATTTCACTATATTTTTCTTGCCAGCTATGCAACCCTGCCGTCATTGTCGAGCGGAGAATTCAGCAGATGGTTAATACTTTGGTTAACACACTTCAGCAGAATTTGTTGAACGACGAAAGTGAATTTTTATAACAGCGATTTGCGATCCAATGACAAGGAAGATTTAAATTTTCTGATATTGAAAAACAATTTTCTTATCTTAAAAAATAAATCTTCTTTAAAAGTGAATTGCAAAAAGGTGGAGCCTTTGGTTTCCGTTTGCAAAAGCAACGGCAAATCGATTTGTACTTGTAATATTTTTGCACCCAGTTATTATAAACTAATTGGAGTGAAAAATAAACTTGTGTAAAGAATTCATGTGAAAAGTTGTTCATGAAAACTTGAAGGCGAGAACGAAAGTTTTGCTAAAAATTCGTTCGACGTAAAAAGCTGCATGCACAGAGAAAATCCAATAGGTATATCCTGCTCTTTTTTCTCTAGTGTGTCGAAAAAAAATTGTGTAAAAGAATTTTGAAAAAAGAAAAAACTGATGTAAAATAACTGGAAATTTTAAACGCAGTTACAGAAACAATTGTATGAACTGTTTTCGTCTCGGGTACCGGAAACAAAAAAATTCTTATTCGATTGTGTACATCCCGTGTATCCTGTTAAAAAAAAAAAAAACTGAAGTATTTTCCAGAAAAAAGTGATTAGTTCGCCCTTTTGTGTGTTGTCATTGCCAACGATTAAGCGTTCGCAGGCGAACAACAATAAGACAAACTGTAAAGTACAATAACTGTTAGAGAGTAAAGACTTCCTTGGCGATTTGTGGACGAAGGTAAGTCATATTTATTTTGCTTTCTCCATAATTCAGTTCGATTTGTACCACAGTTTTGTTTCATTTTGTACATTTACTATTTAGTGCTTTTCTAGAATTTACGAAACAACAACTGTGCGCTATTTCGCTCATTTAGTGTGGAGGTCGTAAGAAATTCGCTGTCGTGGCCAGAAAGTTCCAGTCAGCCTGTAAATCTGTAGATCAAACAGTAATCCCTTTTATTTATACGGCACTTCGCCAGCAAAGTGCTGATGTAATGTTATTCTCATCCAGGCAATGTATGCATGTATGTACATGCATACGTGGTTTTGCAGAAATGTATGCACATAAAACAAACATGCCTCGTTCTTCGCCAGTCACTTTGCCAAAAACTAGAAGAAGCAATTTTAATCAAAACTACATCTTTCGCCATAACTATTAATTAAAACAACTCATGAGGCTTATAAAGTAGCAAGAGATAGGGTATTAAACGTTGCCTATCCTATGTTTTTTTTTTCGAAAACACTGCAACGTAAAGTTTCTATCTTTAAACCGCACTATTTCTGTGGATTTTTCGAGAATCTTTTTCACTCTTCTCGCTTTCATCAATATGTTACATACACACGTTTGTTTGCACGCCACCGAATCGAGCTGAAAAGCAGACCGACAACATTTCTTATTGGCTTCTATCGGCGTTTGTTGTTGCCGGCCTCTCCAGCTGTTGTGCTACTTGTTGTGTAGGGATGAGAAATGGTGAAGTAAATAGATATTAAGAATGTACAATGAAATCTCTATCTTGATAAAGAAAAGAACATAAAATATTGGACGAATCTACGAAAAAGCCGCATTGTTGTGAAATTTTCCAAACAAACATGCTTCGTAGATATAACAAAAACACTCTAAATTGATCACCCCTAATTATTATAACTTAATAGTAAATTGAATTTTTTTTTAAACTTTATTACAAAAAAAAGAAATGTTCAAATAGCATTTTATTGCTGTTGGTTTTTTACCCCAAAGCAATAACGAAAAGTTATCAAAACATATCGTTTCCCCTGTTACCGGAACCTCTACATAGCGAATTCTGAATACATACATACATACATACATATGTTAACGGTGGTACGTTGAGCGCATTGCTGCAAGTAGGGGTGAGGGGTAGTCAGAGGCTCTAAAAATGTTGATTTTCAATAATTATTTTTTGCTAGTCATTACATATATGTATGTATATGCGCATTAGGGCGGGTCGATTTAAAAATCGCTCATTGCTCTGTGAAAATCGTATTCTAGGGATCAAAATAAGAAACTTTGCCGAAGGAACCATACCTCTAAAACGAATTCTGATGGTCCCCCAATTTGGGTCGAACGAAAAATCCCACTTTGACCCATTTAGAGTGCTCCAATCGAGTCCAAATGTATTACCGACCCCCACTAACTTTGGACGGCCGATCCACCCATGCCAGTGGCACACCCCCTGGAACTCCCCCGGGGGGGTTCCCCATACAATCATTTCAAAATATCACCATTTTTGGTCTTTACTTGAGAAAAGAAACTAAAAAGTTCGACCCAAATTGGGGGCATCAGAATTCGTTTTAGAGGTATGGTTCCTTCGGCAAAGTTTCTTATTTTGATCCCTAGAATATGATTTTCACAGAGCAATGGGCGATTTGACTTTTTCAATACACATTACACTCGCAACACTTCCTTTCATTTCCTACTTTTCTTATCATATCATATCGTAGAGAATAGATTCGTACATTTGATATGTCCATTTGATTTGTATGCATCTTTACATAGAGATTTGTACTTTTTGTTTGAAAATTGCGCGAAATTGTATATATGCATGGTTGTATGTATTGACATAGGACATATGTATATTATACTATGAAAATTGCACCAAAGTATATGTATGTATGCATGTTTATATACATATACTAGTATACAACATATCTTATAAGGTATGTGGTAAATATTACCATACATTTTTTTCTTCATATAAAGGGTGGTTAAATTTCAAGGGCCGATGTTGAATGTGAACCACACCTAAACGTCAAGTTTTTTTCTGCATTTCATTTGACATTTTTCAATTTCAGACTAACTCAATTTGAACAATGGAAACATACACAATCCAGCAACGCGTTAAAGTTATTCAGGCATATTATGTAAACGGGCGTTCGAATCAAAATGCATATCGTGCACTTCGTGCTTTTTTCGGTCAATTTAATCGTCCAAATGTGCGTACAATCGGAAAAATTGTGAAAAAGTTTGAGCAAACCGGGTCTGTAAGAGATGTGAAAAGACCAGTGCATGCTCGTAGAGCTCGTACTGCAGAAAATATTGCTGCTGTTCGCAAAAGTGTGGTTGAAGAGCCGTCCACCTCAACTCGTCGTCGTGCCCAACAATTGCACCTCTCACGCTCGTCTTTGATGAACATTTTGCAAAAAGACTTGCATTTATATAAACATGATAACGCACACACGCACACAAACCAAAATATAACACAACAAAACACAACACAACACAGCATAACACAACATAACATAACATAACATAACAAAACATAACACAACATAACATAACACAACATAGGACAACGTTACACAACATAACATAACATAACAAAACAAAACATAACATATCATAACACAACATAACATAACACAACATAACATAAAACAAAATAACATAACACAACATAATATAACATAACACAACATAACATAACAAAACATAACATAACATAACCAAACATAACAACATAACATAACATGCAGTTCAAGCAAGGTAACGCCGCATGAGCAAGATAACGATGCATTTTTGGTGCGTGCAGCCGGCTACATCGAATTATAAGACGTTATCACGTCAAAAAAAAAATTTAAAAAAAACATTAAAAAAAAAATATTAATAAAAAAATTGTGGTGTGTTAATAATTTTTCAACGAGGGATATATGAGATCAAATAGTAGTGGTACGAATTAATAGGGCAAGTATGACAATAACTTCAGGCTTCATTGAATCTTATTTAACGTTTTCTACATCTTCTAAAATGTTTTGTATTCACTCCAGAAAAAAAACCAAACTTCCAATTACAAAATAAAATGTAAATAACAGACACCTATAACCAGCGAAACCCGGCATGAATAAACAACGAAAAGAGTAAAGCGGAACAGTAAACACTTTTTTATTCGCTATTCGCTTGCTTTCTATGCTTACCGGCACAAATGATTATATACAACAATTACTCGTTGGCTTGGTGTGGGTTGATACAAATGGAATTTTTTTGTATTACATAAGTGAATACATACATACAAGTACACACATACATGTGAGTACATATGTACACATATCTATATGTATTTGGTTATCCACGTGTGTATGCACGTCCATGTGTGTACTCCAAGATTTTAATTGAACGATGAAGTTTCTGCAATAAATTCTGTTTAGACCGCACTTTTTATGCCTATGGTTTTTGGTCTGTTGGTATGGAAGACACCGTAGCTGAAATTTTTTCAAACATTTATTCGTATGTTAGTATTTGTGTTGCGCATTTATATTTCTGTAGACATAAAAGTTCAATTTTGAACTGGCTCAAAATTTTGGCAGATTTTTGACAATTTTTTCCGACATGAATAAAGTGTGTGCAACACCGTCAAGGAAAAAAAATTGTAAAAAATCAAAACTAATTTGGAGTCATTTTAAACTCGCACTTTATTATACTAAAACTAGTGGGCTATTATTTTTTTTTTTAATTTTGTTTAAAAAAATTTTCGTTTTTTAAAAACTTGTAGAAAATCTGAAACTTTAATTTGTACGATATTTGTTGTAAAGGGTGGTTAAGTTTCAAGGGCCGGTGTTGATTTTGAATAAAATACAATTTTTTTTTAGGAAATTTTTGTCACTTCTCTTTATTATGATAATATTGGTATGGCTCAATTATGTACGTATGGAACAAAATATCGCCGCGGCCTCGGTGGCACACCTCCATCCGATGGTCCAAATTTTCGATGACGCTGAGGCATAATTGAGGTTCTATGCCGTTAATGTGCCGAATTATCTCATCCTTTTGAATTGTTGTTGGCTTACCGACTTACACCTTTTCTTTCAAATACCCCCAAAGAAAGAAGTCGAACGGTGTCAAATCACATGATCTTGGCGCCCAATTGACATCGCGGCGACTTGAGATTATTCGGCCATAAAATTTTTCGCGCAAAAGAGCCATTGTTTCGTTAGCTGTGTGACAAGTGGCACCGTTCTGTTGAAACCCCATAGAGTCCACATCCATATCTTCCAATTCGGGCCATAAAAAGTTCGTTATCATCTGACGATAGCGAACACTATTCACAGTAACTGCCTGACCAGTCTCATTTTGGAAAAAATACGGCCCAATAATGCCGCCGGCCCATAAACCGCACCAAACAGTCACTCTTTGTAGGTGCATTGGTTTTTAGGCAATCACTCTTGGATTATCTATCATTCGCCCAAATGCGGCAATTCTGCTTATTGACGAATCCACTCCACTGAGGTGAAAATGTGCCTTATCACTGAAGATGATTTTCTTCGAAAATTGGCCATTCACTGTTGCCATTTCCTGTCACCATCCTGAATAACTTTAACGCGTTGCTCGATTGTGTATCTTTCCATGGTTCAAATTGAGTTAGTCTGAAATTGAAAAATGTCAAATGAAATGCAGAAGAAAACTTGACGTTTAGGTGTGGTTCACATTCAACATCGGCCCTTGAAATTTAACCATCCTTTATAAAATTAAATATCTAAATCACCGCGTACTGTAATTCTCCGTCAGAAGTGCCATTAGAATTAATATTTCACAACTTTTGGTAAATATGCGAGTTTTCAACTTGACTTCAAATTGCACTCAAACTTGAATACTTTAAAAAATGTGTTGCAGGTCCAACCGAAATTTTATATCTTACAAAATTAATTTATTACTTTAGGTTCCAGCACTTTTTGCTTCAATTAAAAATGTGTTAAAAATTTAGTACCAAGTTGCGCTTGCCTTCCATGTACAAAAAGCATCTAAAAACAAACTTAGCAAGCGTTAATTAGATGAAAGTGAAAGGCTGACGCCCAGTTATTAAGTCATATTGCGCAGTTAAAAAACTTAATAATTGATATCCTAGTTATGCATTCATATGTATGTCTGTACACGGAATTTTATTGATATGGACTTGGCTATAAAATAGTTTAACAAACGCGACCTAAAATTCTTAAATTGAATTAAGTCGTGCCACTCGAAAAAAAAAAAATAAAAACAAACTGTCAATTAGACCCGCAATGTGTAGCATAATTTGAATAATTCACTTGAATAGAATTCACATAAAAAGTTTTGTTTTTGTTTTCATTAACTCTCCGCGACGGTGTGGACTTTTTTCTAATGAGATGCACAATTATTCAAATGCAAATTATTCAATATATTTGTAGTAGGTACACAGATTCGAGTCGGCATAATGTTGTTTATCGAATATGCTAACTAAACACACAAGAGTATGTAAATGCAGGCATACAGTATGCGATAGAAATATTGATACACGAAGCATAACTGTAAAATTCTCTTGATAATTTGTTTAATATTTTTAAAATTTTTTTTTCTAATGACTTTCCTATTGACTTTTTAATTTAGAGTTGTATTCATGTAATGGCCTTTGGACACGATCAAGCATTGTTGACAAGAACTTTATATGTGTGCGTGTCGGGTGCTTGACGCTAATATCTAAAATTTTTGATTTTCATCATTCAAAAGCCGACAACAAGTATGTGTGACACGACGACACCCGACTGCACTAACACACACAAAGCTCAGTCAAGCATGCTGGATCATCTCCAAAGGCCATAAAACAGATACGTTTCATATAACGGGTTCCATTCTGGATAAGTGTGAGTGGAACCTTTTACGGCACACAGAAAAATAGAGAGAAAAAAATGTCCCAACACACATTTGTGAGTTGGAAGTAAGAGAGGAAACGAGAGCCAGTTTGTTGTTGTATTGAACAAATGGAGGCAACGGATCTCCTATATATAGATTAGGCACATTAGCATATCGTGCGTGGTCGGTCGCAAGCAATAATAGCTAGCAGAACGAGTGGATCTTACTACTACATCTATGCTCCATACCACCATATAGAAGAGATTTTTAAATGACTCCTTTCGTTGCAGAAATCATCTCATTTGAACGAAGTAGCTCGGCGAGCAGTTAGAAAAAAAAAAACGAAAACTTGATTTTGTACGTCCAATCAAGATGATGGATATCAAGATTGCGATATTTGTGAGAACATTTTTGGTTAAGAGTAACAATTAAATTAATAAGAAAAAAAAACGGCATTGTAGGGGGCATCCACGAGTATTTGTGTGAGAGTAATGCTGGCTGAGACAAAGCAATTGAATAAATAAGAAAGAGGACGGTCTTGTAGGGGAAATTCCCACGAGAATAGCAATAAAAGTGGAAAAAACAGTGTAACAATAAAATGAACTCAAATATTATTACATGAGTAAATCAACTGATTCTGTGAAATTTTATAAGGACACTATTCAAGTTGAATAAGCCTTAATTTCTCGGTTACTAAATTTAAGTATAGGGTTATGTAGGTGTATCGAGCTGATCTTAATACATCTCACATAGACCACAAGGGTAGGCAGTATTAGCAGTGTTGTGTTGTGTTGAAGTCGTGCATCTCTCCATGGTTCAAATTGAGTTAGTCTGAAATTGAAAAATGTCAAATGAAATGCAGAAAAAAACTTGACGTTTTAGGTGTCGTTCACATTCAACATCGGCCCTTGAAATTTAACCACCCTTTATATAAAAAAATTTACTCACTCCTCGAAATAATTCACTCATAAGAGCAGCAATAAATAAAGGCTCGAAAAACATTTGTTAACGGCATAACAAAAAAAAACTTCAAACCAAAAATTTATTTGTTTAACAACTTTTTTAGATATTTGTGTTTTTTTTTTGTAGTTATTATTGTTATTTACCTTTAATATATGTAGTTTCTTCAGTATGGCTTCTATTTTCGTTTTCATTTTCTTGATAGCCATATCCATACACAATTTTTTGGTGGCCTACGTGATAAAGTTGACGGGCGTACAGGGCCGAGTAGAGTACACACCCGCCAACAAAATTCACTTGTGATATGATTGAGCATTTATACATACATACATACATACAATACATCTGCATACATACAAAGTAGATACATATTTTTGAGGGTCTTTGCTCAATGCTGCTCCACCTTCGGAGGGGAATAAAAGATATGGAAGCATAATAATAAAATTGTGACGCATAAAATAACAAACAAAACGCGTGCAACAGTTACGTAGCGCATACCTGCAGACAGTTGCCGTCAAAATAATAACAGTCGATAGAGAGGAATATCAGAAGAGCGAATGTAAATATATTAAATTCTTTTTTATATTCCAAGCAAACAAAATTGTAAATAAAGTTTCGTCAGAAGTTTTTACCTTTCAGTTTTCTTTAATGTGATCCAATGCAATGTACACTAAAGAGCAAAAATCGACACACAAAACTTGATACGAAACGATAACAAAAAAAAATTATTCATATATTTGCCAAAACTGTTAGAGATTATTTGCAGCAGGTGGACCTTTGGGAAAATACGAAATTACCAAAACAACAACTACTATTTGTAAACAAAGCTCACCACTAGTGTATTGTTCCTACGACAGTCGGTTCAACGTTACCGGAACGACCCGGATTTATATCCATATACATACATATGTATGGGGAATGTTTATGCTGCTACGAAAACAAGAACAACAACAACTAGTGTATTGTAACGAGTCGAGTGCTAGGAGTATAGTACTAAGTAAAAACGAATTTTCCCCTCTGCCCATTCATTTTGAAACTCCCTCGTAAGCATATCGATTCAACTTAAGGGGTCATAGCAGCTTCCAATCGATATCGATTTGCTGTTGCCTACGTTGCATTCTACCTTCTCGAGTGTTACCGTTAGCGCGCGCGCTTATTTGCCACTTTCTAAGACTGCCACTGCTAGTTACTTGCTCTCGAACGCTCCGGAGCGCCCTAGCAGCGTCCTTTGTTAATTGTTGAATAACTCGAGAAGTATTTGTCGGATTCATCTCAAATTTTCACACAATATTGTTAAGATATTATTATATTATACTATTATAATTAATGAAAATTCTAACTACCCCTAACCCCATAAAACAAAAAGACAATTACTTCGAAAGTAGTATAAAATTGTCTCTATGTTTAATAGTTCTAACTGCATATTATGGGCCAATTTCCGAGTTTGGTGGCCCAAAGAAAAGTATCCACTTAAACGTAAAAAACACGCAAGAAAGCTGCCAAAAGCGACATCGGGTTATGAATGCACGAAAATTTTCGAAGACTTGTTTAAAAGAGAAAATTGTCTGTTGACGATAGGCATTACTCTTTTTTTGACCGCAACTGACCGAATTAATTCTAGGGGCTTTAATTATAACTTCTAGAAATCTTTTTGGTATGCAATTTTAACGTTTTTTTCTATAATCTACTATTTTATTTTTATTTTTTAATAGTTTTTGATATTTTTTTATATTTCTTTATATTTTTTTTATATACTTTTTATATATGTTTTTATATACTTTTTATATGTATATGTTTTTATTTATATTTTATTTTTTTTATTTATATTTTATTTTTTTTTTATATATTTTTTAACAAACTTTTTATATATTTTTTATTTTCTTTTATTTTGTTTATATATTTTTTACATATTTTTTATATATTTTTATTTTCTTTTATTTTTTTTATATATTTTTTACATATTTTTTATATATTTTTTATATTTTTTTTTTTAATTTTTTATATTTTTTGTTAAATTTTTTTATATTTTTATATATTTTTTATATACTTTTTATATATTTTTTTATTTTTGTGTTATTTTTTATTTTCTTTTATTTTGTTTTATATATTTTTACAAAATAATTTATTTTTTTTATATTTTATTAATATATTTTTTATATATTTTTATATATTTTTATATATTTTTTATATATTTTTTATATATTTTTTACATATTTTTTTATACATTTTATTTATATTTTTTATATATTTTTTACATATTTTTTTATACATTTTTTTATATATTTTTACAAAATATTTAATGTTTTTTTTATATTTTATTTATATATTTTTATGTAATTTTTATATATTGTTTTTTAATTTTTTATATCTTTATATATTTTTTATATACTTTTTATATATATTTGATATATTTTTTTTTAATTTTTTATATTTTTATATATTTTTTAAATATTTTATATTTTTTTATACATTTTTTGCTATATATTTTTTATAACTTTTAATATATTTTTTTTATTTTTTATATTTTTTATATTTTTTTATATACTTTTATAATTTTTTATATATTTTTTTATATTTTTTATATTTCTTATAAATTTTTTATATGTTTTTTATGATTTTGTATATATTTTTTATATTTTTATATATTTTTTATATACTTTTTATATATTTTTTATTATTTATATTTTTGTGTATATTTTTTTATAATATTTTCCCTTGACGGTGCTGCGCATTTTCTCAATATAAAAAAGTGCATGTAAAAATGTTAAGTAATACCAAAACAATAGCCACAACAACACACACACGTTAGCCAACATAACTACCTATGTATGTATGTGTACGTATGTATGTGGCGTCTAGTCTATGCTTGCCGCCTCCTACTCTCCACCCACAACAATTGGCTGTTGTGCATGAGTTCAAACTATGCGTGTGCTCCCTCTGGCAACGAGCCATTTGGCTTCGTGCTTATTTTCATTTAGTAAACATTTTATTGGGAAAAACATTAAAGAAATGCTGAAAATCTTTTATTTGCGACGCACTTTTCGTTGTTTGGGTAAAAAGTTTCAATAAAAATGTTTTTAAAGGATTTTGATGGCATAAATTGCGACTGTTAAAAGAAAGTTTCCTATAAATAAATATAGTGCAAATATAATTCTTTTTATAAACGAATTCCGGGTATTTAACATGGAATCTAACTGCTTGGCGTAATTATAAAATTGTGAATTTTTTTTTCTAACTACATCCTGTGGATATTCAAATTCACATCGGTGAGTATCACCCGGCACTTATTTTTGCGACGCAGTTTCATTCTCAAACACACACACACTCAAGTCGTATATCTCCTTATTTACTGTTGTGCATACATACCTACATACATATGTATATGCGTATAATACATATTCCCGCCAATGGGTGGAATTGTTTGCACAGGGTCTATCAGGTTTGAGTTAATTTTTTAAACTCTAGTTAAACGGGGTTTTGTCTTGTTGTCAGTTATAGTGGAGAAGGGAGGGTGTTAATGGATGATAAATAATGTAGTCCAAAGGCTTAAAATTGGGCGCTATTGCCGGCCAAAGTTATTTAGAATATTGCGAAATTATTCCTTCTTGTAATTTAGTTCGCAATCTATCATCCTTTACTTGAAATCACGACCAACTATGTATTTTTTAATTATCTGAAAATTCCTGTTCGTACGGTACCTTCGAAATACTCTAAATATATTTTTAGCCCTTCAATTGCCAATGGCCACACTTCAATAACATTTTCAGTTGAACCGTCGTAACGAATATGCTGTGCATTGGTATTTTGAAATCTTGTCAGTCCACTAAAATTTTTCGATTGATTTTGTTTCGCTCCAGGCTCTTAAACTAATTTTTGTATGTATTGTAAATATTCTAATTAACATCTGTCAAAAGAGAAGCCATCAAATTTGGGCAGCTGTCAAAATAATCTACTGGTAAAAGGAAACTCGAACTTGAAAACGCCCATACAAATGTTCCACAAACTGTATACATACATATTTATATACGAAATACAATTAATATACCCCTGTGCATATAACCATAAATATGTATGTATATGCGTACACTTTATATAATATATGTTTGTATATACATACGTCTGCATGTGTACTTAGCTTTTTGGATGTATACAAATTTTCAAGGTCATGCGCTGTTGTACGTTCCACATAAACATATTTACATTTATGCATACATACGTACATATGTACATAAACATATAAGTTGCCCAAGTTGCAATTACTCCCCTAACTTATTCCCGATGCGACGCGCTACTCTAAAGTCAAATGGTGACATAAAGCAACTACGTTATACGCACATGGTACGTACATACATATGCATGTACCTATGTATTAAATTTTGTTTGTAGATATACTTTGCAAAGGCTTTCCCGAAAATGCTGTTATAGTAAATTGAATCAGAGCACAAACTTTAATAGAAACCTTTAATATAAATTCAATGCAAGCGACTTATGGTGCCTGGAATCAGTGCATTTTGCAGGTATTAGTTAGAAGCTAACGGAAAAAGCGCTCGCGTGGGCAAAGATCCTGCAATTAAGAGCAGATGTGAGAGTGAGAGTAAGTTAGGCTTCCCCTCACTTAGAAGTTGTTGGATTTAGTGCAGACAAACTCTTGAAAGCTGCCAAGCAGCGCTGCATTTGTATACAAAAAGTGAGTGCAACAACGAAATATTGGAAGTTTTGAGAAATTGTTCTTATTTGAAAGCATTTTTTTTTTGTAATGCTTTCATAAATTTCTAACCAATTAATTGTGTGGTTTACATGAAATTGCGGGCTCGAACATATCAACAATGGTTGGGCTGTTTTCGAATAAAATTTTCCGAAAATTTATTAGATACTCAATTAATAATTGTATAGGTAAAAGTTGCAGAATTTAGCAAACAAACCGTTTGACGTTTATATTCTTACAGAAAAATATTTGTGCTCCAGCACTTTTTACCGCTACTCTCTCTTTTGAGAATTGTTTTGCTATTTACCAGTTCTACAGGTTTTGGTCCGAAAATCGCTGGGAATACAGCGAATAATTCAAAACTTACATACATACATACATATACACACAGTTACATACATATAATACATATACACAGTTACATACATACACACATATTTAAGTGTGAGACGTGCCAAACATTTTGCGTAGTTCTAAATAAGCTTTGCTTTCTTGTCGGGTCAGTTTTTGCAAAAAATGTAGCTGTTAGAATCCATAGAAGGTTGACACGTGGAATGTTTGGATTTTTTTGTTTTGTTTGTTTGACTTCTTTGCGAATATAAATGTGCCTATGTACCTATGTATTCATATTTATTTTATGTCGTATTAGCTTTTGGATTTGCACTCAAACCGGTTAACAGTCATTAATATTCCGGAAATAAAAACAAAATCTAAGACAAATAATTCTTCCGCGTACACCGCGCCGCTTAAGCGATTTTGTTTATTTTTTTTTACTAATTGTTTTTTATTATTCAAAAAAATTTTTTTTTTATTGTTTTGTAAGGAAGTAAAATGTGGTTCGTTATCTGTTTAATTTGGAACTGAATCCAATCTTTATTTTCAAAAATTACTTAGGCTAAAATACATAGAGTTCTGCTTATACATAGAGTTCTGCCGCTGGGAGCAGCGACAGAACGGGAGAGCGTAGTATGCATGTATGTAAATATGTTATTGTATATACATGCAGAAGGCATATATATAATGCGCTGGGACCGAACGGTCGAAGCGTCAATGTGCTTGCACTGCAGTTCCCACGCTGCAGGCCAGTCCGCATAAGTGACGGATCATATTGCTGCACTTATTTATTTAATTGTATAAACATAGCAACAAAGTGTCGCTATGTTGTGAGTGTGGCATATGACCACTTGATGTATTGTATACCCTACAATACTGTGGGCATATGCTTATTAGGCATACAACATACTACACCTCCCTTTTTTAAAAAAAATAACGTAATATTATGGAGTTATTTAATTTTATAATTATATGTATTGTTAATTATATATATTTAATGTATTATTATTAATAATATTTTTTTTTTTTCAAATCCTCCTTTTTTTTTTTTTTTATATAACGTTTTTGTATATATATGTATGTAAATTTTTTTAATTTTATTTAATATTATAAATTAGTGGAAATATTATTTGTATATATATATATTTTCTTTTTTTTTTTTTGGTTGATCAGACCTTTTTCTTGTCTTTATTTATTTATTACACAATTTTAACCTATCTTTATGAACTTTCTGTTCTTTATTTTTGTTATTTCTTATTGTTATATTATCTTTATTATCTATATCTATGACCTCAAATGGGCCTATATATGAAGAATCTAGTTTGTGTCCTGTTTCATTTTTTAACCAAACTTTATTTCCTATTTCTATGCTTACATCTGATATTTTATTGTCATAAAATTTTTTATTTCTGGCTTTACTATTCTCTAGTGCTATTCTTGCTCTTTTATATGCTATTTCTAATCTAAACTTAATTTCTTTAGCGTAATCCTCTTCATTATATAATGGTTCTATTCTAGTTGTATTATTAAAATCTGTGAACTGTCTTGGTAATCTTCCAAATACTAGTTCGTATGGACAATAGCCGTGTGTTACCGAGGGTGTTGTGTTGAAACAGTATGTAAAATATTGTATCCAAACATCCCAATCGGTTTTGTCTGTTGATATGTAAGAACGAACGTATTCATTAAATGTTCTATGACTTCGTTCTACTGTTCCTAAGGTCTGGTGATGATGTGCGGTAGACGTTATATTATCTATCTTTAA